>JAWPHD010000727.1:0-408280 GCA_037043455.1 Cyrtodaria siliqua | reverse complement strand
CTTCACCTCTATGCATGGTTTGTGAATCTGTGAACGTTTCAGACATGTTAGGACACAGTTAACACGGTTATTCAGAAATCGCGTCTGTGTATGTATAGTTACTTCAAGTTATCTTCATATTGCAGGAATTAGCAGACATTTTACTTGGTACCATGTTTAACTAAAAATTAACTATATTTTCAAAACCTATACAGGTATAATCATAATTTTAGCTTTATTTTACAGCTATTGGCTTGTAAAACAAACACACATATCAATGAAGACAGACTACTTTGTAAAAATGTCAAAATTAAAGCGAGAGACTGTTACTTTTCCTGGAAAATCAAAATTTTGACGGGTAACCCTTAGTTTGAGTTTATTATTTTCAGCATTTTTCTCAATAATCATTTCTTAAAGATCATTTTTATGCTATATTCAGATGTAGAGATGCCTTTTCATGTATATTTGAAAGTTTCAGACATAGCTGAGCACAAATGACCAGGAAAATGCAAAATCCTTATCGCTACTGTAGATTTTCAAAGTATTAAAGGTGCTCGGCCTGAATTTCGACCAATACCCTAGGTCACTAAAACTTGAATACTTTGAAAAGCAATAAACATGGAATCAAACTTTTAGCACTTTTCAGCGTGTAATTGATTTGTATACATGTTCAATTATTATTGAGGTAATCATTAGAAAAAAAAAAGACCTTAAGAAAGAGCTGCAGAATGGGTATCTTTATTCGTTATTCTTAAGGCATTGCGCTTTAGTGCTGCAGAATGGCATTTTCATCCGTCATCTCTAAGGTATTGCGCTTTAGAGCTGCAGAACGAGTATCTTTCATCCTTTAATGCTAAGGCATTGCGCTTTAGAGCTGCAGAACAGGTATCTTTCATCATTCATCTCTAATGCCTTGCAATTTAGAGCTTCAGAATGCGAATTTCCATCATTCTTCTCTAAGCCCTTGCGCTTTAGAGCTGCAGAACGGGTACCTTACATCCTTCACCTCTAAGCATGGTTTGTGTATCTGTGAACGTTTCAGACATGTTAGGACACAGTTAACACGGTTATTCAGAAATCCCGTCTGTGTATGTATAGTTACTTCAAGTTATCTTCATATTGCAGGAATTAGCAGAAATTTTACTTGGTACCATGTTTAACTAAAAGTTAACTATATTTTCAAAACCTATACAGGTATAAGCATAATTTTAGCTTTATTTTACAGCTATTGGCTTGTAAAACAAACACACATATCAATGAAGACAGACTACTTTGTAAAAATGTCAAAATTAAAGCGAGAGACTTTTACTTTTCCTGGAAAATCTAAATTTTGACGGGTAACCCTTAGTTTGAGTTTATTATTTTCAGCATTTTTCTCAATAATCATTTCTTAAAGATCCTTTTTATGCTATATTCAGATGTAGAGATGCCTTTTTATGTATATTTGAAAGTTTCAGACATAACTGAGCACAAATGACCAGGAAAATGCAAAATCTTTATCACTACTGTAGATTTTCAAAATATTAAAGGTGCTTGGCCTGAATTTCGACCAATACCCTAGGTCACTAAAACTTGAATACTTTGAAAAGCAATAAACATGGAATCAAACTTTTAGCACTTTTCAGCGTGTAATTGATTTGTATACATGTTCAATTATTATTGAGGTGATCATTAGAAACAAAAAAGACCTTAAGGACTCACACCACTATTATCTCCCTTGAATACTCCTGCCCTACAGATGAAGGAGGTAGATAAAAAAAACAAGTTCGCTTTTCTACATTTTACAGGATACATTGATTTATCTTTACCAGGTTCTAAATCTACAGCATTTTAGGAAGAGATCCCAGAAAAATGCATGTTGATATAAGATTTCTAGCTAATTCTGCCTCATTTTACACATCATGGGTCTAATCTCCACGGGGTTGTATTTTTGTCTAAATTTTAATAGGTGTCAGGCAAACATGAAATTAGAAAAAGCTCAGTCTGGTAAATATTCGTTAAAAGTTAATAGCATGCAGATGTTGGATCAATGAAGAATTTAAGCATAAATACATGTTGCAAAATCTTTTTTATCTCTATGCCACGAACAAAAACATTACAATGGGACCCTATGGAAAAGTAATTGTGGTGTGAGACGTTAAGAAAGAGCTGCAGAATGGGTATCTTTATTCGTTATTCTTAAGGCATTGCGCTTTAGAGCTGCAGAATGGCATTTTCATCCGTCATCTCTAAGGTATTGCGCTTTAGAGCTGCAGAACGAGTATCTTTCATCCTTTAATGCTAAGGCATTGCGCTTTAGAGCTGCAGAACAGGTATCTTTCATCATTCATCTCTAATGCCTTGCAATTTAGAGCTTCAGAATGGGAATTTTCATCATTCTTCTCTAAGCCCTTGCGCTTTAGAGCTGCAGAACGGGTACCTTACATCCTTCACCTCTAAGCATGGTTTGTGAATCTGTGAACGTTTCAGACATGTTAGGACACAGTTAACACGGTTATTCAGAAATCGCGTCTGTGTATGTATAGTTACTTCAAGTTATCTTCATATTGCAGGAATTAGCAGACATTTTACTTGGTACCATGTTTAACTAAAAATTAACTATATTTTCAAAACCTATACAGGTATAATCATAATTTTAGCTTTATTTTACAGCTATTGGCTTGTAAAACAAACACACATATCAATGAAGACAGACTACTTTGTAAAAATGTCAAAATTAAAGCGAGAGACTGTTACTTTTCCTGGAAAATCAAAATTTTGACGGGTAACCCTTAGTTTGAGTTTATTATTTTCAGCATTTTTCTCAATAATCATTTCTTAAAGATCATTTTTATGCTATATTCAGATGTAGAGATGCCTTTTCATGTATATTTGAAAGTTTCAGACATAGCTGAGCACAAATGACCAGGAAAATGCAAAATCCTTATCGCTACTGTAGATTTTCAAAGTATTAAAGGTGCTCGGCCTGAATTTCGACCAATACCCTAGGTCACTAAAACTTGAATACTTTGAAAAGCAATAAACATGGAATCAAACTTTTAGCACTTTTCAGCGTGTAATTGATTTGTATACATGTTCAATTATTATTGAGGTAATCATTAGAAAAAAAAAAGACCTTAAGAAAGAGCTGCAGAATGGGTATCTTTATTCGTTATTCTTAAGGCATTGCGCTTTAGTGCTAACAGCCGCCGGTTTTTTTTTGCCGCGCCGGTTTTTGGCAAAAACAGCAAGTAATTCCGAATGAGCTAGGGCGCTTTCGACTATATCATATGAAAGCACATATCAAATGATTGTAAAATTATATTCTATTTCATTGGTGACACTTTAATTTTTCCGAGAAATTTGACGCAAAGTTGACCTTTCCCATGGGAAAAGCCTATTTTCCCATGGGAAAAGCTTTTTTCCCATGGGAAAGGGTCTTTCCCATGGGACAATATATTCCCATGGGAAATGACTTGGGCAGTTTTCCCATGGGAAAAACAGAAAGTATTTATCTTGCAATATAATGTCAAAATAGTATGCGGCTTTCATATTTAGGGTCTATGATGAAGTTTTACAGCGATACGAGCACTTTGATATTTTCCCATGGGAATATTTTCCCAATATTGTAATTTGGGAAAATTTTCCCATGGGAAAATGAGTTATTTCTTAATGGCTAAAACAACACTTCAAAGCTTGGAAACATCTTCCATTGCAGTGTTGACAATTAAATATGCCATTATGTTTATAATTTAATGAAATAAAATCTTTCCCAAAATAAAATGGGAAAATTCTCCCAAATTGTTTTTGGGAAAATTTTCCCAAATGTTATTGGGAAAATGTTCCCAAAATGTTTTGGGAAAATTCTCCCATTTTCTGACTGGGAAATTTCTCTAAATATGTTTTAAGGTAATGAAAAAGAAAAAAATCTTCCAAGTAAGTATTAGTCAAAATATCAAACCAAAAAAAATAAAAAAAAATAAAAAAATCAACCAGTTTGTTTAAGATTGAATATTTTAACTCAGATCTGATTTTAACTTAGCATCTCAGATTCAGATTTGAGTATGATGTGTTGCCTTGCGATTGGTCGTTAACATAGTAATGTGACTCGTGCATAGCCTGACAGTTATTGATACTGCACTGTTTTTCCCCATGGGAACCTGTTTTCCTACATACCATTGAGCTCGACTTTAAGTGAGTAAGTGTCGATTGTTACGGATGGCGGGAGGTGTACAGTACTGGTTCTACCCAGGAAAAGTATGGGTGGTCTGCCTCCACCACAAAAAAGTCATATATAACATTGCGTGTATTGAAAAGGACGTAAAACACCACACAAACAAACTACATTGTTTCAAAAAAATATTTCATTCGTTTTCATTCATTTTATATCCTTACACTATAATGCATTGATCAAGGCAATGTCAAATGCCTTAAACGTTGACCTTCTAGCCCAAACATGAATAGAAGTCATTGTTTTAACAGGGGTACTATTTCCGTAAAGTTCCATGATTGTATGTCTAACAGTGACAAATTACAGTGGAAGGAGTGTTTCTCAGAACTGGGTCATTGTCAGGTTAATGTGACCGTGATGATCAACTGATCCCAAAAGCAATAGGCTTCCACCTATCTTAAAGGGCAATATACCAACAAAGTTTTATATGGTGTTGTGCTTTCAGAGTTATCTCGCAGAATGCTTATTTTATTAAGATCATTGCAACCTGTTAACCCAAAAACAAAAGGTTTCTACGCTCGCCAAGGGACAATTTATCTATTAACGTTTCATGAATGTGAGTGTCATGGTTTTGAAGTTATCACACAATGTGTATTTCCATATAAGGGATGGCAATCTTGACACTTGTCCTACCAAGCGTAGAAAATAACATGTTTCCTCTCCTCAAGGGCAATGTACCTATGAAAATTCATGAGCGTTATGGTTTCAAAGTTATCATGCAGCATGTGTAATTGCTTATTGTCGGACGAACTGAATTGAATTGGGTTTTAAGACGCACCAACACATGAAAGGTTATATGTCGCCTAAAAGGAATGAACGTGCAAGGCTCATCCTCAATCTACATCAAGATAAAATATGGTGAATGGCAAGATAGAACCACGTTTCCAAGTCTGCATATGCGGTGTCATGATAAAGACCTTAAATAACCCCATACCATGTACTCTTTTTCAAACGGGCGCATAAAAACGTGTTGTCGAAACAGATCTACAAACAAGAGGCCCGCCCAAGAGGGCCTGTATCGCTCTACTGGCTCTGTGGAGTCTGTGATATGCGCAACTAGGCTTGAAACTGATCATACTTGCCAAGTTTCACTGAAATCCAGTCAGGAGTTTGGGAAGACTAATTCTGGACAAAGTTTATGTATAAGGGGCAATAATTGTCAAAAATCATTCAACAAAAACATGGTGATGATATGTGCAACTAGGCTTGCTACTGCTCATCACTGCCAAGTTTCGTTGAAATCCAGTCCAGCATTCAGCAGAGCTAGCATGTACAATGTTAGTGTATTCAAACCTTTAAAGCGCTATAACTCCGCAAAAAATCATTCAACCGGAACACGGCGATGGCATGCACAACTAGGTCAGGTACTGATTATCCCTGCAAAGTTCCACTGATATCCAAACTGGGGATCAGGAGAACTAGTCCGGACAATATGTGTGTATTAAAGCCTTTAAAGGGCCAAAAATCTTCAACAAAAATACAGCTATGACATGCATAAGTAGGCTTGGTACTGATCACCTCTGCAAAGTTTTGTTGATTTTCGGTCTGGGGTTCATGAAATATGGTCCGGATATGTGTTTTACCCCTGTCAAAAAACATTCAACCGGAATGCGTGGACGATATGCATAACCATATTTGGTACTGATCATCCATGCAGTTCATTAAAATTTAGCCAAACGAAGGACCTATCTTCTTAATGTGGCAAAATACAGCATGTTTAACTAAATCAAGGGGCATAACTCTGGTGTTACTAATCCAATTTTGATGTGTACCTTCTTTGAGGCTTTCTAGGCTATTGCTTTTTTGTATTTATATATACACAAGAATATTTGTGTTTCACTTACAGATTTCATTGCTACTAACGATCTATGCAAATTTGGTAAAGATCAAATAATAAAAGAAGGTGATACGAGTGTTCACAAGGCACAATATGGCATTTTTTTAGCAAAAACAAGGGCCGTAACTCCAGTGTATATGGTCCGATCTGGCTGGTTTTTAAGCTTGTCTGATTTTTTGTTGATATTAACGAGCTGTGTTAGTTTGGTACAGATCAAATAATAAATGAAAGTGCTAGAGTGTTAACAAGGCAGAAAATCACACTTTTCAACAAAACAAGGGCCACAACTCTGGTGTTACAAATCTGATCTGGCTGGTTTTCGAACAGATCTGAGCTTTCATTGATATAAATACACTGGCAAAGTTTTGTAAAGGTCAAATACAAAATGCAGGTGCCAGAGTGTAAACAAGACTTAATTTGGCACTTTTTAGCAAAACAAGGGTCATAACTCTGGTGTTACTGATCCGATCTGGCTGAGCTTCCATTGATATAAAAACATCGACAAAGTTTCATAAAGATCAAATACAAAATGAAGGCGCTAGAGTGTAAATAAGGCTTAATATGGCATTTTTCAGCAAAACAAGGGCCATAACTCTGGTGTTACTAATCTGATCTTGCTGGTTCTCGAACAAATCCAAGCTTTTATTGATATAAAGACACTGGCAGAGTTTCGTAAACATCCGAGTTATAATGAAGTCCCTATCGTGTGAACAAGACAAAAGTTAATGGACGACAGACAACTCGCTATCCCATAATCTCTGCTGGCCATCGGTCAGTAGAGCTAAAAAGTATAACCAAATCTCTGCTGGCCTTCGGTCAGTAGATCTAAAAATTATAACCATTTCGGTAGAAATCTTAGTATATTGGGCGTATTAAATATACGACATTGATGCAAAATGTATAACATCATATGATATAAGTAATCATTTCATTTACAACACAATAATTCATGCAAAATTGAATGTGCCTTGAGGGTGCATGAGCTTTCGTCCCTCGGGTTTTCTGGTCGTAGAGAGATTGGTTTTCTCTTTAGCTACAACTACTATGGTTGTTCATTACGATTCTGGATACATCCTGAGATGTTTATTATTTTGTATGTGTTTCTTTCGTTAGTTTCTCCGGATGTGAACTTTATTGTTAGAGAATTCCTTTTGATGGGATGTAGTTTTGTTTACACTGTCTTGTCTATTTGGGCGCTGAGGACAGGATAATAGCGAGATTGTGCGCATATAAAATCGATTCAAGCTAACCAGTAGACCTTATTGCCTACTGACCGTTCCAAGTCGGTAACCCTGTATTCACCACCCTTTCTCTTGGTTTTTGTCTCTTTCTTTGTATTATCAAGTACAGTGCGGACCTATGATGCCATTGCGTTCGGACGCTGTGGTTTCTATAGGACCCTATATCTCATTTTTGATACATAATAAACACCAGAATATGCTAAAAATATGATTGTTTTACTCAAATGATTTTGGTTTCACTTACAACATAAGTCAATACTGTAAATGTTGTTGTTGTCACATTCTTTGATTTCACTCACTGTCAAAATTATCCTCGATCTTATTGAAGCAAACTCTTAAAAGGGTAAACTCAAGTGTGGTCTAGGAAAAATCGCACTGAATATGATATGCAACACAATCTATATCAACCTTCTTATCAAATTGTGTGAAAGCGAAAAGAGTTCACTGAATTAATCATATATATTACTAGTCAAAATTTGCCCTTTTCTACATTATCATCGCAGTTAATCTCCATAACATGCGAGTCAATTTTGCTGATTGTAAAACTGATCAAACATCTAATTGTAACAAAGCTGGTAAGACAGATTGTCTCCTGGATAATCATGTTTCTTAACATTAATTAAAGTGCATTTTTACATTTTACCAATGACCGCTTACAGACTTCCATAATCAATCACCATAATCGGATGTCTAAGTAACAGATGATCAGTGAGTTACAACTGATTAATCATGAAAACGCATAATCTTTGGCAATTCAGCTAAGAAGATCACTTGAAAAACATAATAATTATCTTAGTTCACACTGGTTTTGATTTTTGATTGATTTATGCTCCGTACCATTAATGTTTGACGGTGCACTCGGTTTTATCTGTTTTTCATTCCATTGTTTATGTGCTCATACATGGCTATAATACAACTTATGAAATATGCGAAGAGCTGCGTCTTTTTCCTCAGTATCTCATGTCTGTAACTTGGTTGAAAAAATCTCCAGCCTCTATGTGTTTGGAACATCTCGAGGCCCTGCTGTTGGATTATTTTACATCTCCATGGGGTTGAAATATCTCCGGCCTATATCTGTTGTAATATGTTTTGTATCCATGTGGTAGAAATATCTTAGATCTATGTGGTTAAAATATCTCAATCTGAAGCATCTGTGGTTGAAATATATATTGTCATCATGCGGCTAGAACATTTTATTTTTTGGTCTCTGCATGGTAGAAATATCTCAGGTCATTCAGTATGTTTTTGGAGTATCTTAAAGTGGTTGAAATATCTTAGATCTCCTTTTGGTTGAAGTCTATCAGGTCTCTATTGGTTGATATATCTCTTATGTGGCTGACATATGTTACAATTTTATGCTGTTGAAATATTTCACGTCTTTATGCCATTGGAAGGTCTCGTATTTCTATGTAGTTGGAAAGGCTCGCGTCTGTATGTGGTTGAACTATCTCTTGTCTATTTTCAATTGGAATATTTTCAGTCTCTCATTGTTCAAGTGGTTGGAATATTGTATAGGTTTCAGCATTGAGAATATAGTTTGACTCGATGTTGCTGGAATATCTATCTGTCACTGGAGTACATTGAGTGAACCTGAAATTAAATATAATTTATAAATTAAAATTCTTGTTAAGTTACAAAAATATTAAGATGACGACAGCACAAGGTTGTTCTACTGGTTAACATTTTCGAGAAAGTGACATATACCTGTATTATTTTCCTCTATTCCTGTTTATTCAGTATGATCAAAACTTAGTGTAGTAGACCATTTTTTACCATTCTGGGCATATAAATGCAATGATGAATTGGTGCTAGGCCTTAGGCTTTATTTTACGCTCTCATCTTAGTATAATTTTGATTAATTTTTCAATAATTCATGATAGATCATCTTTAAAACAAGAGGCCCAAGAGGGCCTGTGGACGCTCTACTGGCTAATCATAAAGTTTATGTATAATATCATTCGACCGAAACTTGGCGATGATATACGCAACTAGTCTTGGTACTGATCATCCCTGCCAAGCTTTGCTGAAATCCAGCCAGAGGTTCAGGAGAACTAGTCCGGACAATGTTTGTGTATTAAAACCTTTAAAGGGCTATAACTCTGCAAAAAATCATTCAACCGGAACACGGCGATGATTTGCACAACTAGACCTGGAACTGATCATCCCTAAAAAGTTTCGTTTAATTCCGGCCAGGGGTTCAGGAGAACTAGTCTGGACAAAGTTTGTGTATTAAAACCTTTGAAGGGACATAACTCAGCCAAAATCATTCAACCGGAACTCGGTGACGATATGTACAACTAGGCTTGGTACTGATCATCCCTGAAATGTTTCACTGAAATCCGCCCAAATGAAGGCTCTTTCGTCTTAATGAGACCAAAATATAGCACATTTTAGAAAATCAAGGGCCATAACTCCTGTGTAAATGGTCTAATCTGGCTGTTTTTCAAATTTGTCAGAGCTTATATTGATATTAACAATCTGGTAAAGTTTGAAAATTAAGATGAAAAATGAAGGCCTATTATCTTAACAAGGCAAAATATATGTTTTCAAATAAATCAAGGGCCATAACTCTGCTGTTACGGGTCCGATCTGGCTGGTCAAAGAAAATAAGAAAAAAAAAATAACTAAAAAAAAATAACAATGATTTTTTTTTTTTTTAAAATAAAGAAGAGGTCAATGACCTTGAAGCTCTACTGATAGGTTTTTGATAGCTAGATCACCATTCCTGTGAAGTTTCATGAAAATCGGTCAAGTAGTTTCAGAGGAGTAGTCGCTACAAGTTTTCCTTATATAACTCTATGTAAACAAAGATGGCCGCTGGCGGCCACATTTAACGTCAAATCAAAATAATTTTTGACAAGGATCAACATCATGCCATACTGATCATTTTAGAAAAAGTCCCATATCAATATCACTTATATAGTTTTCAAGAAGTAGTCGCTACAAACTTGTATTTTGAAAATCTATTTTTAGCCATGGTGGCCATCTTGAATATCCGGCCTACCTGAAATTTTGCTAGAATCAATTAGACATCAAGAGCAACATTCCTGTGAAGTTTCATGAAAATCCGTAGAGTAGTCAAGAGGAGTAGTCGATACATTTTTTACTAGATAACTCTTATGTAAACAAAGATGGCTCCTGGCAGCCATGTTTAACATCGAATCAAAATAATTTTTAACAAGGATCAACATCATGTCATACTGATCATTTTAGGAAAAGACGCATATCAATATCACTTATATTTTTCAAGAAGTAGTCGCTACAAACTTGTATTTTGAAAATCTATTTTTAGCCATGGTAGCCATCTTGAATATCCGGCCTACCTGAAATTTTGCTAGAATCAATTAGACATCAAGAGCAACATTCCTGTGAAGTTTCATGAAAATCCGTCGAGTAGTCAAGAGGAGTAGTCGATACATTTTTTACTAGATAACTCTTATGTAAACAAAGATGGCTCCTGGCAGCCATGTTTAACATCGAATCAAAATAATTTTTAACAAGGATCAACATCATGTCATACTGATCATTTTAGGAAAAGACGCATATCAATATCACTTATATTTTTCAAGAAGTAGTCGCTACAAACTTGTATTTTGAAAATCTATTTTTAGCCATGGTAGCCATCTTGAATATCCGGCCTACCTGAAATTTTGCTAGAATCAATTAGACATCAAGAGCAACATTCCTGTGAAGTTTCATGAAAATCCGTCGAGTAGTCAAGAGGAGTAGTCGATACATTTTTTACTAGATAACTCTTATGTAAACAAAGATGGCTCCTGGCAGCCATGTTTAACATCGAATCAAAATAATTTTTAACAAGGATCAACATCATGTCATACTGATCATTTTAGGAAAAGACGCATATCAATATCACTTATATTTTTCAAGAAGTAGTCGCTACAAACTTGTTTTTCGAAAATTTATTTTTAGCAGTGGCGGCCATCTTCAATTTCCCGCCATCCTGAAATTTTGCTAGGATCAATTAGACATCAAGAGCAACATTCCTGTGAAGTTTCATGAAAATCCTTTCAGATGAGTAGTCGCTACAGGTTTTCATTATATAACTCTTTGTAAACAAAGATGGCCGTTGGCAGCCATGTTTAACGTCGCATCAAAATAATTTTAGAAAAGGATCAACATCATTCCATACTGATCATTTTAGAAAAAGTCCCATATCAATTTCACTTTTAGTTTTCAAGAAGTACTCGCTACAAACTTGTTTTTTGAAAATCTATTTTTAGCTGTGGTGGCCATCTTGAATTTCCGACCAACCTGAAATGTTGTTAGGATCATTTAGACATCCAGTGCCACATTCCTGTGAAGTTTCATGGAAATCTGGCGAGTAGTTTCAGAGTCCTGAGTAGTCGCTACAACTTTTTATTAAATAACTCTATGTAAACAAAGATGGCCGCTGGAAGCCATGTTTAACGTCGAATCAAAACGATTTTCGACAGGGACCGACATCATGTCATGCTGATCATTTTAGTCCCATATCAATATCACTTAGAGTTTTCAAGAAGTAGTCGCTACCAAATTGTTTTTTAAAAATCTATTTTTAGATTTGGCGGCCATCTTCGACTTCATATCAACATGAATTTTTGCTAGGATCAACTAGACTTCATGGGCAACATTTCTGTAAAGTTTCATGAAAATCCATTCAATAGTTTCAGAGTAGTCTGCTACAAAAAAAAAATTATGGACAGACAGACAGACGGATGGACGGACGGACGCCTAACCACGGCATAAGCTCTGCTGATCTCTGATCAGTAGAGCTAATAAAAATTTAAACGAAAAAAATTAAAATAATAAACAAGAGGCCCAAGAGGGCCTGTAGATGCTCTACTTGCATGATGTGATTCAAAAACATAAACATGACAGAGGTCAACCCAAGAAACATGTTTCCTATATATAACTCTATGTAAACTTTGGGTTATCGTTGAAGCCATTTTGAATAATTTTGATTATTTGAAGATAATGAAAAACACAAACTTGATAGAGGCTAACCCAAGGAACATGTACATGATATTTCACAAGAATGGAATATGTGGTTTCCGAGGAAATGTCATTTGAAATTTATTTAAATTTGACCTAGTTTTAGCTATGGCGGCCATCTTGGATGACTGGCGGCCGCAAAAAACACAAATCTGAGAGGGAATATCCCTAATATCATTGTGCTTAAGTTTCATCAAAATCTTTCAGGCGGTTTCAGAGAAGATGTAATTTTTAACCTTTTCCTATATAACTCTTAAGTAAACTTTAGGTCGCCGTGGCGGCCATTTTGATTATTTGACGATAACAAAAAACTTAAACTTGATAGAGGCTAACCCAAGGAACATGTATATATTTCACAAGAATGGAATAAGTGGTTTCAGAGGAGATGTTGTTTGAAATTTACTTAAATTTGACCCCGTTTTAGCCATGGCGGCCATCTTGGATGACTGGCGGCCGCGAAAAACACAAATCTGAGAGGGACTTTCAGAAAAGACGTCATTTTAACCTTTTCCTATATATATAATTCTATGTAAACTGTGAGTCGCCGTGGCCGCCATTTTGATTATTCGACGATTTATTCGACGATAACGAAAAACACAAACTTGATAGAGGCCAACCGAAGGAACAAGTAAATGATATATCAGTAGAATGGAATAAGTGGTTTCGTCGGAGATGTCGTTTGAAATTTCCTTAAATTTGACCTAGTTTTAGCCATGGCGACCATCTTGGATGACTGGCGGCTGTGAAAAACTTAACTCTGAGATGAACTATCCCAAATATCATTGTGAATAAGTTTCATCAAAATCCTTCAAGCGGTTTCAGAGAAGATGTCATTTTTAACCTTTTTCTATATAACTCTATGTAAACTTTGAGTCGCAGTGGCGGCCATTATAGTCCGATAAACGGGACTGCCCAGATTAAGTCCCCAATCCGACTGACGAGGCTAAGGGAAAGTGTCTTCCCCAAGAACACACCGACGACTCAGTGGCACCACAGAGGATTGAACCCGGGGCCTCCGGTTACAAATCCGCAGCGCTACCGACTGTGCCACGCCAGCCAATGAGTTAACAACTTCATGTCGGTTGTTATTTAAGCAAATACACAAATGAGTAACACCCTATTTTTCCAACTCCTCCATGTTATGCCAAATAAACAGATCAAACACTGTGATCGACTTATTTCTATCCATTCGTGTTATACCGTATAATGGTCATGCTCAATCGGTGGTTGTAGCATTTTCAAACCCTTGTTGGCATATTGTCACCTTTTAAAGTGTGGTACCAAATATAATTCAGTCATTGTGGCATATTGTTTCCTTTTGAAAGGCGGTAAAAAATATAATAGTGTGAGAAATGAACGCGCCTCTTAATTGACATGTCGCCAGTGACTTAGATATCTCCGCCCTATTGTTGATGTCGGAGTATATTGACAATAGTTTATATAACATAGTTGCACGTGCTTTATACACGTGCTGTTGTTTGTCGGAGGTATCATCTGGTTTGAATGGTTGAAATGGATAAATGATTGACAACTGGCGACATGTTAATTGTTATATGAAATCTGGGATGAAAACTGACATCAGGGCCCTGATAAAATGGGTGCTAAATCTGAGTTGTTGCTTGTTGGTGAGACAATGATTAAGATTTGTTAAAAATGTAAATGTCGGAATTCAAATTTTTTTTATTGGAAAACAATGATGGATAGGCATACAGGTTAAATGAGTATCATGTTATCTCTACGAACATATTAAAATTGATAAAATACGTGTTTGTATGCTAAGTTTTCCTTAAATTCAAAATGAGCCAAGATATCTTTTGAAAAATGCATGATAATGCTATAATCAACCACAAGCCTAATAACATTATTAATATGTCTGTGAATCAACCCGCAAGTTTGAACATCATGCCATAAATAAATTGAAATTGTTAATTTCAAAAAGGTATCAAACTTTTAATAAATGACGCGTTCTGTTGTTGTTTTGTACCAATTCAATACACAAATTTGAGATCTAAATAAATTTTCTTGAAAGTACAAACTTGTAGCCAACTCTAAATAGCAATACCAATATAATCAGATCATGAGTTTGAACATCATGCATGTCATTACTAAAGAAGCAGTTAGATTTAAATAATATGCACATTACACTTGATAATGAAAAACACGTTCATATGTTAAACCATTTTCAGTTAACATATTTTAGACCAAAATAAACGCTTTTTTGATATCAAATGCCAGATATTGCATCTTCTTAACAATACCAATACCATATAATCCCTAATAAATGCCACTCCCCTAATAAACGCCCACCCCACATCTCCCCTACCATTTTTTCAGAAAATATATTTTTAAAACCCCAAAAATTGCAAGTTAATCTGTTTCATTCACAATGGAACATGTAAGACAAAATCACTAGAAAACTTAAAATCCGATGCATTGATTGACCGACATGCAGACTTTGGTTTTCTTGGTAAATGAATTGAAGTGGGGTTTTAAGGCGCACCAACACATTACAGGTTATATGGCGCCTAACAGGCATGAAAATGCCAGGCTCATCTTCAATGTACATCGAGATAAAATATGGAAAATGGGCCTAGAACCTTCTCACCCTGAACTGCAGAGTTGCTGCAAATTCTATCGTAAAAACTCCATTTACGCTGGAGCCACGTTTATTGTTTTTCTGCCACTGCTCTTAGTGATGTGAGCGAGATGGCACCTGAAACAATGCAGGGGTCATGATGAATACTTTTAATGAGCATGAACAAAAAATGACAAAATGAATAGGAATGGGGGGGGGTCCTACCCCTTTGCATGTGACGGTGTGTTTGCAGTGGTTGTATTCTACCCCGGCAACCACACGGGGGGTTTTCTTGGTAAAGAAAATCATTAAATAATGTCCGTTTAAAAGTAAAATTATGTACTTTTGATCTCAATTTTCAAAATGTTACACCCTAGGGGTGGCGCTTATTAGGAATTATACGGTATATCTGATTTGTTATTTCTGAAAATTGCTTACTAATAAAGGAGGAGTTTTAATCCAAAGTCACTTAAGGCAGTATACATTTCATTTTTTAAAGAAGAAATGTGTCCTCTTTTTTATCCAATTTCAATTCACAAATGTTCATTTTGAACAAAATGAGTGTTTACAACATCCAAGACCTGAACCCGAATCTACACAATAATGCCATTTCAAACAATTCACCATTTTCAAAATATTGCCGTAAATCAAGGAGGAGTTTGATTTAAAAAAGCGTACACATTTGACATTTTAAAAATGAATGCATCCTATTTGTCATAACTGGTACCCTCTTGCATACCTTAGACTAATCGGGGAACCAACTGGTACCCTGTTGTATACCGCAGAGTAATCAGGGAACCAGTTTAATAGCCATTTGGCGGATAAATATATAGGTAGTTTTGAATCCAGAGTATTTATGAATATCAAATATATTACCTTAGTTAAAATGTTAAAACATTTCTAATATTTTCTAAAATATCTTAGAAACAGAGTTAAATGAATTACCCAACTTTCCAAAAACATGATGAAAAACAGCATCTTAGAAATTGATTGAAATGAATTAACAATTTTAAATCAAACAAAAAAGGTCATTAAGATTACATTTATGAGTAGTATAAAAATATAAATAGTCAATGTATCTTCATATAAGAGCCACATAAACTCAGTTCTCTCAATAAGGTGGAGCTTTGAAAGTGTTTTTTTTTATTGATTTTATTTGTATTGTTTTCGGGGAATTCCAATTTTAGATTGTTTGTACAGCTGAATTTTCAATGGATAAAAACTTATTTTCTTGATATAATTCCTAACCTAAAATTGCTTTTTAATTGTTAAAATGCTTGATAACCTGATGAATACTAAAAAAAATAACAATATCTCACCTATAAAATGCTAGAAGGAATTAACAATGTCCACTGTCCAAAGCATACACTATTAAATAGGTCTTATTTATAACCATAAATAGTTATGCAGTTAATTATGTTGATATGACAAACACCACATGTTACTTCTTGAAACTAAACTCCTCCCTGGTCAAGTCAAGAAGGTATTGGCCAGATCTGATTGGTTAATCAAAGATTATCCTGTGATCTATGACAGGTGAGGTATGCATGGCCAGGGTCTTCCACTTAGTAGTTACCATATATCATATATGAGAAAGATCTGATGAGCTGTTATTTGGCATTTACAACATGTTTACATGGGATTAATCTGTTCCAACAAAATAATGAAAAAATCAACTTGGCTGGATATATTAAAGAATACTGAAAAGGTACTGAAATAAAACAAATGGCAGATCATATTTTTGCTTTAAATGTGTCAAATGTAGTTTTTATAACTGTTCATGGTTTAAGTACTTAAGTTAGAACAGCATTATGGTGCCAGACAGGGATGAACATGCCAGGCTCATCCTCAATTTACATCTAGATAAAAATATGGAGAATCGGCCTAGAACCTTCTAATCTGCAGAACTGCAGAGTTGCTGCAAATTCTATTGTAGACACTCCATTTACGATGGAGCCACGTTTCCACATTTGCATATATACATTGTCATGAAGACCTTGAATGAGCATGAAAAATTGATAAATAATGACAAAATGTACATGAAGTGGGGATGTAAACCGGGCTTTCCCATGTATCAGAATGTACCCTCAGAGCCTGTTAAAGAACCATAGAAATCTATTCAATAGTAACTAGGAGTAGGACTGGTTCCTGGATTCGTACATATCCGTCCCCTGTATCTGGGGCAGCTCTAAATGACCTTTAATGTGCTGATGAGAAGTTAAACAACATGCAACTCCATTCAAATTGAAGTGTTAAAAACCATACATGTAGATAAAATTAAATCCCAGTATTTTACATTCAAATAATCTATTTTTAATCAAGCTTCATTTCATAATTTACTACATAATTATATATAGAAGATGAGGTTTATATTATAAATTAAGTCGACTATTTATAAAACTCTGTTATTTAATATATATGCAAGTTTTATCCAGAATATATTTTCATTTCTTTATTGCATTTGCCTATTTTATGGGATTTCATGTGCATGCTGCATCTTTCAAAAATGGAATAGTAAATAGTTTACTCTTATATTGAAGGAGTGCTAATAATTTATTAATTATGAGCATAATAGTAAAAAAAAAAAACATGAAAGGAGAAACCTGGAAATTGCCGAACTATTCTCAATCTGTGTAATTTATTTAAATTAAAATTTTTAATCAACTGATGCTTTCTGGCATTATGTTGTGTATTGTCTACCATAATTCCTTTCTTAATGCCTACCATAAATTATCTTTAATAAAGTTGTATATTCTAACATAAAACTATATATTTTCTGCAAAACAGAGTAATTTGCTTGGTTTCTAAATGATTTTATCAACAATTAAATTAGTTTTGAGAAAATAAAGTTTCGACTTCTTCGTTTTATCAATGCATATGTACAATCATTATTATGTTGCATTGGGTGCAATATCAAAAATAAATAATGGAAAAAGACCACTATGAATTAATTTAAAAAAAAGGATAATGACAAACTGTAATGAAACTAAAGATCACTCAATTATAATCATGTTGTTGTTCCTAACTGTTTTAATTTATCAAGTTTATTGTTATAACCATGTTGTTGTTCCTAATTGTTTTACTTTATCAAGTTTATCGGTATTAAGTAAATAGATAAATTCTGTATTAACCAGTACAACCAGGGAGTAAGTATACAGGGAGGAGACACGGATTCATAAACACTCTAGTTTATCAATTAATGTTGTCGCGCTAGAACACCGCCATTTACCATTTTATAGATACATGTAAATCGATCGTAAGCGTGTATACGTTACATTTGAAAAGTTAAAATTTCAACCAACATCTCAAAATAGGCAGTTTTTATAGTCTCTTTTTTACTGCTTTCTGTTATAATCAACATCACGAAATTACGTTCTTGACAAGGATAAACATATATGTCTACTATTCATTTTTTGTTATTATTAATGCCTAATATAACCCGTACTTCGTATTTCGTTTGCAATAGCTAAACACCATTTTTAATTTAAAAATTCAAAATTTCAGCTGATATCTCAAAAGAGGCATTTTCATCACCTCTTTTTAGGCTTTGTCTTATAATCACCACCGTGAAATTACCTTCTTGACAAAGATAAATATTTATTGTAAACATTTTCATCGGTGAAAGATTGGGATTTCTCAGTGAATTGAATTGGGGTTTTAAGGCGCACCAACACATGAAAAGGTTATATGGCGCCTAAAAGGCATGAACATGCCAGGCTCATCTTCCATGTACATTGAGATAAAATATGGAAAATGGGCCTAGAACCTTCTCACCCTGAACTGCAGAGTTGCTGCAAATTCTATCGTAGAAACTCCATTTACGCTGGAGCCACGTTATTGTTTTACTGCCACTGCTCTTTTGATGCGAGAGAGATAGCACCTGAAACAATGCAGGGATCATGATGAAGACCTTTAATGAACATGAACAAAAAATGATAAAATGAACATGAATTTGGCGGGATTCTACCCCTCTCCCTCCAAAGGGATCTGCAGTGGCCGTATTCTTTGCCCCGAGACCAAACGGGGCCCCCGGCAACCACACGGGGCTATAATATTCATAATAGCTAAATATTATTGACCAACACCGAACACAAAAGTAACTAACTGTGACACTGAGTTATGACGTCATTAAAGTGGTGCTGACGTCGACGTCATCTGCCGATAGCGTTCAATAAAACGCTATCAAGCGTTCAATAAAACGCTATCAATAAAGCGAAGAATTTCGGTTAAAATCATGCACAGATGACTTAAAATGATTATTTAACTGCTGTGTTCGATTATAGGGAAATCCATCACCATCACTCGATGGTAGACGTGTTTTGTTCGGTGTTTTTTTCACTTGTAACCGGAGGCCCCGGGTTCAATCCTCCGTGGTGCCACTGAGTTTCGCCGGTGTGTTCTTGGGCAAGACACTTGCCCTTAGCCTCGTCCGTCGGATGGGGACGTAAACCAGGTGGTCCCGTGTATCGGTCTATCCTCCAAGCAAGTTAAAGAACCATAGGAATCTATTCGATAATAAGAGTAGGGCACGGTTCCCGGATTCCTATGTATCATTTCCCTCTCTCTGGGGTGGCTCTAAATAACCTTTACTGTGTTGATGAGCCGTTAAACAACTTACAATTTCATACGTCTACCACCTCCTACCATTTCCCTATAATCGATCCCAGCAGTTAAATAATCTCTATGTTTACTATTCACTTTTTGTTATTATAATATAACCCGTAGTCTCGTATCTCGTTCGCAATAGTTTACACTGTTAACCATGACAGAGCAGGGGCGTTCCTGGGGCTAATTTAGGTATAAGCACCATCGAGTTTTGGATTCACAAATGTGCCTAACCCCCATATACCTTCTGTTTTTATTGCATATTTCGCATTTTTAGCCATTTTTATATTTTTGCTTCTTTAATAGCCTGTACGCACGTGCGTACGCCCAGATACGCCCCTGCAGAGGATCCGCCTTTTGGATTTCTTCAATTATGAAAGCTGAAGGTAATTTTTAAATAAAACGAACACATGGCAATCTTAATTTTGTTTAATTGCAAGATAGTTTTTTCTGCATTTATCTAACTTGCATATTTGCTGTAAGTTGAATAGCTTTTGCAAAATTTTGATTATTTTCAACCACTAATACATTACAAACTTTGGTAGAATAATATTAATTGAAATGTAAACACTTTGGTAAAATAAGAAAATTTGCATTACCTTTTATTTGAAAGTAAATTATCAATATTATTGGATTAACAAACTATGGTTACGGTAGTACCTTTAAAAGTCAAGGCACATTATAATCAAAAACTAAGTATTAAAATATACAAAAAGATATAAAATATATACTTGCATCAGGTAATCTATTTAATAATATTTTATTCAAGTTTTATATATATATAATTCAATTTTTTTTTTACTGCCTTTATATCCTCTGCTGTATTAAATACAGTTGTGTCTTATCAATTACCCTTTTTGAACCCCTTCAAGGCCTGTTGTAACACCAAAAGTGTGCCATGAATTTTATAACTAATAAGCTGATTACATAACAGGGACACACCATAAACCACTAATTGAGCAGCACCAAGTGCCAGTGATTGACAGCATGGGGTATTGAATCATATGCCACTGGTGAGGTCATGCTGGAATGAAAATTGATATATAGGGCCCTGGGTCATATCTTTACAACAATTACAGATATTAAATTGACTGCATTCAGCAGCTGAGACTAATTGTTTATTTTAATTAAAAAAATATATAAAAAAAGAAAGGAAAAAAACACACATTAATAACATTTTTCTTCAAAAAGAACAGAAATGTGAAACATAGTTGAATCTAACACTTTGAGGAATTTAAAATGATTTAGTGTGTGCACAAATCCTGTATTGGTCTCTAAAATAAATAAAAAAAAAAATTAAAATCTCAGTCTTTATTAGTGGATTTCTAATAACAAGTTTAAAAATTAGCAGCATATAACCTGAACATTATTTCACCACTATAGTAAGCTACAACAGGGAGTAAGTATACGGGGAGGAGAAACGGGTTCATAGACGCTCTAGTTTATCAATTTATGTTGTCGCGCTAAAACGCCGCCATTAACTATTTACTATTTTATCGATACAGGTAAATCGATTGTAAGCGCGTTGCATGTGAAAAAGTTAAACTTTCAGCCAACATCTCAAATTAGGCAGTTTTTACAGCCTCTTTTTTAAGGCTTTCTATAATAATCGACATCACGAAATTACCTTCTTGACAAAGATAAACATGTCTACTATTCACTTTTTGTTATTATTAATGCCTAGTATAATCCATACTTCGTATCTCGTTTGCAATAGCTCCAGACAAATTAAAAATTTCAGCTGATATCTCAAAAGGCACATTTTCATCACCTCGTTTTAGGCTTTGTCTTATAATCACCACCTTGAAATTACCTTCTTGACAAAGATAAATATGCCTACTATTCACTTTTTGTTATTATTAATGCCTAAATAACCCGTAGTCTCGTATCTCGCTTGCAATAGCTACATGTATTCCCCGTCACCATTTTTTATTTGGTGCAGCAGAGCCCCAGATAAGAATTGGTTTGATTTGCTTAAATACCCACCTATATTTTTGTCAATTGGGTATTTTAAAATAAAACTGATTAAAAAAAAGTAATTCACTCATCAAATGTTTCGTTAATTGGGTATCAACACAAAATAGTACAAATAGGTACTTACAATAGTGTACTTTTCAGATCTTTATGTTGTGTGTTGTATGAGTCTCTGTTGTGGCTTCTATTTCACATGAATTTTTACCAACACATGAGAGGTTATATGGCGCCTAACAGGCATGAACCATCGAGATAAAACATGGGAAATGGGCCTAGAACCTTTTCACCCTGAACTGCAGAGTTGCTGAAAATTCTATCATAGAAACTCCATTTACGCTGGAAACATAAACTGTAACTTCTAACTATGTTTTAACTGATTGTTTTATTTTCGCTGAATAATAAGTTCACGATTCAGATTTATTCATCATCATCATTACTGACGACAATTAGCCACGGATATTTAGTTTACCAGTCTCTAACAGTTTTAGTAACTACACGATTGCCGTCGGATTTGTTACTGATGACAAAATATTGTTTAATACATTGTGAACAATTGGAATTGACGGGTGAATACATATATATCGATTAATTCCTCTATAACTTCCGAAACAACCCCGTCACCATCTAATGGTTTGGGAATTCCAAAATACCCTACAATTTTGTTTTGCTATGTATTTATACTTGCCTTTCTACAACCTCTTTTGACGGATGCCATTTTACACAAACGCTTGAAAATTACCAAGCCACATAGTGATCTAGACTTTATTTTATATTGGATTGGTTTACGAAATTACTATTTGTTCTATAGCAACATACTGTTAAATACTCCAGACGGGTTCGCTAATTAACCGGGAGAATACAGAATGACGAAGATTTGTTTACATTCTACGAAAGTCAGAGACAACGTGCGATTACAATAATGGTAAACAGTTTGTACGCACACATTTTTTAAATAATTGCTTAAATGGTATTTCATATGCTTTTTGGTACGCTTGATTTTAATTTCAATTTGGTTTTCCATTGTTTTAATTGGGTAATTACGCAAATACGCAGCTTATCTGGGGCTCTGGTGTAGAGTGGCGCCATCTTTGTTATACGGAACCGTCTGGTAAAATGTGCTTTTATACATGCAAACAAATACATGCTCTGTATCAGAGGACACAATGTGAATAAATAGTACTTAGGTTTACATTGCGCACCTTTGTTGAGTTTGTAAGTGTAATAATTTATGAGAATTTGCTGTTTTTCACACACGCACGAAACAACCAGTAGTCATTTTCACGCAGTAGTGAAACACACGCGCGACAACATAAAACGGCAAAACGATCCGCTTCTCCTCCGTGTATACTTAATACTCCCTGGCTACAATAAGTACATATGTGTACTCACAGACACTGTAGTAGCTGACAGGTAGTATGTGGATATTTTATTGTTATTCAAATAAAGAAAGCGCCATTGTATCTAACAACACATTTAGTAAATTATGATCTGCAACCTGTCCCCATACACTGTCACAGGCAACTGTCATTAAGATTTATTCCCTTCCACGCAGACATTCGTCGGCAGCCATATTGATCTGGTACCCTTCCCCTACTGCGCTCGCTATTATCTCTTCGAGCGCAGGGGGTTATGGGTACCAGACCAATATGGAGCCATATTGAAACCAAATTTGACGGTTGTAAACAAAAGAGAACATGTAGCTTCCATTGAATTAACTGGTAAGAAAATAATTAGCATTCATTATCTGCGGTGACGACTAAATGATTCTTGGTCTAGTTTCGTACGCAACTGCCGTTAGAGTTGTTGTTTACAGAGTGACTGTGTTTAGGCACGGGGTCTTCCGACTAAAGATTTGGACCCGTTTTTCAACGTTTCGATGACGATTTCTCAACGTTTCGATGACGATTTCTCATTACTGTATTGAGCGATATTAAAATATATACCAATGTTGGACACCTTGAACACTTGGTTATAGGAGGCATGTAGAGTTAAATGATTTGCTCTTTTAATTAAAACAATTTTCAGCATAGAATGAGCTTAGTGAGAATGACCTGGTATTTACCGACAAAGCACATGAGCCGGACCCCTATGGTCGATATGTGTAACCCTTGATGTTACAGCGAAAACCAATGACAATAATATATATGCATCTACTTACAATTTATATTTTAATTTAGCAGACTGATTATAGCTAAAATATGCCGTATCTGCAAAAAAAGTATGCATACAAACTATGTAAGTATTATACATTACCTGTATTGTTAGCTCCAAAACAGAAACTATTGAGATAAAATTGTCACGTCATTGAAAAACGAACATTATCCAAAATGTATGTAAAAAGATCAGTTTCGTTGAATTCCTTTAATAGGGAATTATTAACATCAGCCGATTAAACACTGCACTAATAACAAATAAATGCTAAAGCAAATATGTGCTTGACTAAAATATATTTTTTTGAAAAATAATCTTGAAAATGTTAAGTTCTAAGAATCATATTTTGCAGATATAAAAAGGTACTTTTCACTGCCAAAATGGTCATAAATGGTACCCGGTTTTACAATGAGAATTGTTATAGGAATGAGAAGAAGCTATTTGTTTTTTATGCTTGCACAGACGTTGAAAAAAAAGGTATTTATTGATAATACTATAATTGCAAATTTCCCAAAATTGGTAAAAAGGCCTGCAATAGCCTGAATAAAGGAAAATGTACGGGTTTTCATTGACTAGCATGGTGTTCTGTGGTATCACAGTACTGAAACGGTTTGACGAACAAAAACGAAACTGTAAACAATACTGAATAGAAGAAAAGGGAAACTCAAATGCTTTCTGTGACCCTTCTACTAAATTGTTATGATATAAATGTTATAACATTTTACGTAAAAATGTCAGAATCAAGGTATGCACATATTGTGTATTTCGTATTTGTTATAGTAACTGTTATAAGATTCAATGATTGACCATTTCTAGAAACAATAATGTACAACAGACTCATCAGACTAAAAAATAATGTCATTAATGAATTTTATTGCCTTCAAGGTAATTGGAAACTGCATTTATGGAGAATAGGGGTGATGAATTTTAAAGAAAAGGAAATTGTCAACATGTTTACATTATTTTGATGAACTATCCTTTTATTTATGATAAATATACTACTGTATCTTTTTAATTATTTTATTATAAAGTCATCAACTCTATTTATAAATTAATTATCATAATTTATGCATACTGTCATGAGAACGGGAGTATTTTGAAGGTAATTGAATTGAATGTTGTTTAACGGCTCATCAACACAGTATAGGTTATTCAGAGCCGCCCCATAGAGAGGGGAAGGATACAAGGAATCCGGGAACCTGCCATACTCTTATTATCTAATAGATTCCTATGGTTCTTTAACTTGCTCGGAGGATAGACCGATACACAAGACCGCCCGGTTTACATCCCCATCCGACGGACGGGGCTAGGCGAAAGTGTCTTGCCCAAGAACACACCGACGAAACTCAGTGGCATCACGGAGGATTTAAGCCGGGGCCTCCGGTTACAAATCCGCCGCGCTACCGACTGCGCCATGCCAGCCCCCTTTATTTCGAAGGTTACAAACAAAGAAAATGTCTGATATTTTTCTCTTTGGTGAGTTTTATGCATACGTCATGTTGTGTGGTGTAAAAAAAAAGAGAAAGAAAAATGGTTTCCGCCCAATACTGAACTTCCGTGAGTTAGGATTGAGAAATTGAAGCAACTTGGTGAGTGGGTTATATGGAAAGAAATATTAAAAAAAATGTCGCGGGTATAGCTTAGGGAAATCCTGGTTTAAGTTGAATTTCCATCTTTCTTGTTTCTTCAATAAAATCAGACTTGGCCTAAGGTTATCTTCAGACGTATTCCAGCTCATTAATACTAAGGTATTTTGCATTGTCTTTTTACAGAAGTACCTGTCCAAGGAGGATTTGATTGATGCTTTGACTGTTATATGAAGGACATGGTACGTTATTAGGTACTTGGATTAAAATCCATCTCCCATGATGCAAATAAGTGATATATTTTACTGGTATGTCATTTTATATGTATAGTAAAATGAGAATCGAACCCATACCAGACACTTTGGGTAAACCTGAGGTGACTGGTACCTTAGGTTCACCATCATACATAACAGACAAATTCAATAACCTATAAGCAAACTCATGACTGGCCATAACAAAAAAAAAATGTTTGACCTATATTTATGAAACTTCACATACATACCGTATTGTTCCTTTTTAACGCCCCCGGGGGCGTTACATTTTTCAAAAGGGGGGCGTTTATTAGAGTGTAAACTGATCATTCATTGACCCTTATGTAACTCTATTATAACTCTAAAACCCTTAGTGCACTATACTTGAAATACACATGGATAAAAGTTTTTGTGGATATATTAGTTGTGTTATGCGGATTAATACCACTTTTTAAGGTAAGGTTTTTCACTTTATGCACAGTGGGTGGAGGTGTTTACTCACGGTGCCTGGGGGGAGGGGCATATATTAGGGAGGGGGCATTAAAAAGGAACAATATGGTATACGTAGTAAATTCACATACTTATACGCAGTACCCCAAAAACTAGGGGTGCAATGATTAATCGTGATACGATTATAGCGCGACTTTCTTTCACACGTATCATATTGTGGGGACTGTATCGTAATAAGATAACGATACACAGATAAGCATTGCCTTGCTCTTATTGACAAAAATAACCTCGCTGATAATTGTAGAATTTTTTTTTTTTTGTTAGTACTCTACTGGTGTGTCACTTGAGGGGACCAGAGGTTTGCCCCCATCAGTCAGTCAGTCTTTCAGTCCGTCCCACAAATATGGATCATGAAAAGTATTTAAGATATTTTTATGAAACTTGACATGTTGGTAGAGGGCAATGAGGGGAATATACCCAATATTTTTTTTATTTTTTATTTTGTTGATCTGACAGAAATATGGTTACTATGGCAATGGATATAGTAAAAATACACAAAATATGTATCATTTTATAACAAAAGAAATGCTTTAAAAGATAATGAAAATTTGTGTGTAAGTAAGAGGGAGAACTTTAGGAGATCATGCAGATCTTTTTTTTTTCATTAAGTAAAAAATTGTGGTTGCTGTGGCAACAGAAATTGTAAAAATTACACAAAAAATATAGAAAATGGTTTCCGCACAATATCTTTAGTTTGGAATGAGATATTTGAATGAATTTGTATGAGATTTGGGTCACTGGAGTCAAGGAAACTGTTACTAAAAATAGGAGAATGGTGTCCGCTTAATAACTTTATTTAGTAATGACCTGAAATTTGTCGAAACTTGGTGTGTAGGTACAGTACAGCTCACGCGAAAACCCACACTTTACTCTGAGGAATTACAAATCGCGTAATTACGCAGAGTTTTGATGATAAAACTACTCAGAGTGGAAATCACTTACGCGATACTTATGCCATGATACTTCGCGTAGATAAACTCGGGAGTTCGCGGAGTCGATACTGCCCAGGTAAAGGGTGCAAATTTTTCTAATTACAGTCATTTTAATGCATATTTATTTAATAACTTCAAAAAAATCGAAGCAGAAGACAATTCATAACTTTCACATCCGGTCAACTTCTGGTAGGTTAAGATATTCAGTAGGTTTACTCGGGACTTTTTTCTCAATCTCTATATGGAAAATGAAAATATTACACCATGATTTAAATTAAATGTACCTATATTGGTGTTTTAAAATCAGACAGCACAAAAAGAAGATACATATATGTACACCAAAAACTAAGTTTTTAATATAACTATCGATACAAACTAGTTTTTTAAAGGGCTAAAATCAGTTGAGCACCAGCGATATACAGTTTACACCCTACCCGAAAGTGGAGGTCTTATTTTATTGATCACTGATTGGTCAGATTATTTTGATGATGTCATGTGAAAGTTATGAATTTTACTTTTGTTTTTGGAAAAGCAGATGTGGAAAAATTTGAATGCCCGGATTATGTATACTGGGTCACGATAGTTATAATGAGCGGTTCCTATTACCTACTTCGCGACGACTGCAATTAGTAATTATTATACTGGAAATTATAATTTTATTTTAATTAATCGTTATTTGTAACAAATTTATTCTGCTGTTTATTATTTTGTTGACGAGTTCTTGAGTCAGAGATAATCAGAAAAAATTGTAAAGAATTCCGGGTCATAAACCCGTTGTTAGTGCCGCCTTGTTAAAAGGTACATACATGGCCAAGAATTATGGGTACTTATTTCGGTTGAAGAAGTGTGACTTTTGGACAACAGAAACGAACAAAACTTGTGATTAATGCATTAAAATTTTGAAATACGTATTTGTTTCGAAATTTATTCAGTGTATTTATCAGTCTTGCACAGAAAAGATGCACTCGGCGTCTCATTGTTTGTACTTATACTGGCGATTGGCTTTTTCAAGCGCTGTCGGAAAAATTTGCTTTTCTCCCAGTAATAAACCACCACAGGTGAGCACTCATGGTTAGTTGGATTCTATATACGCGGAGTAACTTGGAGTGCGAATGACTGACAATGGCGTACTTTCGCCGCGTGGATTTACCGAGTACCAGTCACTCCGCGTAGATCCGCGTTGCACTCGATATGACCAAACTCGACGAATCGAGTAAAGTGTGGGTTTTGCCTGATCTGTACTGTTTATATGAAAGGCAAGTTTGGGATTGCATTTGGTTAAAGGCAGAATATGCTTATTTACACATAAACTAAAACATCTGATGAAGCACTTACAAATTGGAGAATTACGCTAACAAATAAACTGACTAAAATTAAACTGTACACACTAATACATATTTGTGCTCTAATTACGCTGTATCCCCTACATGCTGCGCCGACACTAAGCACAACACAGGAAGTGTGCAGATCCAAATGGTTTATAGCACAGGTAATGTTTATGTAAACACAATAGTTAAAAGTAGTTTTTATTAACGGCTGGATTCATAGTGGGATTTAATGCAAATTTGACGGTAATATTATACACAAATACTTGATACAAAGTCTCTATCGTCTCTTAAGGTTAACAATAAGCATATTCTGACTTTAACTGTGGTCCTTGAATGATACATTTCCGGTTCTACTTTGCTTACAGACTGTTCATGAACATAAGATCAGTTTACAGAGAACTCAAAATATAATAAATTTATTGTATTTCAGGTTTGCTCCATGTTCTCCGGTGACAGATAGATAGTGCAAACAAATCTACGGAGGCAATATATTCCAACCACATGGACACATGAGGTATTCCAACCACATAGAGATGCACACGATTATAAGCTATAGAGATTTTATGAGATATATTCCCACATAAAAGCACACACAATATTTCCAACCACATACTTTAAGAATGAAAATATTCTTACTACAGAGATATTTCAACCACGAAACATATTCAAGCCACATAATTACAGAAACGTGTGATATTCTAGCAACAGAGAGACGGCATGGAGATGTGGGATAACCACATGGAGATGTGATGTAGTCCAACCATGTAGAGACCTGACATATTCCATCCACATAGATACTTTTGATGTTTCAACCTTTGGAGACTTGTGATGACAATGTTGAAAAGTTTTATACATATGTGCTATTCCAGCCTCATAGCTGTAGATTAGATTGCGGTATTCAAAGCACGTAGACTAGGCACATGATGTATTAATTCCAGCAATATAGCAAAAAGTGATAGTCGTGCCACAAGAGAACCGATATTCCAACCACATAGATGCCTGATATATTCCAACCGCATATAGACAAGATATGTTCCAACTACATTCATATTTGTGATAGGCCAGCTATATAGAGACATGATAATACAATTCTGTTGCATGAAGTCAAGAGTTATTTGAACCGCATAGAGATCTGATATAATACAACCACATGGAGACAAGAGAAAAATATGCCAACCACTCAAGCCACTAGCATAGACATGATAATATATATTTCCATTACAACGAGACAATATGGGTTAATCGAACCACATAGAAACCCAGTGTATTAACAACCACATGGAGACATATTCCAACCACATATTCCAACCACATTGGAGACCAGGGATATTTAAACCACAGACATGAGATAAGCCAGCAGCATAACGACATGATAATATATTTCCAATACATGGATACAGTCTGTGTTATTCGAACCACTAATAGGGCTGTTGTATTCCAACCACAGAGAGATAGATATTCAAACCACATTCCACCCTTATGGAGATGAGAGATATTCCAACAACAGAGACTTAAGATAAGTCACCACCACAGAGACATGATCATATGTTTCCAATACATGAAGTCAATCTGTGTTGTTCAAACGACATATAGACCCGACCACAACCATAAATTGTTTAGTTAACCAAGAATAATTTTCAAATGCCTATTGATGACAGCATAGTATCGGACCAGTAACAGCAGAGTTACGGCCCTTGATTTAGTTCAATATGCTATATTTTGCCTCGTTAAGACGATAGGGCCTTCATTTTTCATCCTATCTTTACCAAACTTTACCACATTGTTAATATCAATGAAAGCTCGGACATTTTCGAAAACCAGCCATATCGGACTAATAACAGCAGAGTTGTGGCCCTTGATTTAGTTAAAAATGCTACATTTTGCCTCGTTAAGACGATAGAGGATTCATTGTTCATCTGATCTTTAATTTGACACAAGTGATCACCATAACAAGACGATGTGTGGCGCGCAAAACCCAGATACGTACCTCAAAGGTCAAGGTTACACTTGAAGTTTATAGGTCAAAAACAAGTACACAATTTCGTGTACGGACGTAGCGTCACAACCACTGCAGGGATTTTTAAATAACTTGGCACAACTGATCATCATAACAAGACGCTGTGTCGCGCGCAAAACCCAGGTCTTCAAGGTCAAGGTCACACTTGGATGTCAAAAGACAAATTGTGTCCGGTCAATAACTCTGGCATTCATGGACGGATTTTCAAATAACTTGGCACAAGTGCTCACCATAACAAGACGATGTGTCGCGCACAAAATCCAGGTCTGTGGCCCCAAGGTCAGGGTCACACTTACAGGTCAAAGGTCAAATCGTGTCCGGTCAATAACTTTTGCATGCCTGGACGGATTTTCAAATAACTCGCCACAACCAAACGATGTGTCATGCACAAAATCCAGGTAAATGGGTCCAAGGTCATACTTAGAGGTCAAAGGACACATTTATCACTTACAGTGATATTTCTTGTTTAATTATTTTTTTTTTGTTTTGTTTTTCATTAATTTTTTTTCATTCATTTGTTTTTTTTTGGTGATATATATTTTTTTTTTTATTTTTTTTTTTTTAATATATATTGTTTTTTTTGGGATTTCTTTTGTAATTGTATTTCATTTTTTTTTTTTTTGTGACTATTTTTTATTATTATTATATTTTTTTTAATATATATTTTTTTAAAATTATTTTTAAATATATCTGTTGGTTTCATATTGCTCCAAGGTCAAGGTTGTATTGGACCAGTCGGACCAGTAATATAGGTTATTGAATTTGTATGGCTAAATATTACTTGGAACGAGTTGTTTTGGCAAAGGACGACGAGCTTGCGAGTCGTCCTGCGCCAAAACAATGAGTTCCAAGTAATATTTAGCCATACAAATTCAATAACCTTTTTATTGTATACTTTCATATTGTTTTCGATCAATGTTAATTGTATGACTATTACTTTTCATTGTATTTGTGTTATTTTTATAGCTTTTGATGGAATTCCTATCTTGCCATTCAGTTTCATTTTGTGTGGATGATTATTTTGCGCGAAAACGACGTCGACGTCGGATGACGTCATTAAAAACAACAAGCCATTTTCTAAAGTTTGTTTACCATTCGATAACGTTAAAAACAGTGGGTGAGTGACCATTTCAGTTATTTTATCAATTTTTGCCATAAAAGAAAGAAAAAAAACACTTATTTTTTTGTTGACACTAGTATAGGAAGGATTCCGTTATTTTTTATTTGAAAGTAGTTCCTTATTTCTATTTCGCGGCTCTTAGCAAGCACGAGCAAAAGTTCCCGTGCAATATGAATGCGTGCAATATCGTAGAATATTGCACGCTTAGCTCAATGCAAACTAAACGGGACAATATGAAAGTATACAATAACAGGAATTATGGCTCTTGATTTAGTTAAAAATGCTATATTTTGCCTCGTTAATACGGTAGGGCATTCATTTTTCATCTGATCTTTGTCAAATTTTACCAGATTCTTTAGTTATGGCCCTTGAGTTAGTTAAAAAGCTGTTTTTTGCCCAAAACTTTCAAAAAAACGTAAATGGCAGTCACTCGTCACTCGTTTCATTGATGGTATAAGAGCCATGTTAGCCAGTAGAGCGTATGTATACAGGCCCTCTTGGGCCTCTTGTGTTGTTTTTTTTTGTTTTTTAGCTCTACTGGCCAAGGGCCAGAAGAGCTTATGGGATGGTGTGTTGTCCGTTTTCCATCGTCCGTCTTCCGTCGTCTGTTAACTTTTCTTCAAACGACTTCTCCTCAGAAACCGCTTGGCTAATTTTGACCAAACTTCACATGGATGATCCTTAGATGAATGCTTTTTAGATTTGTTAAAATTAGGTCCGCGCTACATCCAAGGTGGCTGCCATTACCATATATGGTCGAAACCTTAAAAAATCTTCTTCTCCAGAACCGCTGGACAGATTTCAACAGTTTTTCTTTTAAAATGATCACCAACGCCTAGACTATCAAATTTGTTCAAATAAAGTCTCCGGGGTCAAAAATGGCCGTGCCCTGGGGGTCCAAAGTTTGTATATTGAGGTTTTGCATGTTTTTCATATAGACATATAGGAAAAAACTTTAAAAAATCTTCTCTAAAACCACAAGGCACAGAGCTCTCATGTATTACATGTAGCATCAGCTTATGGTCCTCTACTAAGTTTGTTCAAATGGTGATCCTGGGGGTCAAATTTGTCCCCGCCCCAGGGGTCACAGTTTTAAATAGACTTATATAGGAATTTTTTTAAAAAAAAAATTTTTCTCAGAAACTACAACAGCCAGAGGTTTGATATTTTGCATTTACTATAAGCTTATGGTCCTTTACCAAGTTTGTTCAAATGGTGACCCTCGGGTCATATTTGACCCCGCCCCGAGGGTCAAATGTTTTACATAGACATGTATAGGGAAAAACTTAAAAAATTCTTCTCAGGAACCACATGGCACAGAGCTCTCATGTATTACATGTAGCATCAGCTTATGGTCCTGTACTAAGTTTGTTCAAATGGTGACCCTGGGGTCACATTTGGCCCCGCCCCAAGGGTCACATGTTTTACATAGACATGTATAGGAAAAAACTTAAAAAATCTTCTTCTCTGAAACTGCAAGAGCCAGAGGTTTAATATTTTGCTGTTGCTATAAGCTTATGGTCCTTTACCAAGTTTGTTCAAATGGTGACCCTGGGGTCACTTTTGGCCCCGGCCAAAGGGTCACATGTTTTACATAGACATGTATAGGGTAAAAATTAAAAAATCTTCTTCTCTGAAACTGCAAGAGCCAGAGGTTTAATATTTTGCTGTTGCTATAAGCTAATGGTCCTTTACCAAGTTTGTTCAAATGGTGACCCTGGGGTCACATTTGACCCCGCCCCAAGGGTCATATGTTTTACATAGACAGGTATAGGGAAAAACTGAAAAAAATCTTCTTCTCTGAAACTGCAAGAGCCAGAGGTTTAATATTTTGCATTTGCTATAAGCTTATGGTCTTCTACCAAGTTTGTTTAAATGGTGACCCATTTGTCACATTTGGCCCCACCCTGGGGTTTGGTCACATTTGGCCCCACCCTGGGGGTCACAGTTTAACTTAGGCTTGTATAGGGAAAAACTGAAAAAAATCTTCTTCTCTGGAACCACATGGCACAAAGCTCTCATGTATTACATTTAGCATCAGCTTATGGTCCTCTACCAAGTTTGTTCAAATGGTGACCCTTTTTTTTTATTTGTTGATAGATTTGAATTATGTTTTTGAATTTTTTTTCATTATCTTTTTAATTACTTGACACTTACTTCAAAATTTCTTGTCGGCTCTACTCATCTTAAATGCCTTTTTGAATTTCGACGAAACTTGACAGGAAGCATCGGTAAGATGTCTAGTTGTGCATATCACGCTTTTGTTCCAGTTCGCTGATTTTTGACTGAGTTATGGCCCTTTGACATTTTTATTTTAAATTTCTTGTCGGCGCAACTCCTCTTAAACGGCTTGCTGGATTTCTACGAAATTTGGCAGGAAGCCTCCGTATGATGTCTAGTTTATCAATGAAACCTTGGACAATTTCGAAAAACAGCTAGATCTTGTTAGTAATAACAGAGTTATGGCCCTTGATTTGTTGAAAAATGCTATATTGTATTTTCCTTTGTTAAATCTATAGGAGAAGAGAGCTATATCTAGTTATATCTATCTAAATCTATAAGAGCTGTTTTACCCAGTAGAGCGTCCACAGGCCCTCTTGAGCCTCTTGTTTTGGTTTGATATTATGACTTGTACTTATTTGGAAGATTTGTTTTCTTTTTCATTTCCTTTAACATTATTTAGAGAATTTTCCCAGTCAAAAAATGGGAGAATTTTCCCAAAACAATTTGGGAACATTTTCCCAATAACATTTGGGAAAATTTTCCCAAAAACAATTTGGGATAATTTTCCCATTTTATTTTGGGAAAGATTTTATTTCATTAAATTATAAACATAATGGCATATTTAATTGTCAACACTGCAATGGAAGATGTTTCCAAGCTTTGAAGTGTTGTTTTAGCTATTAAGAAATAACTCATTTTCCCATGGGAAAATTTTCCCAAATTACAATATTGGGAAAATATTCCCATGGGAAAATATCGAAGTGCTCTTATCGCTGTAAAACTTCATCATAGACCCTAAATATGAAAGCCGCATACTATTTTGACATTATATTGCAAGATAAATACTTTCTGTTTTTCCCATGGGAAAACTGCCCAAGTCATTTCCCATGGGAATATATTGTCCCATGGGAAAGACCCTTTCCCATGGGAAAATAGGCTTTTCCCATGGGAAAGGTCAACTTTGCGTCAAATTTCTCGGAAAAATTAAAGTGTCACCAATGAAATAGAATATAATTTTACAATCATTTGATATGTGCTTTCATATGATATAGTCGAAAGCGCCCTAGCTCATTCGGAATTACTTGCTGTTTTTGCCAAAAACCGGCGCGGCAAAAAAAAACCGGCGGCTGTTTGCTGCAGAATGGCATTTTCATCCGTCATCTCTAAGGTATTGCGCTTTAGAGCTGCAGAACGAGTATCTTTCATCCTTTAATGCTAAGGCATTGCGCTTTAGAGCTGCAGAACAGGTATCTTTCATCATTCATCTCTAATGCCTTGCAATTTAGAGCTTCAGAATGCGAATTTCCATCATTCTTCTCTAAGCCCTTGCGCTTTAGAGCTGCAGAACGGGTACCTTACATCCTTCACCTCTAAGCATGGTTTGTGTATCTGTGAACGTTTCAGACATGTTAGGACACAGTTAACACGGTTATTCAGAAATCCCGTCTGTGTATGTATAGTTACTTCAAGTTATCTTCATATTGCAGGAATTAGCAGAAATTTTACTTGGTACCATGTTTAACTAAAAGTTAACTATATTTTCAAAACCTATACAGGTATAAGCATAATTTTAGCTTTATTTTACAGCTATTGGCTTGTAAAACAAACACACATATCAATGAAGACAGACTACTTTGTAAAAATGTCAAAATTAAAGCGAGAGACTTTTACTTTTCCTGGAAAATCTAAATTTTGACGGGTAACCCTTAGTTTGAGATTATTATTTTCAGCATTTTTCTCAATAATCATTTCTTAAAGATCCTTTTTATGCTATATTCAGATGTAGAGATGCCTTTTTATGTATATTTGAAAGTTTCAGACATAACTGAGCACAAATGACCAGGAAAATGCAAAATCTTTATCACTACTGTAGATTTTCAAAATATTAAAGGTGCTTGGCCTGAATTTCGACCAATACCCTAGGTCACTAAAACTTGAATACTTTGAAAAGCAATAAACATGGAATCAAACTTTTAGCACTTTTCAGCGTGTAATTGATTTGTATACATGTTCAATTATTATTGAGGTGATCATTAGAAACAAAAAAGACCTTAAGGACTCACACCACTATTATCTCCCTTGAATACTCCTGCCCTACAGATGAAGGAGGTAGATAAAAAAAACAAGTTCGCTTTTCTACATTTTACAGGATACATTGATTTATCTTTACCAGGTTCTAAATCTACAGCATTTTAGGAAGAGATCCCAGAAAAATGCATGTTGGTATAAGATTTCTAGCTAATTCTGCCTCATTTTACACATCATGGGTCTAATCTCCACGGGGTTGTATTTTTGTCTAAATTTTGATAGGTGTCAGGCAAACATGAAATTAGAAAAAGCTCAATCTGGTAAATATTCGTTAAAAGTTAATAGCATGCAGATGTTGGATCAATGAAGAATTTAAGCATAAATACATGTTGCAAAATCTTTTTTAATCTATGCCACGAACAAAAACATTACAATGGGACCCTATGGAAAATTAATTGTGGTGTGAGACGTTAAGAAAGAGCTGCAGAATGGGTATCTTTATTCGTTATTCTTAAGGCATTGCGCTTTAGAGCTGCAGAATGGCATTTTCATCCGTCATCTCTAAGGTATTGCGCTTTAGAGCTGCAGAACGAGTATCTTTCATCCTTTAATGCTAAGGCATTGCGCTTTAGAGCTGCAGAACAGGTATCTTTCATCATTCATCTCTAATGCCTTGCAATTTAGAGCTTCAGAATGGGAATTTCCATCATTCTTCTCTAAGCCCTTGCGCTTTAGAGCTGCAGAACGGGTACCTTACATCCTTCACCTCTAAGCATGGTTTGTGTATCTGTGAACGTTTCAGACATGTTAGGACACAGTTAACACGGTTATTCAGAAATCCCGTCTGTGTATGTATAGTTACTTCAAGTTATCTTCATATTGCAGGAATTAGCAGAAATTTTACTTGGTACCATGTTTAACTAAAAATTAACTATATTTTCAAAACCTATACAGGTATAAGCATAAGTTTAGCTTTATTTTACAGCTATTGGCTTGTAAAACAAACACACATATCAATGAAGACAGACTACTTTGTAAAAATGTCAAAATTAAAGCGAGAGACTGTTACTTTTCCTGGAAAATCAAAATTTTGACGGGTAACCCTTAGTTTGAGTTATATTTTCAGCATTTTTCTCAATAATCATTTCTTAAAGATCATTTTTATGCTATATTCAGATGTAGAGATGCCTTTTCATGTATATTTGAAAGTTTCAGACATAGCTGAGCACAAATGACCAGGAAAATGCAAAATCCTTATCACTACTGTAGATTTTCAAAATATTAAAGGTGCTCGGCCTGAATTTCGACCAATACCCTAGGTCACTAAAACTTGAATACTTTTAAAAGCAATAAACATGGAATCAAACATTTCGCACTTTTCAGCGTGTAATTGATTTGTATACATGTTCAATTATTATTGAGGTGATCATTAGAAAAAAAAAAGACCTTAAGGACTCACACCACTAGTATCTCCCTTGAATACTCCTGCCCTACAGATAAAGGAGGTAGATAAAAATACAAGTTCGCTTTTCTACATTTTACAGGATACATTGATTTATCTTTACCAGGTTCTAAATCTACAGCATTTTAGGAAGAGATCCCAGAAAAATGCATGTTGATATAAGATTTCTAGCTAATTCTGCCTCATTTTACACATCATGGGTCTAATCTCCACGGGGTTGTATTTTTGTCTAAATTTTGATAGGTGTCAGGCAAACATGAAATTAAAAAAAGTTCAATATGGTAAATATTCGTTAAAAGTTAATAGCATGCAGATATTGGATCAATGAAGAATTTAAGCATAAATACATGTTGCAAAATCTTTTTTATCTCTATGCCACGAACAAAAACATTACAATGGGACCCTATGGAAAAGTAATTGTGTTGTGAGACGTTAAGAAAGAGCTGCAGAATGGGTATCTTTATTCGTTATTCTTAAGGCATTGCGCTTTAGAGCTGCAGAATGGCATTTTCATCCGTCATCTCTAAGGTATTGCGCTTTAGAGCTGCAGAACGAGTATCTTTCATCCTTTAATGCTAAGGCATTGCGCTTTAGAGCTGCAGAACAGGTATCTTTCATCATTCATCTCTAATGCCTTGCAATTTAGAGCTTCAGAATGGGAATTTCCATCATTCTTCTCTAAGCCCTTGCGCTTTAGAGCTGCAGAACGGGTACCTTACATCCTTCACCTCTAAGCATGGTTTGTGAATCTGTGAACGTTTCAGACATGTAAGGACACAGTTAACACGGTTATTCAGAAATCGCGTCTGTGTATGTACAGTTACTTCAAGTTATCTTCATATTGCAGGAATTAGCAGACATTTTACTTGGTACCATGTTTAACTAAAAATTAACTATATTTTCAAAACCTATACAGGTATAATCATAATTTTAGCTTTATTTTACAGCTATTGGCTTGTAAAACAAACACACATATCAATGAAGACAGACTACTTTGTAAAAATGTCAAAATTAAAGCGAGAGACTGTTACTTTTCCTGGAAAATCAAAATTTTGCCTGGTAACCCTTAGTTTGAGTTTATTATTTTCAGCATTTTTCTCAATAATCATTTCTTAAAGATCATTTTTATGCTATATTCAGATGTAGAGATGCCTTTTCATGTATATTTGAAAGTTTCAGACATAGCTGAGCACAAATGACCAGGAAAATGCAAAATCCTTATCGCTACTGTAGATTTTCATAATATTAAAGGTGCTCGGCCTGAATTTCGACCAATACCCTAGGTCACTAAAACTTGAATACTTTGAAAAGCAATAAACATGGAATCAAACTTTTAGCACTTTTCAGCGTGTAATTGATTTGTATACATGTTCAATTATTATTGAGGTAATCATTAGAAAAAAAAAAGACCTTAAGAAAGAGCTGCAGAATGGGTATCTTTATTCGTTATTCTTAAGGCATTGCGCTTTAGAGCTGCAGAATGGCATTTTCATCCGTCATCTCTAAGGTATTGCGCTTTAGAGCTGCAGAACGAGTATCTTTCATCCTTTAATGCTAAGGCATTGCGCTTTAGAGCTGCAGAACAGGTATCTTTCATCATTCATCTCTAATGCCTTCCAATTTAGAGCTTCAGAATGCGAATTTCCATCATTCTTCTCTAAGCCCTTGCGCTTTAGAGCTGCAGAACGGGTACCTTACATCCTTCACCTCTAAGCATGGTTTGTGTATCTGTGAACGTTTCAGACATGTTAGGACACAGTTAACACGGTTATTCAGAAATCCCGTCTGTGTATGTATAGTTACTTCAAGTTATCTTCATATTGCAGGAATTAGCAGAAATTTTACTTGGTACCATGTTTAACTAAAAGTTAACTATATTTTCAAAACCTATACAGGTATAAGCATAATTTTAGCTTTATTTTACAGCTATTGGCTTGTAAAACAAACACACATATCAATGAAGACAGACTACTTTGTAAAAATGTCAAAATTAAAGCGAGAGACTTTTACTTTTCCTGGAAAATCTAAATTTTGACGGGTAACCCTTAGTTTGAGTTTATTATTTTCAGCATTTTTCTCAATAATCATTTCTTAAAGATCCTTTTTATGCTATATTCAGATGTAGAGATGCCTTTTTATGTATATTTGAAAGTTTCAGACATAACTGAGCACAAATGACCAGGAAAATGCAAAATCTTTATCACTACTGTAGATTTTCAAAATATTAAAGGTGCTTGGCCTGAATTTCGACCAATACCCTAGGTCACTAAAACTTGAATACTTTGAAAAGCAATAAACATGGAATCAAACTTTTAGCACTTTTCAGCGTGTAATTGATTTGTATACATGTTCAATTATTATTGAGGTGATCATTAGAAACAAAAAAGACCTTAAGGACTCACACCACTATTATCTCCCTTGAATACTCCTGCCCTACAGATGAAGGAGGTAGATAAAAAAAACAAGTTCGCTTTTCTACATTTTACAGGATACATTGATTTATCTTTACCAGGTTCTAAATCTACAGCATTTTAGGAAGAGATCCCAGAAAAATGCATGTTGATATAAGATTTCTAGCTAATTCTGCCTCATTTTACACATCATGGGTCTAATCTCCACGGGGTTGTATTTTTGTCTAAATTTTGATAGGTGTCAGGCAAACATGAAATTAGAAAAAGCTCAATCTGGTAAATATTCGTTAAAAGTTAATAGCATGCAGATGTTGGATCAATGAAGAATTTAAGCATAAATACATGTTGCAAAATCTTTTTTATCTCTATGCCACGAACAAAAACATTACAATGGGACCCTATGGAAAATTAATTGTGGTGTGAGATGTTAAGAAAGAGCTGCAGAATGGGTATCTTTATTCGTTATTCTTAAGGCATTGCGCTTTAGAGCTGCAGAATGGCATTTTCATCCGTCATCTCTAAGGTATTGCGCTTTAGAGCTGAAGAACGAGTATCTTTCATCCTTTAATGCTAAGGCATTGCGCTTTAGAGCTGCAGAACAGGTATCTTTCATCATTCATCTCTAATGCCTTGCAATTTAGAGCTTCAGAATGGGAATTTCCATCATTCTTCTCTAAGCCCTTGCGCTTTAGAGCTGCAGAACGGGTACCTTACATCCTTCACCTCTAAGCATGGTTTGTGAATCTGTGAACGTTTCAGACATGTTAGGACACAGTTAACACGGTTATTCAGAAATCGCGTCTGTGTATGTATAGTTACTTCAAGTTATCTTCATATTGCAGGAATTAGCAGACATTTTACTTGGTACCATGTTTAACTAAAAATTAACTATATTTTCAAAACCTATACAGGTATAATCATAATTTTAGCTTTATTTTACAGCTATTGGCTTGTAAAACAAACACACATATCAATGAAGACAGACTACTTTGTAAAAATGTCAAAATTAAAGCGAGAGACTGTTACTTTTCCTGGAAAATCAAAATTTTGACTGGTAACCCTTAGTTTGAGTTTATTATTTTCAGCATTTTTCTCAATAATCATTTCTTAAAGATCATTTTTATGCTATATTCAGATGTAGAGATGCCTTTTCATGTATATTTGAAAGTTTCAGACATAGCTGAGCACAAATGACCAGGAAAATGCAAAATCCTTATCGCTACTGTAGATTTTCAAAATATTAAAGGTGCTCGACCTGAATTTCGACCAATACCCTAGGTCACTAAAACTTGAATACTTTGAAAAGCAATAAACATGGAATCAAACTTTTAGCACTTTTCAGCGTGTAATTGATTTGTATACATGTTCAAATATTATTGAGGTGATCATTAGAAAAAAAAAAGACCTTAAGAAAGAGCTGCAGAATGGGTATCTTTATTCGTTATTCTTAAGGCATTGCGCTTTAGAGCTGCAGAATGGCATTTTCATCCGTCATCTCTAAGGTATTGCGCTTTAGAGCTGCAGAACGAGTATCTTTCATCCTTTAATGCTAAGGCATTGCGCTTTAGAGCTGCAGAACAGGTATCTTTCATCATTCATCTCTAATGCCTTGCAATTTAGAGCTTCAGAATGCGAATTTCCATCATTCTTCTCTAAGCCCTTGCGCTTTAGAGCTGCAGAACGGGTACCTTACATCCTTCACCTCTAAGCATGGTTTGTGTTTCTGTGAACGTTTCAGACATGTTAGGACACAGTTAACACGGTTATTCAGAAATCCCGTCTGTGTATGTATAGTTACTTCAAGTTATCTTCATATTGCAGGAATTAGCAGAAATTTGACTTGGTACCATGTTTAACTAAAAGTTAACTATATTTTCAAAGCCTATACAGGTATAAGCATAATTTTAGCTTTATTTTACAGCTATTGGCTTGTAAAACAAACACACATATCAATGAAGACAGACTACTTTGTAAAAATGTCAACATTAAAGCGAGAGACTTTTACTTTTCCTGGAAAATCTAAATTTTGACGGGTAACCCTTAGTTTGAGTTTATTATTTTCAGCATTTTTCTCAATAATCATTTCTTAAAGATCCTTTATATGCTATATTCAGATGTAGAGATGCCTTTTTATGTATATTTGAAAGTTTCAGACATAACTGAGCACAAATGACCAGGAAAATGCAAAATCTTTATCACTACTGTAGATTTTCAAAATATTAAAGGTGCTTGGCCTGAATTTCGACCAATACCCTAGGTCACTAAAACTTGAATACTTTGAAAAGCAATAAACATGGAATCAAACTTTTAGCACTTTTCAGCGTGTAATTGATTTGTATACATGTTCAATTATTATTGAGGTGATCATTAGAAAAAAAAAAGACCTTAAGGACTCACACCACTATTATCTCCCTTGAATACTCCTGCCCTACAGATGAAGGAGGTAGATAAAAAAAACAAGTTCGCTTTTCTACATTTTACAGGATACATTGATTTATCTTTACCAGGTTCTAAATCTACAGCATTTTAGGAAGAGATCCCAGAAAAATGCATGTTGATATAAGATTTCTAGCTAATTCTGCCTCATTTTACACATCATGGGTCTAATCTCCACGGGGTTGTATTTTTGTCTAAATTTTGATAGGTGTCAGGCAAACATGAAATTAGAAAAAGCTCAATCTGGTAAATATTCGTTAAAAGTTAATAGCATGCAGATGTTGGATCAATGAAGAATTTAAGCATAAATACATGTTGCAAAATCTTTTTTATCTCTATGCCACGAACAAAAACATTACAATGGGACCCTATGGAAAATTAATTGTGGTGTGAGACGTTAAGAAAGAGCTGCAGAATGGGTATCTTTATTCGTTATTCTTAAGGCATTGCGCTTTAGAGCTGCAGAATGGCATTTTCATCCGTCATCTCTAAGGTATTGCGCTTTAGAGCTGAAGAGAGAGTATCTTTCATCCTTTAATGCTAAGGCATTGCGCTTTAGAGCCGCAGAACAGGTATCTTTCATCATTCATCTCTAATGCCTTGCAATTTAGAGCTTCAGAATGGGAATTTCCATCATTCTTCTCTAAGCCCTTGCGCTTTAGAGCTGCAGAACGGGTACCTTACATCCTTCACCTCTAAGCATGGTTTGTATATCTGTGAACGTTTCAGACATGTTAGGACACAGTTAACACGGTTATTCAGAAATCCCGTCTGTGTATATGTATAGTTACTTCAAGTTATCTTCATATTGCAGGAATTAGCAGAAATTTTACTTGGTACCATGTTTAACTAAAAATTAACTATATTTTCAAAACCTATACAGGTATAAGCATAATTTTAGCTTTATTTTACAGCTATTGGCTTGTAAAACAAACACACATATCAATGAAGACAGACTACTTTGTAAAAATGTCAAAATTAAAGCGAGAGACTGTTACTTTTCCTGGAAAATCAAAATTTTGACGGGTAACCCTTAGTTTGAGTTTATTATTTTCAGCATTTTTCTCAATAATCATTTCTTAAAGATCATTTTTATGCTATATTCAGATGTAGAGATGCCTTTTCATGTATATTTGAAAGTTTCAGACATAGCTGAGCACAAATGACCAGGAAAATGCAAAATCCTTATCACTACTGTAGATTTTCAAAATATTAAAGGTGCTCGGCCTGAATTTCGACCAATACCCTAGGTCACTAAAACTTGAATACTTTGAAAAGCAATAAACATGGAATCAAACTTTTAGCACTTTTCAGCGTGTAATTGATTTGTATACATGTTCAATTATTATTGAGGTGATCATTAGAAAAAAAAAAGACCTTAAGGACTCACACCACTAGTATCTCCCTTGAATACTCCTGCCCTACAGATGAAGGAGGTAGATAAAAAAACAAGTTCGCTTTTCTACATTTTACAGGATACATTGATTTATCTTTACCAGGTTCTAAATCTACAGCATTTTAGGAAGAGATCCCAGAAAAATGCATGTTGATATAAGATTTCTAGCTAATTCTGCCTCATTTTACACATCATGGGTCTAATCTCCACGGGGTTGTATTTTTGTCTAAATTTTGATAGGTGTCAGGCAAACATGAAATTAAAAAAAGTTCAATCTGGTAAATATTCTTTAAAAGTTAATAGCATGCAGATATTGGATCAATGAAGAATTTAAGCATAATTACATGTTGCAAAATCTTTTTTATCTCTATGCCACGAACAAAAACATTACAATGGGACCCTATGGAAAATTAATTGTGGTGTGAGACGTTAAGAAAGAGCTGCAGAACGGGTATCTTTATTCGTTATTCTTAAGGCATTGCGCTTTAGAGCTGCAGAATGGCATTTTCATCCGTCATCTCTAAGGTATTGCGCTTTAGAGCTGCAGAACGAGTATCTTTCATCCTTTAATGCTAAGGCATTGCGCTTTAGAGCTGCAGAACAGGTATCTTTCATCATTCATCTCTAATGCCTTGCAATTTAGAGCTTCAGAATGGGAATTTCCATCATTCTTCTCTAAGCCCTTGCGCTTTAGAGCTGCAGAACGGGTACCTTACATCCTTCACCTCTAAGCATGGTTTGTGTATCTGTGAACGTTTCAGACATGTTAGGACACAGTTAACACGGTTATTCAGAAATCCCGTCTGTGTATGTATAGTTACTTCAAGTTATCTTCATATTGCAGGAATTAGCAGAAATTTTACTTGGTACCATGTTTAACTAAAAATTAACTATATTTTCAAAACCTATACAGGTATAAGCATAATTTTAGCTTTATTTTACAGCTATTGGCTTGTAAAACAAACACACATATCAATGAAGACAGACTACTTTGTAAAAATGTCAAAATTAAAGCGAGAGACTGTTACTTTTCCTGGAAAATCAAAATTTTGACGGGTAACCCTTAGTTTGAGTTTATTATTTTCAGCATTTTTCTCAATAATCATTTCTTAAAGATCATTTTTATGCTATATTCAGATGTAGAGATGCCTTTTCATGTATATTTGAAAGTTTCAGACATAGCTGAGCACAAATGACCAGGAAAATGCAAAATCCTTATCGCTACTGTAGATTTTCAAAATATTAAAGGTGCTCGGCCTGAATTTCGACCAATACCCTAGGTCACTAAAACTTGAATACTTTGAAAAGCAATAAACATGGAATCAAACTTTTAGCACTTTTCAGCGTGTAATTGATTTGTATACATGTTCAATTATTATTGAGGTAATCATTAGAAAAAAAAAAGACCTTAAGAAAGAGCTGCAGAATGGGTATCTTTATTCGTTATTCTTAAGGCATTGCGCTTTAGAGCTGCAGAATGGCATTTTCATCCGTCATCTCTAAGGTATTGCGCTTTAGAGCTGCAGAACGAGTATCTTTCATCCTTTAATGCTAAGGCATTGCGCTTTAGAGCTGCAGAACAGGTATCTTTCATCATTCATCTCTAATGCCTTGCAATTTAGAGCTTCAGAATGCGAATTTCCATCATTCTTCTCTAAGCCCTTGCGCTTTAGAGCTGCAGAACGGGTACCTTACATCCTTCACCTCTAAGCATGGTTTGTGTATCTGTGAACGTTTCAGACATGTTAGGACACAGTTAACACGGTTATTCAGAAATCCCGTCTGTGTATGTATAGTTACTTCAAGTTATCTTCATATTGCAGGAATTAGCAGAAATTTTACTTGGTACCATGTTTAACTAAAAGTTAACTATGTTTTCAAAACCTATACAGGTATAAGCATAATTTTAGCTTTATTTTACAGCTATTGGCTTGTAAAACAAACACACATATCAATGAAGACAGACTACTTTGTAAAAATGTCAAAATTAAAGCGAGAGACTTTTACTTTTCCTGGAAAATCTAAATTTTGACGGGTAACCCTTAGTTTGAGTTTATTATTTTCAGCATTTTTCTCAATAATCATTTCTTAAAGATCCTTTTTATGCTATATTCAGATGTAGAGATGCCTTTTTATGTATATTTGAAAGTTTCAGACATAACTGAGCACAAATGACCAGGAAAATGCAAAATCTTTATCACTACTGTAGATTTTTCAAAATATTAAAGGTGCTTGGCCTGAATTTCGACCAATACCCTAGGTCACTAAAACTTGAATACTTTGAAAAGCAATAAACATGGAATCAAACTTTTAGCACTTTTCAGCGTGTAATTGATTTGTATACATGTTCAATTATTATTGAGGTGATCATTAGAAACAAAAAAGACCTTAAGGACTCACACCACTATTATCTCCCTTGAATACTCCTGCCCTACAGATGAAGGAGGTAGATAAAAAAAACAAGTTCGCTTTTCTACATTTTACAGGATACATTGATTTATCTTTACCAGGTTCTAAATCTACAGCATTTTAGGAAGAGATCCCAGAAAAATGCATGTTGGTATAAGATTTCTAGCTAATTCTGCCTCATTTTACACATCATGGGTCTAATCTCCACGGGGTTGTATTTTTGTCTAAATTTTGATAGGTGTCAGGCAAACATGAAATTAGAAAAAGCTCAATCTGGTAAATATTCGTTAAAAGTTAATAGCATGCAGATGTTGGATCAATGAAGAATTTAAGCATAAATACATGTTGCAAAATCTTTTTTATCTCTATGCCACGAACAAAAACATTACAATGGGACCCTATGGAAAATTAATTGTGGTGTGAGACGTTAAGAAAGAGCTGCAGAATGGGTATCTTTATTCGTTATTCTTAAGGCATTGCGCTTTAGAGCTGCAGAATGGCATTTTCATCCGTCATCTCTAAGGTATTGCGCTTTAGAGCTGCAGAACGAGTATCTTTCATCCTTTAATGCTAAGGCATTGCGCTTTAGAGCTGCAGAACAGGTATCTTTCATCATTCATCTCTAATGCCTTGCAATTTAGAGCTTCAGAATGCGAATTTCCATCATTCTTCTCTAAGCCCTTGCGCTTTAGAGCTGCAGAACGGGTACCTTACATCCTTCACCTTTAAGCATGGTTTGTGTATCTGTGAACGTTTCAGACATGTTAGGACACAGTTAACACGGTTATTCAGAAATCCCGTCTGTGTATGTATAGTTACTTCAAGTTATCTTCATATTGCAGGAATTAGCAGAAATTTTACTTGGTACCATGTTTAACTAAAAATTAACTATATTTTCAAAACCTATACAGGTATAAGCATAATTTTAGCTTTATTTTACAGCTATTGGCTTGTAAAACAAACACACATATCAATGAAGACAGACTACTTTGTAAAAATGTCAAAATTAAAGCGAGAGACTGTTACTTTTCCTAGAAAATCAAAATTTTGACGGGTAACCCTTAGTTTGAGTTTATTATTTTTTGAGCATTTTTCTCAATAATCATTTCTTAAAGATCATTTTTATGCTATATTCAGATGTAGAGATGCCTTTTCATGTATATTTGAAAGTTTCAGACATAGCTGAGCACAAATGACCAGGAAAATGCAAAATCCTTATCACTACTGTAGATTTTCAAAATATTAAAGGTGCTCGGCCTGAATTTCGACCAATACCCTAGGTCACTAAAACTTGAATACTTTGAAAAGCAATAAACATGGAATCAAACTTTTAGCACTTTTCAGCGTGTAATTGATTTGTATACATGTTCAATTATTATTGAGGTGATCATTAGAAAAAAAAAAGACCTTAAAGACTCACACCACTATTATCTCCCTTGAATACTCCTGCCCTACAGATGAAGGAGGTAGATAAAAAAACAAGTTCGCTTTTCTACATTTTACAGGATACATTGATTTATCTTTACCAGGTTCTAAATCTACAGCATTTTAGGAAGAGATCCCAGAAAAATGCATGTTGATATAAGATTTCTAGCTAATTCTGCCTCATTTTACACATCATGGGTCTAATCTCCACGGGGTTGTATTTTTGTCTAAATTTTGATAGGTGTCAGGCAAACATGAAATTAAAAAAAGTTCAATCTGGTAAATATTCGTTAAAAGTTAATAGCATGCAGATATTGGATCAATGAAGAATTTAAGCATAAATACATGTTGCAAAATCTTTTTTATCTCTATGCCACGAACAAAAACATTACAATGGGACCCTATGGAAAATTAATTGTGGTGTGAGACGTTAAGAAAGAGCTGCAGAATGGGTATCTTTATTCGTTATTCTTAAGGCATTGCGCTTTAGAGCTGCAGAATGGCATTTTCATCCGTCATCTCTAAGGTATTGCGCTTTAGAGCTGCAGAACGAGTATCTTTCATCCTTTAATGCTAAGGCATTGCGCTTTAGAGCTGCAGAACAGGTATCTTTCATCATTCATCTCTAATGCCTTGGAATTTAGAGCTTCAGAATGGGAATTTCCATCATTCTTCTCTAAGCCCTTGCGCTTTAGAGCTGCAGAACGGGTACCTTACATCCTTCACCTCTAAGCATGGTTTGTGTATCTGTGAACGTTTCAGACATGATAGGACACAGTTAACACGGTTATTCAGAAATCCCGTCTGTGTATGTATAGTTACTTCAAGTTATCTTCATATTGCAGGAATTAGCAGAAATTTTACTTGGTACCATGTTTAACTAAAAATTAACTAAATTTTCAAAACCTATACAGGTATCAGCATAATTTTAGCTTTATTTTACAGCTATTGGCTTGTAAAACAAACACACATATCAATGAAGACAGACTACTTTGTAAAAATGTCAAAATTAAAGCGAGAGACTGTTACTTTTCCTGGAAAATCAAAATTTTGACGGGTAACCCTTAGTTTGAGTTTATTATTTTCAGCATTTTTCTCAATAATCATTTCTTAAAGATCATTTGTATGCTATATTCAGATGTAGAGATGCCTTTTCATGTATATTTGAAAGTTTCAGACATAGCTGAGCACAAATGACCAGGAAAATGCAAAATCCTTATCACTACTGTAGATTTTCAAAATATTAAAGGTGCTCGGCCTGAATTTCGACCAATACCCTAGGTCACTAAAACTTGAATACTTTGAAAAGCAATAAACATGGAATCAAACTTTTAGCACTTTTCAGCGTGTAATTGATTTGTATACATGTTCAATTATTATTGAGGTGATCATTAGAAAAAAAAAAGACCTTAAGGACTCACACCACTATTATCTCCCTTGAATACTCCTGCCCTACAGATGAAGGAGGTATATAAAAAAAACAAGTTCGCTTTTCTACATTTTACAGGATACATTGATTTATCTTTACCAGGTTCTAAATCTACAGCATTTTAGGAAGAGATCCCAGAAAAATGCATGTTGATATAAGATTTCTAGCTAATTCTGCCTCATTTTACACATCATGGGTCTAATCTCCACGGGGTTGTATTTTTGTCTAAATTTTGATAGGTGTCAGGCAAACATGAAATTAAAAAAAGTTCAATCTGGTAAATATTCGTTAAAAGTTAATAGAATGCAGATATTGGATCAATGAAGAATTTAAGCATAAATACATGTTGCAAAATCTTTTTAATCTCTATGCCACGAACAAAACATTACAATGGGACCCTTTGGAAAATTAATTGTGGTGTGAGACGAAATGAGCTGATGACGGAGGGCGGTCTAGCAATTCCCCTTTTCCGTCTACCAGTTTGTAGTCCCACTGAAGAGTAGTTCTAAACTTTCCTCTTCAAAACAGAAATCTTCCTCGAATTCCCAAAAGACACTAGACCCTGTCCCAATAAAACAATTGACCCCCACCACTGTCCAGCAAACACAGCTGTCCGATCCTAAGGGACCAGGCAATATTTATCAGGGGGTTAGGACCGGTGCAAAATGGCATGGGACAGGTACTTTTTTTGTCGCGACAAACCATGGGACGATACCTTTTTTTTCGTTTGCTTGCCATGGGACGTACATTTTTTTGTATAACATTTTTATTTGTTCCGGTCCCAACCCCACGATAAATATTGCCTGGTCCCTAAATCAGGACCCTCAGGCATGACAAGATGTCAACTATATATTTGTCGGATTCTGAATCAGAAATGTCAGAGAACATCGAAGAGAATGAAAAATGCTGCGTATGCAAACAGTTTTATGTGGATCAGAGAAAAACAAGTTACATTACGTTTACACAGTGGGGAGAGTGTGACTTTGGGGATGCGGGCACTGGGTGCATTTGAAGTATTTCACACCAGTGAGAGCTCTTTGGAGACACGACAAATTCTATTGCCCTTGCCATGGACTTGCGTGAAAGGGGGAGGGAAAAAAAAGCGCCAGTATACGTATATAACACTTGTAAATATGTTTGTTTATTTTTAGTTGTTAAGACAGTTGTAAAGTATTGACTGTGTTGGTGCAGTGGACTCTTTGAGGAATATTAAGTACCATTTAAAGAAATTGTGATAGACACTTATGCTCTCAAAAATGAACTTTATTTTGGCAGGAGCTTTACTGTAATGTTATACAAGTTCTACAATAAAAATGATAGTTTTGCAACATGGTAAGTATTTATTTTTTAAATTTGTATTCATAAAAAAACGTGTTGCACAATTTAAAAAAAATTAAACAACAAAAGTATGCTTTAAAATAAAATTATACTGTGACATTTACATCCTGTAATGTTTGACTAACGGGTTTGCAAATTTATGAACGGTCTTTAGCAATAATTCAGTCAAATTTGAACTCACGAAAACATGAGGCCATTCCACTACTGCTTCGCGAGATCCCGAAGAATGACGGCATTGGCCGAACGTTCACGATTGGAGGCATTCCTGTTTCTAAAAATAGCCGACATGTATACATGCAACCCCCAATAACTCAACACAATGAAAAATCTTGTTGTACAGTATAGGTTAATGACATATTTTTCTTCAATACTAGTGTCGTTGGTAAAATATTATACGTAGTGTTAGTTATGTTTTTACGGCAAGTTCGGCTTAATACCCGACAATACCGGCCACCATCATACAATAAGATGTTAGCCACTGACACAAACGTACTCTCGCCGGTTTCCATTTTAACGCTTATTTAAATGACGTCAGTTACGTTAGTTGACGTCACTTCGGTTACGTCATGTCAAAGTTATGGTTTAAAAAAAGTCAGGTGACCGGGCCAATAACGGTCAGGTGACCGGGCCATAATGGATATGCATTTTCGGCCCGGTCACATGACCTAAATTTGGCGTATCGGACCGCATTTATGATACGGCTCAATTTTCGAGAGCTTATTGTAGGATAATTTTGTGCATATTGCGGGCGAAAAATGCATATATATATATGATAATTATGGATATTATTCTGTCTGTAAAATATTGGCAATACAATATGTTTAAATCATATAGATACGATAAATAGATAATAATAAATGGATATTTTCATATCACACCCCATATCAGGCCTGAGACGCGAGGGCTTGATATAGGTTGTGATATGAAAATACACATTTTCTATTCTATTATCATATACTTCAGCAATGACTTTGTTGAACTGGCAAATTCAACTAATTTACTACGCATTTGTCCAGGGATATTACAATATTATAAAAACAATAATATTATTAATAGATGTAATCCCATTTTGATGTGTTTATGAACGTCTGTCGCGTAAACTTGTGTAGATCTAAACGACATTTTTTCCGAAATTTGATTTAAAATGAATGCCATTGACTTTGAAAATGTCTAATTCAGAAAATGAATGGTCAAAAGTGGTTATTTTATCCACGGATGGTTCTATATAATTGAGTTTATTATAAATTTGTTAAACTATCTTTATGGTCCGTGTATTATGCCTTATTTATTTCTTTATTTTACTTTTATCTATCTAGCATCTATTTTATTTCATCTTCTTTGCATGATTTCAAGTCATTTCCGTTGAGTTATGGTCAAATATGACAGCTCAACGTACACATGTAGATGTATCGCCAATAATCTGGCGCGAAAACAGGATGACAAACAGACGACAAACGATACGAGTTACACATCGTATACAATCGTAACTAATCGGTAATTTCCGTATCACTCCGCTAAAAGGATCATAAAGAACATTTAGCCTGGTTCCCTGGCCCACAATGCTTTGCACAGTAGCATTGTGGGCCGACATTTTTTTAACCCTTTATTTCATAGCTTTATTGCACGGCAACGAAATCCTGATGGATATGACTAGCTAGGTCTATGTCGTATCGTATCGTATATTTAAAGAAATATAAAAAGATCGGACAGGGAAAGTAGCATTCAAGGAGGACAGTCAACCACAAAACGCAGAAACAAACACGCAAACAGACAAACAAGAAGGCAAAAGTAACAATAAATGCAAATGACATCACAAACACAAAAGGGTTGACAATAGGGCTACCGCCTTGGATCGGTCAGTGGCAAAGTAGGCCACTGGGTGTTTAAACCGGTTCTAGGGTGCACCAAACCTCACACTTACCCTACTGTCATCCCATTAAAACAGTACAGTGGAAATAAAGAAATCCCCGCCGTGATCTAATCTCTAACCAGCATCGAAAACGACGTATTTATAGGGAAGTATGTGATAAAAAGATTAAAACATGGGTGATGCGTTATTGTCCGTCATACCGGCCTTTGACCAATATCGGCCATTAGATTAAAGCCTTCAGGCTGCGCAGATATTGGGGTCTCGGGACGAAATGACGGAAAATAGCGCATCACTAATGTATTAATTTCTAATTACACAGTTTTCTAGCAGTGTAGTACTGTATATGGGAATATTTCAACCTGTTTAATTTAATTTCACGCTGAGCCGAAGGTGAATATACACCCTGCAAGAAATTATCACCATTTCGGCGCGATTCACCATGTCGGCGCGATAATATAGATATAATTACATTTATAGGAAACAAAAGTTATTTCCCTTAGATTGTATTACGGATTTTACTACGTGGCAAGGTCATTTTCGGGTTGAGGAAAGATTGACGAAACATATGACCTTATATCGAATGAAAGAAGCATTCCGACATTCTCTTTAAACGGTATGACTGATAAATATTGCATAATTAAATTGAATTTTAAAACGAATCGTTGAATGGATGGATTTGTAAATGTGTTATCTGTTTTCGTGGCTGAACAAATATTGGAATTAAGGTCATGGTCATATACCACTTTTACATTTTGCCTACAACACCTATTCCTATATCGGAATGGATGATAAAACCTAACTTTTTTTAAAGAACTATCTTAGAGACACTCAAAAATTACCAGCAAATTGGGGATACTGCGATGCTTCTAATATTTCACGGAAGGCGGCCACCCACAGAATGGCAGTCAAGCAATTTTAATTTTTGCAAATATACTCTCAGTACAATTGTATCCAAATTCCATACAAATGCAAATTTCAATCAAAATATACTAAATCAACATGTTTTATGATGGAAATTTTATATAATATGTTGATGTTTTATTGGGATTTGTTATGATTTGGGTAATTTAATCCAATCAGAATCTGCCTTAGAATATGACTATATTCCCGAATAGACCCTATACTTTTTTTCAACCAATTGAAAGCCCCAAATCAATAGTGGTATCTGACCTATCATAGACCACTACTGGTCCACAGGGGTCCGGCGCATGCGCTTTTAATCTCTGTGGCCTAATGGTTAAGACGCTGCGTTGTAAACCTTTGCAGGCTCACCACTGGGAGCTCGACTTGTAAGTGACGAAGTGTCGATTCTTACGAATGAAGGGAAGTGTACATACTGGTTCTACGCAGGAAAAGTGGGTGGTCTGCCTCTACCACAAAAAATTGATCGTCATATATAACCTGACATGTGTTGAAAATGACGTAAAACACCATACAAACAAACAGATATTTTATACTTTGTTACATGTTAATATATATATACGTATTAAAAATATGAAATGGCTTTCTGAAATAATATGCATGTATGTATGTACAGGTGATGTCATTTAAGAAAACTTGTTACTTTGACTTTATAATAAAAATTAAATTTTATTAAACTGAACTCAACCGATACATATACAGATATAATCCTTTAAATGCCAAGAAGATGTATGCGTTGAAAATCGAAAAACGAAACGAGCGTTGCTAAGTGACGGGACTGGTATAATAATTCATGAGTACTTTGATTTAGGCCACAAAAAAAATAGGTGTGTTTCCTATTGCATGCTCTAAAAAAATAGGGTCGGTAGGTAGGCATTTTTTTTTTTTGGAGCAAGATATTGTGAGATTCTACATGTATTTATCTCATAAACCCCATACAAGTTGATGATACAGCTGAAAGTTTCTCTGTGATGTCAGTTTACCTCGATATATTGTGATAAATCATTGTATTTATTTTTTTTTATTTTTTTTTATTTTTTTTTCATAAAAAGTTTAAGGGTCGGCCCCTTAAAAATAGGGTCGGTCGGGCCACCGGAAACACAGTTTTTTTTTTGGCCTTGGCATTTCGATTTATGGTACTAAAATTCGGGTGCCTCATACTTTGATGAAATCCGGTTTTAAAACTAATTAAGTGTGCCACTCAAATCTGTTGGTATCTAATTGTTCTAGTGCTTAAAATCTTCATTTATAAGACATGGAAGTATACAATAAATTAAGGAGGCGACCTACCGACCCATTTTACTTCAACAATGTTACAGTAAACAATATAGGAATCTTTCATGGGTATCCGGTAACCTGAGATATATAAGTGTTTTTTATCGGAACCGAGGCTTTGTTCCGATAAGCCTCAGTTCTGATTAAAACACTTATAACGAGGGTTGGAATTCCCTATCTGAACCGAATACTGTAACCCATGGTAGATTCTTTTTCTTACATATTAGAGACATGCTGTGCATTGACGCCGCCATCTGCTAACGTTTTGCATGTTTCCTGCATACCGTATGTTGGTGCGCGCGTGACTTTTATCTTAACCCAGAATGATAAGACTTTCAATTCCCCATGTAAAACGTGCATAGCTTTATCTGGTATGCAAGAAAAGTAGATCCGCTGCCGGTTCGAGTCCCACAAGGATTTCGACTCGTAATTGAGGAAGGGTCGATTCTTATGGATGGCGGGAGGTGTACAATACTGGTTCTACCTGGTCTGTCACTACCACAAAAAATCGACCATCATATATAACCTGACATGTGTTGAAAATGACGTAAAACACCATACAATCAAACAGAATGATATTTTATTCTTTGTTACATGTAAATAGAGAATATTATGTCAGTGCCTTTTACTATCAAGTTTATTAGGCGAAGCTTAGAAAATGAAGAATGGCGAGGCTCTGCCAAGCCATTCTTCGTTTTCGTGCCGAGCCTAATAAACTTGATAGTAAAGGCCACTGACATACTATTATATTTATCATGCAGATTATCCACATCTTTGTAGGAATTACTATTATTACCTATTTCTCAAAATGTTACGCTTATCGAGGACGCCGCCATGTTGTTGTTTTTTTGTTTGTTTTATGACGTCAGGCAACGTTACGTGCATGACATCAGATAACGTTATGTACAATAAACGCCGAGGGATTCCGCATCGATTTGCTCTTTTGGTCATTGCCTTATAAAGCAAAATTTAATAGGTCACCCCTTTATTAGGCAGAAAAGTGCATATCTGCATGCGTATTAAAAATATGAAATGGCTTTCTGAAATGATATGCATGTATGTATGTATGTACAGGTGATGTCATTTAAGAAAACTTGTTACTTTGACTTTATAATCAAAATTAAATTTTATTAAACTAAACTCAGCCGATACAGATATAATCCTTTGAATTATGGAGCCCCGTGTGGTTGCCGGGGGCCCCGTTTGGTGACGGGGCAAAGAATACGGTCACTGCAGATCCCTTTGGAGGGGTAGGCAGAGGGGTAGAATCCCCCCAAATTCATGTTCATTTTATCATTTTTTGTTCATGTTCATTAAAGGTCTTCATCATGATCCCTGCATTGTTTCAGGTGCTATCTCGCTCGCATCAAAAGAGCAGTGGCAGAAAAACAATAACGTGGCTCCAGCGTAAATGGAGTTTCTACGATAGAATTTGCAGCAACTCTGCAGTTCAGGGTGAGAAGGTTCTAGGCCCATTTTCCATATTTTATCTCGAAGATAAACATGGAAGATGAGCCTGGCATGTTCATGCCTTTTAGGCGCCATATAACCTTTTCATGTGTTGGTGCGCTATAAAACCCCAATTCAATTGAATTATGGAAAAATATGAACTCAAGTACGATAATACTGCAGTTTTTCTCAAATGACAATGAATCGTTCATACAGACAGTCGGTTTTTCAGTTGACACAACAAACAGTGCCATTTCCTGTTACTTACATCATACTAGGTTATATAAGGACAGCAACCTCAGAGGAAAATGAAGGATGCAATTTTCATCGGACATGCCTCCGTCAGAGAACGAACCATTCCGAGGCAAAGGTCTGTAGCTCTAAAGCCAAAACCTTTTCCATTGAGCTACCGAGGCCGCTTAAATGGCATTCGAGAGATATGTTTAATTATCTTTAATATCATATGAATATTGTTCAGCAAAAAAGTATATTCTAGCAAAATTTATAATTTAAAACATTAAAGGGACACATAGCAAACTTGAAGTGCTCAACAATAATTGAAATAATGTCTTGATTTATTTATCCTGCATCATTTTGTCAATGACTTTAAACCTGCTGGCGTATAATTAAATAAAATTGACGTTTCAGTTTTTCATCTAATTTTACAATAGGTTTAAATATATTATTGGTGCATTATAATCCATTGTAAATACATGTGTAATATGCAAACACATTTTGCTTTACATTGCTCATATAATTAATATCAATGATTGAACAAATGCAAACTATGTGGAAAAACTAACTGGACGCCGTGAGAACTAACTGGATCCCATGAGTTTTTAAAAATCAAGATTGCCATGTGTCCCTTTAAAATCATTTTTTATGCTAAATTACCTTTCTGGTTCCATTCAAGTATATCTGAAGTTTGCATGTTTGGGCTTTAAAATCAACAGATTAAGGAGAAAGAACTGAATGAACCAAAACCAAAGCACATCAATTTTGAAAGTAGGTAAATTGTAAAGGTAGAACAGTTAAAAGAAACATGTTATTGCCTTTTGTTTGCTTTGCCTTTATTAACCATTAACACGGTAAGCACTACTATAATAGCCTTTGAGTCCATTGTAAACCCATATCAGCCTGCCATCGGCTGCTGATCAGTCATTTCCCCCAAAACACCTCTTTGTGAGTGTCACATAAATGGAATGGTCTTAATTCAAAGAAAGAACAGTCCATTATATATACGTAGCGGTTTAAGGGTTAATATATTGTGGGCACAACTAGTGTATAAACAGTTTTTGACCGATTGTTGTCAAATTTAGTAGGTTTATTTGCCGTCACATGAAGATTGTCGCTAATATAATATTATAAAAGTGTTATGCTTTTAAACAATATCTTGGTTTGCTGTTTCCTTACCTACCCATGAAAAGTATCCCTACCAAAAACTTTTTATAGAAGTTCTTTTTTCTTTTTTTTTAATATCCAGTATATTTTTCTTTCATTTCTTAAGGTTTCTGCTGTGTTCGGTAAAAAAAAACATCACCTACCTATCTACCCACTTATAAAGTCCTGGGTCGGGAAACAGCAAACAAAAGTATATTTAAGGATGGCCCCAGAGGATACGGCATAATCAGGTAATAGTACATCAGTTAACACATCATGTATTGAAACTATTTAGTTGGCTTTGTTTGTTAAGTTTCAATCTATTGATTGGATGGCGTAATTCCCTAAGGCCAAAAATAAAAATAGGTGTGTTTCCTAGGGTAGGTCTAGGGTAGGTCGGTAGGCATTATTTTTATAGCAAGATATTGTGAGATTCTATTTATAACATAAAATCCATGCACCATACAAGTTGATGATACAACGTAAAATGTTCATCTGTGATGTCAGTTTACATCGATATAAGACTGCCCCAGTTAAATTACGCGTACCTGTTACAAATAATAGGACGCTTTTAAACCAGAAGACTATTGTTTAACTATGCATTTTCCTAATTAGTTTAATAGTTTATTAGTGTCATATTGGTTACATGAAAGAAAAACATTCAACTCTGAATGTATTATATAACATTCCAGGCAAATCATATATCTTACCTATATTTTACACTTTTGCTGTGTAATTTGGTAATAATTTGCTTAGTTATACCACCAGTGCCCAGTGGATTACAGAAAATATAGAATGGTGTTATGTGTCACTTCCATGATGTTAGCTATGTGATAAATCATTGTTCAGAACAAATTGAACATTCTTTTGGCATAAGAAGTTTTAGCCCCTTGAAAGCCCCTTAAAATAGGGTCAGTCGGACCACCGAAAACACATCTATTTTGCTTTTGGGCTAAGTTTTAAGGCTTCTGAATAATCTGTTTCATTTACAGTTTAATAACATCAAACTTAATTTGTATTAACCTGATTAGAATTCTTGCAGCTGCTTCTTGAGTAATACTTACGCAGACACCCACCAGAAAGCTGATTGTATTGTTTTGTTTTAACAAACTGATTGCATTATTTACTCAATAGGAAATCACCTGACTGAAGCCACTTCAGGATCATTGATTGCTAGACACCCGGAACATGCGTCGTGAAATTAGGACACGAGACGACGGTCGTCAAAGTGGAATCTCTTGAGAAGTAGAACTGCATTCTGCAGATTACGCTTCAGTAGCAAGACGCTGAGATAGCCAGAGAGCAGGAGATTGAAGAGTAAGTCTGTCGAGTTAAAATCGTGGTACGGTGTACTAGCCTAGAGACTGTTCTTTCTCCACCCCTTGGACATCATTGGACAAGGATATTAAAAATGGGAAAGCAACCATTCAGAGTCTGAAACTGATAATAAACAAAACAAATAAATTAACATACAGAATAAAAAAAAGGGACTAGAGGTAATTTGGAAAAGTGATTGGTGTCAAAATGTGCTTTAGTTTCATGTAAAATGTGCACATGCGTTAAATTGATCTGCATGACTGTGACCTTCAGTTTAGTTATTGTTTACGAAAATGCTTGCTCTTTAAAACTCGACAACTTGGCTGTTTTTTATTGCTAAATCACGAATTTAATAGGTTTTACATTGTTAACAGCGAGATGTAAAGGTACAAATTAATAATATACGGTACAGCTCACATGAAACCCACACTTTACTCTTTCACGCTGAGTGAGGAATTTACAAATCGCGTAATTACGCGGAGTTTCGATGATAAAACTACTCTGGAGTGGGAATCAGCTACGCGAAAAGCTCTCGGGAGTAATTACGCCACAATACTTTGCGAACTCGGAGTTCACCGAGTCGAAACTGCACAGGTAAAAAGTGCAACTTTTTCTACTTGCAGTCATTTTAATGCATAATATTATTAAATAACTTAACTTCAAGAATACTTTACTTCTGTTTTGGAAAAGCGGATGTGGTAAAATTTGAATGCCCAGATTATGTATACTGGGTCACGACAGTTATATGGCGGTTCCTATTACCGGCTTCGCGGCGAATGAATATAAAATTTAATCAGTAATTATTATTCTGGAAATTATAATTATATCTTTAATTAATGGTTATTTGTAACTAATTTATTCTGCTGTTTATTAATTTGTTGACGGGTTCTTTAGTCAGAAATAATCCGAAAAACCTATAAAGTATTCCGGGTCGTAAACCCGCCTTGTTAAAAGATACATACTTTTATATGACCAAGTATTATGCACCCGCGTAGATCCGCGCGGCACTCAATACGACCAAACTCGGCGAATCGAGTACAGTGTGGGTTTCGCGTGAGCTGTGCTGTTTATACTTGGATCACAAGACTAGAATACATTAGAGCCTAAAGCGTTAGGAATATAATATAAATGATTTATACAACAAAAACTAGCCGAGTCTAGAGCTTTTCAGACCAAATTATTTCATTAACAATATTTACATCTGACAGATCATGCGGCATCTATGTACATTGAATATGCAGTAGAATTACATTATGTGGTTGTATTTGGATTAATACCAATAATTCTCCAGTTCCTTTAAAAGGGAGGGGGCAGATACAGGGGGTGGTCTTCTTCCTCCCTCTTTTCTGCCTTCTCCCTCCCCTATCTCCCTTCACTCTCCCCTTATCTCTCTTCTCTCTCCCTCTTTCTTCACCTCCCTCCTGTTTCATTAGAAAACATGAGATTTTCAGCCGTTTTCTCGTTTCAGCTCACCATGGACACCATGAATCAATATGAATCTAGTTCAAAGCATGGTAATAAGACAAAATAACAACACACAAGATAATTGTCGATAATAGGCCATAATTCTTCATTTTAAAGTAATTTGATCTTCAATTAAGGATTTTTATATGATATAGACAGATTATTTCACCCAAAACGACTCTCAAACTATGGTAATTCTTCATCATTTCTTTTTATTACAAACTTGTTATTTTAAAAACTTCCCGCCTCTTTCTCTCCTGATCCCCATCCCCTTGTCTCCCGAACCCTGTCCCCTTGTCTCCCACCCCCAGCCTCCTTGTATCCCGTACCCCCGACCCCCTCCTCTTTAAAAATGAAATGGGGATTTACGTTCTGTTAACACATCCTATTAAGGTTATACTGGGACAGCAACCTGAGAGGTAGATGTGATGAATGATGAAGACAGAAGTTTACCACCAGTCATGCCTTCATTAAGGACAGAACCCAGATGGGTCAGAGGTCTATAGAACACTAACAAATGAGTGTACAGTCTATAATTGCATGTTGCCTTGTCAACCGACTTTACGAAAAGTGACCTGATGCAATAGGAACTATGGAGGGATTTGTTAGTGGAACATAGCATGCAAAAGGTGCCTTAGCGAAATGCCTTTGCCCCCACAGTCTCTCACCATTCATTTCAAATTTTATTGAATGATCATACAAAGGGAAATAACAATGTTTGGCTAAACATCACCATAGATAGGAATCATTTCCCATTAACTGTATTTTGTATTGAATGACATAAAACAGCTATGATTAAAGAAAATGATTACAATCGGCTTGATACACAATCTACACCCATAATATTATTGGTATGGTAATTAAGTTTTGAGTTCTACTGATCACAGATCAGCAGATCGTCCATCCGTCTGTCCATAAACTTCTTTTGTAGCGACTACTCCTCTGAAACTACTGGATGGATTTTCATTAAACTTTACAGGAATGTTGCCCACAATATCTAGTTGATCGTAGCAAAAATTCACGTTCATGTGAAATCGATGATGGCTGCCAAAGCTAAAAATAGATTAAAAACAAATAATTGTAGTGACTTCTTGAAACCTACGAGGGTGCTTCAAAAAGTTCTGTCACTAGGCATATATCCTTTGAACTGGATATTACTCTGAGAGAAAGTAGTGTATTTATAGCACTACTGGGTTCGCTCTCTTAAATTCCACAACAAAAATGAAAAATTTCCGGTTATTTATACCTCTGAATTACCTCCCCCTACCACACATATATATGTATTTTGGGGGTTCTGGCTCAATTTTTTGTTTTACATGCTTCGGAATATGAAATGGTACCTACTTACTCAAGTTTGATTTTTTTAAATCTGAAAAACAGTATGTACAAGAAATAAAAAACCTCAAATATGAAAATTCAAAATACATAGATAATAAATCACCATATATGGGGATTTACTTGATTTATTAAAACTTTTTTAAAATAGGGGTAGTGAAGATTGCAAGTTTAATTTTTTTTTTATAGTTATCAAAATTACACCTGGTTATTGGACATAAGTGTCTTTAGGGACATGTTAGGCCTTATATGATAAACGTCTATTTATATTTCAAGATAAGAATGTTCTAGATTTTGAGCTTTGTGTAGTAGTAAGGTTACGTGATTATTGTCACATGTACTATGATGTAATGTTTATTTATAGCTCATGTGATAAGCGTCTATTTATATCAACCAATCGGTGAAGCTCATGTGATAAGTGTCTATTTATATCAACCAATCGGTTATAGCTCATGTGATAAGCGTCTATTTATATCAACCAATCGGTGAAGTTTTTGGCCTCCCCGACTGACGGGTATATAAGGCGGTGAAACTACGGGTTAGTATCACTCTTGACATGGTGACATACCCTATGGGAATAGAGACCTGAAAGAGTAAGGATAAAACTAGGATTATTTTTCATGAAAGGTAGGTCCATTTAAATTTTTATATTTAAATTACTATATTTTCAGAAGGTTCTAGGTTGAATACAAAGGTGGTGGATCATACTCATACACATTACTAAAACAATTTATCACACACTTTTTAGACTTATTTGTAAGGTTGCCATTGCTTCCTTTCTTCCCTGCTGCACTAGTTCTTTTTTTTGAACTTCACTAATTTCAAGTTTCTTTTGTTTGATATCCTGTTTCAAATTATAGTATCTCTCCAGTTCATCCAAAACCATCTTGAACTCTTGCTCAGATATTTGTGCATCACTCAACGCTTTTGATATTAACTGCTTTATACTATTTAACTTAGACTCTGCCAAAGTTTTTATTTCATGATGTTTTTGAGCTTTTGCATTAAGCTTGCGTCTGATAAAATTAATACAAACACCTGTAGCTCCACATATTATTGCTGCTATTTCCAAAGGTAACACGACTGGAACAACAAATCAAATCCCAGCCATAATAACACCTGCAGATATCAAGGTAGTGTCAATTCCATCTGTGATATTAATACCACGTTTATATTTTTTATAAAGAGACTCGCGTGTGTCTCGCTCTGTAATTAACTTTTTTTCAATCTCAAAAATCTTTTGTAATCTATAATTTTGTCCGTCTTCCACTGACAACTCGGGATATATACTTGGTGCTGTTGGTTGCTTCATTTTTTTATTATTAAAATAAAAAATTAAATAAATTTAATTAATAATGACACCACCGTATTTATAGCGGTAGCGTTGGCAGTTTTGCATACAAAGTTAATAAGAGAACCAGCACCATTTTCTAAAGGACTATCAAAGTTATCATGATTGCGTGGGATGATGTGAAGCGTTATGCCATAATTTGGTTGTTCATCACCATTGACAGAAACTATTACAGTTACGTCACCAACTAATCGGTCACTTGCTAAACCTATTCCCATAATCCGTCCACGGCGTGTCATTACATGCCCCACATTTGTTTCTGCTCCACCGTTACCAAATGAGAGTATTCTATTCAACACAAGTGGACCCTTAGCCTCTGCAAATATTGTTATAATCCCATATTTAAGATTATCAACTCTATTTTTCAAATGATTAAACTGGTTAACAAAAGGCACAACTCGCCTATATAAATTTTGAACATTATTTATCAAAGCCTCTAAGTCTTCTGTTTTTTTAGGTCTTGTTGGTCCAAATATACTCATTGTTTTTTTTTATAAAAATATATTTTTTAAATAATTTCTAAAACACAACTCATAGGCAAACCGTGATTATTTTTTTTGTTGCCATACGCATCTCTGACTTCTATTTTCAATTCAGTAATTGTACCACCCGAAAGACAGTGATATTCAGGAAAAAATGTGTATATACAATATCTCCATACTGCTTATTTACTACAGGTACAACCCCTATAATAGTGCTTGGTGCGCCATTGAAATAATTACTACTCGTATTAACTTGTTCCAGATGAACATATAGCTGTTTATAAGGAGCTAAATCAATTGGGTAATCTCCCAAATTAGTACCTTTCAACCATTTTCTGTCCTTGAATCCCAGCATATTTGAAGGACCGCTCGTCATTCGTGTCTCTATTGGCGTATTTATAATGCTGAAGCCAATTTGAAAAATAATGTCCAGGATATTATTTTCATTTAGCAATTTAAACGTTTCTGCCAAGTCTTGAAAGTTATAGAGTCCACCTGCTAAATGTTCTATTTTATCTGGGTTTCTTGTCTTTATGGTTTCATGATTAATATTATACCAACCGATAGTGTATGTAAAACTCTTTAATCCAACGCGCTTATCTCCATTTTTATTATCGATATACTGTTGTTAGTTAATAGAGTTGTCTATGTTTGAAATTGTATGAAACATATTTTTTAATATATATATATAAAAATACAAATAAAAATGATTTCTAAAGAATTCAAATATAATCCAGATGCTCACTATTCAAATACTTTTATCAAAAAAGTGTGAGATATAATAAATCAAAACATAGTCATTACATCCAACGGTAAAGACTTTAAAGCATCATTTCCCAATGTCTTTGAAAAATACAAACTCCCATACGTCAAATCGGATGCTATAGTCCAAAGCTGGGGAACAGATTGGATGTCATTTTGGCAGAATCAGTTGAATTTTGCTATTTGGTGTGCGACAACTGGATGAGGCATTGATTTTAACTTGTTGGTTCGTTATTTCGATTTCATGTCTATTACCAAGTCAGAAGAATATTATTTGAAATAAGTGTAGCAATGCCGCAAGACTCAAATTGGAATGCGTTTAGTAACACATATAAACGAAACGCATACGAGAGAATATGCAAGGAGTTTAACATTGACTTAAATTCAGACTGGAGACAGAAACAAAGCTATAATGATGGTCTAGGAACAATTTATAATTACTGGACAAATATTGGTTATCATCCTTTGATAAATTCTGTATACGACAAGAAAACGATGAGTTTTACAGTCTATGAGAGTGATAAAACATATCACATTGATTACATTGCATAAGGATCTGAAGCTGACAACAGCTGGTCTACTTTTATACTAGATAATTCGGCGGGATTTACAAGACCTGGAGTAGAAAGAATCAATGACAGCATAAGAACATACTGCTGGGCAATTCTTGGCTCACAATTACAAACAAGAACAGATATACTTGGAACTGGAACGGCATTTGATGCACAGAAACAATTTTTAGCAAATGTAGAGGACGCAATAAACAGCCCCATCGACTTGCCCAGTCAAATTTTAAGATATCAAACACCCTAAAATATGCAAGAAGTAAAGTAAATTTTGTCTATGGAAGTGGATTGTACATGTCTCCGAGTGACATGGAATTAAGAATCGGAATAATACAAGACTACAATAATGAAATTGTAATAGCAACCGACGCGCAAGCATTAGGATTGAATAATGATGTAAATATAAAACCATTACCACCAAAGAGTGTTCAACCTTTTCAAGGCACCACAACAAAGAAATTTTTACCGGAACATTCTGACTTTGATAAATCATCAATACATAAAACTGTGGAGCATAACCCACCAGAAATACAAAAAATAGCGATTGAACACGAAGATAACAAAACAACTATAATTGTTGGTACTATAGTAATAGGTCTTGCTGCGTTACTTATTTACGAGATTTACTAAACCACTCTTTGGCTGCCACATACAACAACCCGGAAACAAACATAAGCAAAGCTCATAGATTGTTACCAAGCCAATTAATAACATTACCTGTTGCAGATAAAAGCCATGATACTATTGCACCAATAACTCCTGGAAGTGCTGCAGCAGCTTTACCAGCTAGGTTGGCAAGAAGTTTACCAAGATTAAGTAGTTGTTTTTTTATCCAGTCTTTTACACTTGATGGATCAGGTTTTGAAGTTGGAGTTGGAGTTGGCGCAGCACTTGATGTGGGAATAATAGAATTAATCATCACCCCAAGAATCATACCAAACGCAGTCAGGATACTAACAATAGTAATACCTTGCTCCCTAAACAAGGTTTTGATCCTCTCACCAAGAGTTGTATCCTCGTTTAACATTTTGTTTATTGTTTCTTTTATTCTGCTTACTTGGTTACGAAAAGCTTCTCTGTTCTCATTGATAACATCCATTCTTGCACCTCTTTCAACTTCAAGGTCTTTGATGCGATCGCTAATTCTTTTTATTTGGAATTTATCATCGTCAGTCTTAGCTTGTTCTAACTTTTGTTTTTCTCTTGTTATGTCTTTATCAAGTTGTGTGAGTTTTGCCAGGTTATTGGTGAGTTCTTCCTTGACAGTTGTCATTGCTTTTACTATTCCATCCATTTCACGCTTGTCTATATTTGTTTGTGTTGAAACATCAGGACTCTCTATCACATCCCAGTCATAAAATGATGCCTCCTCTATGTTATCCATTGATGTCTCTATGTTATCCATAATATGTGATAAATCTTGTAATGGAATAGCATCCACATTATCTGGTAAATCGTTTCTTGTGCTCTCCAATGATTGTCGAGCTTTTCGCGATAATTTTGTTTTACTGTCATACTCCGGCAAATTCAAAAATTGTCTTACCGCCTTTGTTCCCCCAGAGCCGATAACCTTGTTATATTCATTTACCAAAGAACCAAGTGCAAGAAATGTAAAACTACCTTGCCTGGCAGTTATTCTTGTTTTTTTATCACCAAACAACCACCAGTATAATGTTTTGCCATTAGCTGATAATTTAAACTGGTCATAATCCATTTTGTCCGGTGCCATCTTATATCGTTTTCCTATTTCATCATAAAAGGATTTTACAAGATGTTTCTTGTGTGCTTCAAGTTGGGATTTTTTCAGCCTCCCTCCAAGGTCAGCAAGATGATGGCTTTCATTAAGAAGACTTCTTAGAACAGGCTCATCAGGCACCATTGGTAAATCATCATCATAATATTCATCATAATCATCTCTATCAAACATAGGATTGTCATATCCACCCTCAGCCATTGTTTATTTTATTTAATTTAAAAAATGTATTCAAAAAATAAAAAACAATGTCAGCTTACGGAAACAAACTCAACCCTCATAGAAATCTAAGAGAGCCTCATGGTGCCAAGGGCATCCGTACAAGTGTAGTAATAACTAATAACCCATCAACAATAGATCAAAACCAGCAACTGCTTGTAAGATTTCCAAATCTAAGTACTAATGATGTGATAGTTCCACGTACTGCTCGTCTTGCCTTTGAAATAGAACTTAAAAGCAGAACAGACGCCAACGCTACTCTATACCAGAATCTGGGTAGAGCAATTGTGAAAAAAATGACAATAAGAATAAGTGGCAATGAAGTCATGTCAATAGATGACAGTGATATATATCACAGTTATGTAGATTTATGGAAAAGCCCTACCGAACGAGTAAACATAGCTTCCCAAGGTGTTGGTAAAGCAAACATGCTAAAACATAGAGTTGGCGCGGGAGATGCTTCCTCGGACGCTGAGGATGAAGCTGTAGCAGCAGCTTATGGAAATAGATTTTGTATTCCACTGGACTTTGAAATGTTAGAAAGTCATATGCTATTTTATCAAGCGGGGCTTGGTGATAGGTTAGAATATGAATTAACGTTTATCGATTATAACAAAGTTATCAAAAGCAGTGATGCTGATGCATCTTATGTAATAAAAAATATCTGCTTGGAATTTGATATGGTTAGTGATGTTGAATTAGCCAGACAAATAAGACAGCAAATCAATGGTAAGATAGTATTTATGTATGATCGTATCTTGCGACATAGAACAATAATAGTAAAAAAATCTGATACCCTTTGGAATATAAACATTAATGTACCAGCACAAAGCATGAAAGGTATTTTAATGCTGTTTGAAGACCAAGAAAGAACAAACACGGAATCCTTTTACAACCCAAAGATTGAAAAGGTTGAAATGACAATAGATGGTATACCAAATCAGTTGTAGAGTCAGGGCATAAAGGCATATCAACATTGGGATGAAATCCACAAATATTTTGCCTTGACATCAAAAAGAAACAAAGAGACAGAAATAGTAGCGAGGGACTTAAACTTTACCTATGTTTCTCTTGACACTTATCTAACAAAATCATATGCTTTGTGGCTTGACCTTAGAACATGTGATGACAATTTATTATATGGCAGTGGAATAAAAATAGAAAACGGCAGTGAAGGCATAACGATACTAATAAATAAAAAAGCAGATGCAGATCAACCTTAACTATTTATCTATATATAATACAAGACGCGCAAATCAATTTCGAAGATGGAAGATTCAAAGAAGTACGATACTAGTTTGCACAAACAAAAATATCCTAAATATCCACACAGTGCCATTATCTGTGGTCAGACAGGCTGCGGTAAGACAGAGTTTGTTCTTGACATACTTGAAAAAGAGTATGTTGGAGTTTTTGAACATATAATTATATTGTGCCCAACCATAGAGTGGAACGAGGCTTATAAAAATAGATCCTGGATAGGAGATGTAAGAAACCCAAAAGATAAAAAAATCATAATTGTCAATCCCGTTAGCAACGGCAAAGAAATGCTTCAAGAACTGTTGCGTTTATTTTTCAAACAATATGCTGGCAAGCCCACATTATACATCATTGATGATTGCTCAGCCACAAAAGAATTAACAAAGAAAAAAGATATGTTATCAGAGTTGGCATTATCTGGTCGCCACGCCAAACAATCAGTGTGGGTCATTTCACAGAGATATAATTCTGTATTGAAAGATTTGAAGGAGCAAGCAAAATGGTTGTGTATGTTTTACACCAAAGACAGAGATAGTTATGAAAATTGTTTGAGATAGAATGATGTTATTCCGACGCTGGAAGAGAGAACCAGAATAAGAAAAGCTTTAGCAAAGACTAAATATTCAAAGTTAATATTGAGGACTGACCAACCAACTGGTTTTTGGGTTGAATAATTTTTTCCAATTTGGAAAATAAAAATCTAAATCCAGCCCCAGAACGCACCAACCAGTGCACCAGCCAATACCGGTACAACAGCATTATCCATGTTTTTCTTTTAACGTTGTATCGGGGCTTGTAAAACATACCTTTTTGGCTCACATATAAAATATTCTACGCCATCCTTTGTCACAGAAATTACAGGCGTTTCCTGTGCACCTGCGGCTTGTACAAAATCACTTCCTGAAACACATATACAACATTTTACGTCATCCTTTGTTATATTTTCCTGTGCTATTTTATTTTTGTCATAATCGCTAATCTCACCGTCTGTTATTTTCAAATCCATTTTTTCTTATATAATATTTTTTTATTATTACAAAATATATTTATTTCATTATATCCGCAGGTATAATACCGTCAAATAATTCCTTTTTTTACAACTGTTGCTAATAGCAATACTAACAGCAAAGTAGCAATGTTAATAGCAATACTGACATGAATATAGTAATGCTAATAGCATTGCTCATAGCAAATTAGTAATGTTAATAGCAATGCTTGCAGCAAATTAATAGAAAAAATAGCAATGTTAATAACAATGCTATTAACAATACTAACAATAACTAGTTGCATGAATATCGCAGCTGGTTGTTTTGTATTTTATATTTATTTCAAGATAAAAAATAAGATTAATAATATAAAATTGAATGCGGAAGAACTATAACAAGATATTTCAAAAGGTTTCACGGAACCAGATGAATCAAAGCAACAAGAAACAAAAAAAGAAAGATTATCAGCCATAGTGGCTGGCGGCGGTAGTCGTCAGTATTTGGATAAAGACATACAAATTACGAATATAGATAGCATGCCCCCCGGATGAAATTTACAAACTTTACTGCAGATATGAAGCAAGGCTTGGGGCAAGCATGACCAAGACTTTAGGCAATTCTTTTATTAACTTGTATGTGATGGGAGTATCAAAATATTTCAATGTAACCAATCCACCAAAACTGATAGAAGATTTGGAGGAAGACCCATTTATTAATCATGCTTTGACAAGTGCTTGTTGTGAGTTGTATTACAGGTATGGGATGTGCTTAGCACCATTTACAGCAATACTGACAACTGTTAGACATATTAATTTTAATAATAATAAATATATAGATAATATAAATAATGGAGAACCAAGAGAGTGAACAACAAAAAGTAAAAAATCCAAAAAGAATAGAAGCTGGGAAAAAAGGAGCAGCGGCAAGAAAGGCAAAGCGTCGTGATGCACAAAATGCTGCAAATCAAGATGCTGCAGAGCAAGATGAAATAACAAAAATAACAATAGATAAAGAAGAACCAGAAATCAAAATAAACGTATACAAAAATTATATTCCACCGTGTCTGGTTTTATTAGTAGGCTTTGCTGGGTTGGGTTTGTATATTTAGAACAAGAAATCTGCTACGCAACCTGTGCAACCTGTGGCTGTTTATGTTGCACCAAAAGACCCGTTTGATTGTTTTTAATAATTTATTTAAAAAATAATATAAAAATAATATAAATAAAATTGCAACAAGTATTGACGGATAACAAATTGTAAATATGGTGTATCACGCTGGAGTGGAAATACTTCTAACTGTTGGATATTCTGAGATTGGCAGAAAACTATTAAGAAAACCAGCTCCTAAAGAGGATTTTAATATGACAGATTTTGGGATGCTGTCCGTGGATATAATGTTAGCAATGGCTACAAAGGATATGTTGATTAAGCAAGGTATTATTCCTGCGGATATTATGAAATAATTTTAAAAAATATATATAAAAAAATGGCAAGTGCAGTAGCAATGATGATAGGTGGCGCATTAACAAATGCATTGGCGTTTAGTGGTTCAAATGATTTCTTTTCAAAAATGGGAAGTCATTCAGATGAGGAAAGACAAAGCAGTGGAACAATTGGAAGCAGCACAAGCGGCTTGGAATAAAAAAAGAACAGAGAGATTAGATTTTATTAATAAGCAACTGCAAAAAGAGCATCATGCAGAGCAGACTTTTGATGATGTAGACCAGGCCATGAAACAGTATTATTATACAACTGGCAAACATTTGCTTTTGGAACCGGAGCCCAAGTTGAGTGATTTCTATACACCATCTTCGGATCAACAGAATAGAGAAATTACGTTTATTATGGTGGGCATGGCTGCAACTGGATTTGTGGCGTATAAATTTTCATAAAAAAAAATAGTTTAAAACTATAATTACTTTGGATTTGGAATGACTAAGTATGTTTACTTTGAAATAACCTTTGAAAAGACTAAGTCATATGCATGATACCTTTTTTTTTTGTTGATTCTTTCAATCCAAGTGGTCGCAGATAATATGGTGGTTTAGCACTCTTCTCTAATTTATCTTTGAGATGACCAGGCGCCCATACTTCACCGTTGTCTAATAGTGTCAATACCATGGATGGACCATATTCAGTATCTACTATTTTTGTATCTGTTATAGTGTATATTTTATTTATTTCCAAGTCTGTCCATTTCTTTGTGCTATATTGATTTTGCTCTTCAAGCAGTTCATCAAATTGTGCAGTTGTGATATCCATTTTTTTTTTGGAGAGGTTACTCAGCAGTTAAAAAATTAGCAAAAGAGGCATTCTCTGATTCTTCTTCAACCTCAATGTCTTCAGATATTACGAGCAGATTAATTCGCTCGATATCGTTTGGTTGTTCTGATATTTTATATGGAAAAACAGTTACCTTTTTATTTTTTCCTGTTGTATATCCATAAACGTTGATAGCGAGGTTGTTTTGTTTTTCTACTTTGGAAATTTGAGAAATTGGAGTGGGAAAGCCAATGTTATCTTTCTTCAAGAACTCTATACTAGGATACTTTGATAATCTATCAGAATTCTTTTTAGCTGGATTTAAAGCTGAATTTATTGCATGAAACAAACATTGATCATCGTCGTTTTTTACATTGATAATTGCTTTCTTATCAGCTACTGCTTTAGGTAGAGGAATATATGAAGAACCTTTTAACGGCTCGTACTTTGCAATATTTAAGTAAAGCTTAACACAGTGATCAATCTCCAATCCTGATGCTGTGTTTGTAAATCTTTCAAAGCTCTCTTGTATATTTGCAGATGATTCATCGTAAAACTTATTTATTTTTTTCAGAGTTTAAGATTGCATTTTGTTCGCTGTGTAATACTGCTGTAGTGTATTGTTTGGTAGCACCATCGTCTTTAAATAGATTTACAGTGAGACCTAATTGAAACTTTAATCCATTCATCTTTGTCAGCTCTTTGCTTATTTGTTTTGTGATAAATGATTTCTTATCGCGAAATAGTTTTTGAGGGTCTTTATATTTCTCGGCAGATATCTCGTATGCTTTGAAATAGCCACATATTGATTTGTCAACCAGTTTTAATTTTCTATCTTGAAAAACTTGCTTCAAATAGGTGTATTCAATTTTCTATAATCTCTTCAGTCTTCATTACTTCTTTTTGATATAGTTATATTTTTTTTTTTTATTTAATATAAATAAATATATCAAAAAGAAACAATGGAAATCAATGTTTGCAAATTTCTTAAAATTGGATTACACAATCCGTGTAAAAAAAAGACTACAAAAGATTCTAATTATTGCAGTTTGCACAAGTATAGATTAAAAACAAGTCATGTATTGCCGTGCTCAATATTTAAAAAAGGCAAAGAGTAAAAAATAAAATTTGTGCTGATTGTGGTGGAGTTTAGTCAGAATAATGGCAAGGTATTGGAAATTTAAAGATTATAATGCTGAGTGCTTAAAATTTAGACGTATTAATGTTTAATAATATTTTAGTAAAAAAAAAGATTATATTACAAAACAAAATATGTTGTAATTTTGATAACTTATAAAAATATTTAAACTTGCAATCTTCACTACCCCTTTTTTAAAAAAGTTTTAATAAATCAAGTAAATCACCATTTTATGGTGATTTATTATCTATGTATTTGAATTTTCATATTTGAGGTTTTTTATTTCTTGTACATACTTGTTTTTCAGATTTAAAAAAATCAAACTTGAGTAAGTAGGTACCATTTCATACTCCGAAGAATGTAAAAAAAAAAATTGAGCCAGAACCCCCAAAATACATATATATCACACCTTTTGGATACTGGCATCTCTGAAAATGTCCTTGTTACAAAACGTTGTAAAAATTGTTTGAATAATTCTATGCTTTTAAATTTTCTTGTACGCCATCCGATGTTATTTGCCTATAATCCATGAAAATGATTGTCGAGAATTCGGAAAGGTCTTGCTGTAAACCAGATATAAGTGAATGCATATGCCTTAATTTTAGCAGAAATAACACTGATTTTGTTCATTTTGTTTACGGAAATGTTATAATATCTTTTAAATGTCGTAATTATTCTCATAGTATTAATATGTTTTCATATTTTTTTACAAATATAGTCCTTCAGTGTTTAAATTTCATATTCAACACATTATTGTAGAATTTTGCACAATGTTTAGTGAAAATATTGATCATCCAAAAACGCTATTTCAGAAGACTGCCCTTCCATTTAATGTCCATTTATCATTAAATTAATTTTACATGTTAGCTTAAAATGTTAATTTCTAAGACAATGCCTTTTCATCTACCATGCTTAAATTCTAAATCTTGTAATCCAGAGATATAACTGGTAATGTATGAGAAATTTCAAAGGTCTTCGACAAGTACTTAAAGAGCAACAGGCATTTAAAAAAGTAACAGTTAACATACCTGAAAAAAGCTCAGGACGAAAATGCCTCAGTATGTATAAGTGATGTATATTAAATGTTCCATAACTTTCGTCACACAAAAGATACAGCATTCATTTTACCGTCAATGGAATGGTATTGAAACTATCTTTCATTTGGTACCAAACATCAACACTCACAATGAGCACATAATTGTTAAAACGCGTTAGTGACAGAACTTATTGAATGACCCTCGTATAAGTGATATGGATATGGGACTTTTTCTAAACTGATCGGCATGACAGGCGACTGACTACTCCTCTAAAACAAGATGACGGATTTTCATGAAACTTCACAGGAACGTTGCTCTTGATGTCTAGTTGCTCTTAGAACAAAAATAGGTCGGATTTGGAACCTTTACAAAAATGCCTGGCATGACATGTAGTTGGTCCTTACCAAAATTCATTTTGATTCAATGTCAAACATGGCTGCCGGCGGCCATCTTTGTTCACATATATTTATAAAGGAAAAACTTGTTGCAACTACTCCTCCGAAATTACTTGACGGATTTTCATGAAACTTTACAGGAATGTTACTTTTGATGTCTGGTTGGTTCTAAGTAATCTTCAGGTCGGCCTAAACTTCAAGATTGCCACCACAGCTAAAAATAGCTTTTACAAGTAAAACTTTGTGGTTACCATGTGTTATTGATTTGGTACCTTTACCAAAATGGCTGGCATAGCATGAAGTTGGTCCTAAACATTTTTAGCTTTACTGATCAAAGATCAGCAGAGCTTATGCCGTGGTCCGACGTCCGTACGTTCGTGAACTTTTATTCAGGTTGGCCAGAAATGCAAGATGACCGCCACGGCTAAAAACAGATTTAAAAAAATGCGATTTTGTGGCGACTACTCCTCAAAAACTATAAGTGATATTAATTTGCAACCTTTACCAAAATGACTGGCATGACGTGTAGTTTGTCCTAACCAAAGTTCATTTGTTTGCATGTCAAATATGGCCATCAGCGGCCATTTTTGTTTACATAGAGTTATATAGGAACAACTTGTAGCGACAACTACTCTGAAACGATTGATGAATTTTAATGAAACTTTACCGGAATGTTGCTCTTGATGTTAGTCCTAAGTATAAACCGGGTCAGCAGGAAATTAAAGATGGTCACGGCAGCTAAAGATTAGATTTAAAAGATACCACTTTGTGGCAACTACTTCTCAAAAACCATAAGTGGTATTGATTTGGAATTTGTGTTGAAAATGGTAGCCCATGGCATGGATTGTCATCCATCATAGTTCATTCCATTGTTGTGACTACAACCACTCCAATAATGCTGGACATGATCCAGTGTACAGACAAAAATAACTGTCTGAATAATACTTATCTGGCTTCAATTATAATTCAATAAATAAATTTATTACATTTTTATCGGTGAAAGACTAGGATTTCTCAGTGAAAGAATATTCATAATCAATAAATATTAAATCTAATTCCGAACACACAAATAACTAACTGCGGCGTTGAGTTATGACGTCAAAGTGTTACTGATGTCGACGTCATCCGGTCATAACGTTCAATAAAGCGAATAATTTCGGTTAAAATCATGCATAAAGTGTTTAAAATGTAATAAATAGATTAATTTAACTGTTGTGTTCGATTATAGGAAAATCCTTCACTCGATGGTAGGATTGTGTTGTTTTTTCACTCACTCACACACAGTGGCGTAGCTGCACTAAGGCACTGCAGGCCCTGCAGATTATTCTGGGAAACGAACATTTTGAAAATGCCAAATCTGCAATCTGGGGTAAGGGTGTACTTTAAGTTAAGCAAAAAGAAATTGATAGTTGTATGTTTGTCTAATTAAAATTCAGAAAAACATGTAAAACATGTATGTTTTAGCATTTAAAATGCATCTCGAAAATGCACCAGAATGCGCCAGAAACATTCTATTTATCAAATTCTTTCTGGGGGAGGATGCCCAGACACCCCCCACTACAGTGCTCAGAAATTAGCGGACCTGCAGCTACGCCCCTGACATACGCGCGTTCGTGAAAACAACCACACGTCTACCATCTCGTGAAGGATTTCCCTGTAACCATTCCCAGCAGTTAATCTCTATATAATTATACATGATTTAAATACCAAACATTCATAGAGAAAGATAAAATTAATAAACAATTGGGTATATATATGTTGATGTTGGTGCATATGTTTGATCTTACAGAACAGTGAAGAAGAGTACCGTATGTTTGAGCTTACAGAACAGTGAAGAAGAGTACCGTATGTTTGAGCTTACAGAACAGTGAAGAAGAGTACCGTATGTTTGATCTTCTACACAAGCTATATCAGAGCAAGACAGGGGAGAGAACTTGGGATCACAACAATTGTTACGGGCTACATAGACTCCTGAGGATTGTAGAGGAAGAGTATGGGTGAGTGACTTGATAAATGAAATGAAGGGGGTTTTACGTCCCGTAAACGCATGTTTGGACAACAACCTCAAAGAAAGATCAGATGAAGCATAAATTGTCATTAGACATGCCTCCACCAACGATGATGCAAGGGTAAATGTATGTAGCTCTACAGCGCTGTCCACTGAGCTTCCTAGGCCGCTAAAGTAATTTGACAAGCAGGATGGATAATGTTAGGAATATATGGAATAATAAAAATTCTGCTGCTCTTCTTTTTGTTTTACAAATCACCCTCTATGGCTAGGATGAGGGTGTAATATTAGTTTAATTGTACTAATGTGAGAGAGACATATGAAAATCCAGCACTGTTGCCATATAAATGTAGCGCTCAAAGGGGGATATCAAAACCAGGTCGTGTTTGTATGCAGCAGAGGTTAATTCGACAAATGTTACATATAAAGACTATTCCTGGGGAATTGGTATGCAGTGAGCACAGGGCAGAGCATTAGAATCAGATCGTACATATAAGCCCTATCTTTCATACTACAACTATTGATGTAGATCCTGACTTTTAGTACAGTGATCACATCTGCTTCGTAGCGTACCATAACAAATTTGCAGATAGTTTCTTAGAGCTTTAACTTTTAAGCAATCTCAATAAAATCATATCCTAATTACACTTTGATAATTTCCGCTATAGGATCTGACAACACTGCCTTGGAGGTCCGATCGACCTTTCATCTAATCAATATTCATGAGAAGATCAACTAAATTCAACCAATGAAATTGCTCGTTTCATATGCACTTTAGATGATGTTCGAGTGAACTGAACAAACGAAAATCTACATAAAACACATAGATCTTTCAAAAAAAAAGATAAAGTCTTCATGTGTTATTGCTGTGGATTGCACGATAAATTCAGGCATGCACTAAATGGCATGTTTTACATCAAGAATACGAAGCAAGTCAGCATGTGGAACAGTATCTGAAAAAAACATATTCTATCGAGATTACTGCAACATTACATAAGTTGTCTAAATAGTATGTCTTAGTACGTCTGACCCGCTTAGCTGAGTAGGTAACGTGGAATGGACTATTGTGATGTTCTGCGAGTGTAATTTTAGTGTGGGTTCAAAACCACGAATTGGTCTCTTTTTTTTGGTACCACTGTTCAAGTTTGATACGTAAACACGATAAATCCGAAACAAACTTCATTGGTACATTGCCTTAGGTGAGAGGAGAATCCCTGTGATTTTTGGGGTCAGTAGGTAAAAAATCAAGGTCACCATGAACTTATATAGACAAACGCTTTCCGGATGATAACTTAGAAACTATAAACCTACGCTCATGACATTTCATAGGTACATTGCACTCGGTGAATGGAGGATCTCTATTTTTTGGGGGGTCAGTAGGTCAAAGGTCAAGGTCACTGTGACCTTATATAGAAAATTGCATTCTGTACGATAACTTCCCAACCATAACACCTACACTCATGAAACTTCATAGATAAATTGCGCAAGGTGAGAGGAGGAACCCTGTTTTTGGGGCCAGTAGGTCAAAGGTCAAGGTCATGGTGACCTTATATGGAAATATGCATTCTACACAATAATTTCATAACACCAAGAAACTTCATAATTACATTGCCCGAGGTGAGAGAAATTGAATGTTGTTTAACGGCTCATCATCACAGTATAGGTTATTTAGAGCGTCCCCAGAGAGAGGGGAAGGATACATAAGAATCCAGGAACAGTGCCCTACTCTTATTATCGAATAGATTCCTGGTTTACATCCGACGTACGAGGCTAAGGGAGAGTGTCTTGCCCAAGAACAAACCGACGAAACTCAGTGGCACCACGGAGGATTGAACCCGGGGCCTCCGGTTACAAATCCGCCGCGCTACCGACCGTGCCACGTCAGCCCTCTAGGTGAGAGGATATACTCTATTGTTTTTGGGGCCAGTAGGCCAGTAGGTCAAAGGTCCCCCGGTGACCTTATATATATATCCGCACAGTGACTTCAAAACCGTAACACCTACACTCATAAAACGTCATAGGTACATTGCCGTAGATGAGAGGAGAAACCCTATCACATTACGGGGCCAGTATGTCAAAGGTTAAGGGCACAGTGACGTCATATGAAAATATGCATTCCGCACATAACTTCAAAATCGTAACACCTACACTCTTATAACTTATAACTATGAAAATATGCATTCCGCACAATAACTTCAAAACCGTTACAGCTATACTCATAAAACTTCGTAGGTGCATTGCCCTAGGTGAGAGAAGGACCTCTATTGCTTTTGAATTCAGAAGGTCAAAGGTCAAGGTCACTGTCATCGTATATAGAAAAATGCAATCCTCATGATAACTTCAAAATTTAAACACCGACACTTTTAAAACTTCATATATATATTGCCCATGGTGAGTGGAGAAACATAATGTGTTTAGGGGCACTAGGTCAAAGGTCAAGGTCACTATCAACTGATATGGAAATATAAATTCCACATGATAACTTCAAAACCGTAACACCTACACTCATGAAATTTCATAGGTTCATCACCATTGTTGAAAGCAGGAGCCCTTTTGCTTTTGGGGTCAAAGTTTCAGGTCACTGACCTTATATGGTAAAATGAATACCACATGATAATTTCAAAACCGTTGAAAGCAGGAACCCAATTTCTTTTGGGCACTGTCGGTCAAAGGTCAACGTCACAGTGACTTTATATTGAAATATGCATTCCACTCAGTAACTTCAAAACCGTCACACCTATTCTCATAAATCTTCATAGGTACATTGCCCTAGGTGACAGGAGGAACCCTATTGATTATGGTTCAGTGGGACAAAGGTCAAGGTGGTCATAAACTTATATGGAAATAGGCATTCCTCGCGATAACATCGAAACTATAACACCCACACTCAAGAAATTTCACAGGTATATTGACTTTGTTGGGAGGAGAAACCCTATTGATTTTGGGTCATTTGTTAAAAGGTCAAGGGCAATGTGACATATGAAAATATGCATTTTGTGGGATAACTTTGTATGAGCATTGACGTTGGCAAGAGAAAAAAAACTATTGTCTTCGGGTCAGTAGGCCAAATGTCAAGGTCACCATGACCTTATATAGAAATACACATTGATCCTACAGTCTCGCAACTTTATACAAAGAGTGCTGTTGGTTAAAAAATCATCCCCTATCAGTTATTTTTTTGTTAGAAGGTCAAAGGTAAGGGTTACATTAACCTGACGCCTAGGAAATGCTTTTAACAGAAAAACTTTAGGAAACGGGCTGTTAGGCGGCGCTCTTCCATGATAATGAAATTATTTGTTGATACACTAAAATCAAGTATAGTTTCTGTATTTTGATACAGACCATAAAAATATTCAGTTTTGGTTTTAATAGCTGCTACTTAGCACATAAATGTCTTCCTGAAAGGTAAAAAAATAACTTAAAAAATTAAATACTACTGACTTGATGTTTATACTATTTTTACACGTGAAATCCATTTAATTAAAAGTGATATGTTGAACTAAACAGTGAAAGCAAAAAGTCTATGTTTTTTTGTGCGCCAAAAAAAACATACATTTTTAGAAATGTTAGGGTTATAAATGCCTTTTTTTCAAAAGAGTTTTGTTTGAAGTGTGTTTTACGTCATTTTCAACACAAGTAAGTTATATATGACGGTCGATTTTTTATGGTGGAGGCAGACCACCCAATTTTCCTGGGTAGAACCAGTACTGTATACCTCCCGCCATCCGTAAGAATCAACACTTCCTCACTTACAAGTCGAGCTCCCAGTAGGATTCGAACCCGCAGCGGTGAGAGGCGAAGGTTTACAACGCAACGTTGTTAACCATTCGGCCATGAAGACGCTATATCAAAACAGGTATAGTGACCAATGGGTTTTAATTCATTATCTTGAAGTAGGCAGTATTTGCTAACAATACAGAAGTTTAAAAGTTGTTCATGAGAAATATATTTTTCCCTCGAAATGTTTTTTTACTACCCCACCCCCCCCCCACCCCCCGAACCCCCACGAAACTGTGGTCTGCCTTTTTAGCACCACTATTCGAAGAATAATGAGAGCTATCCTACTCACCACGGGTCGGTGTCGGCATCCCAAGCTTCACTTTAAAGTTTGTGTGCAATAGATTGATAACTGCAAAACTACTCAAGCTATTGCATTAAAACTTTACACTAATGTTTCACATCCAATTCTGTACCTTATCCAACAATCCCCATAACTCTTCCATGCATTTTGACAAAATTATGGCCCCTGAATTGGTAAAAAAATTTACATATAAGTATATAGTGTTTAGAAGTATATAGGAAAAACACTTCAAAATCTCTTCTCCGAAACAAAAAGGGCTGCAGCTTAGATATTTTGTATGTAGCATCGTCTAGTAATCCTGTACCAAGTTTGCTCAAATGGTGACCCTGGGGTCAGAATTGGACCAGCCCGAGGGTCACAAGATGTGAAACATGAGGGTGTGGGTGGGCCCCCAGAGTCATAACTTAGTAACCATTGAGATCCCCACCCTATAACCATATATACACTTACTGGGCATGAACAGACAGATACGAGGGTGCTTCAAAAAGTTCTGTCACTAGGTATATATCCTTTGAACTGGATATTACACTGAGATAAAGTAGTGTATTTCTAGTACTACTGGGTTCGTTCTCTTAAATTCCACAGTAAAATGGAAAATGTCCGGTTATTCATACCCCTGAATTACGTCCCCTTACCACACCGTTTGGATACTGGCATCTCTGAAAATGTCCCTGTTATGAAAAGTAGTCAACATTATTTGAATAATTCTATGCTTTTAAATTTTCTTGTACGCCATCTGTTGATATTCGCCCATAATCCATGAACATGATTGTCGAGAATTCGGAAAGGTCTTGCTGCAAACCAGATATGAGTGAATGCATATCCCTTAATTTTAGCAGAAATAACACTGATTTTGTTCATTTTGTTTACGGAAATGTTATAATATCTTTTAAATATCGTAATTATTCTCATAGTATTAATATGTTTTCATATTTTTTTACTAATCCTGGTCCTTCAGTGTTTAAATTTCATATTCAACTCATTATTGTAGAATTTTGTACAATGTTTAGTGAAAATATTGATCATCCAAAAACGCTATTTCAGAAGACTGCCCTTCCGTTTAACGTCCATTTATCATTAAATTAATTTTACACGTTAGCTTAAAATGTTATTTTCTAAGACAATGCCTTTTCTTTTACCATGCTTAAATTCTAAATCTTGTAATGCACAGATATAACTGGTAATGTATGAGAAATTTCAAATGTCTTCGACAAGTACTTAAAGAGAAACAGGCATTTAAAAAAGTAACAATTAACATACCTGAAAAAAACTCAGGACGAAACTGCCTCAGTATGTATAAGTGATGTGTATTAAATGTTTCATAACTTTCGTCACACAAAAGATACAACATTTATTTTACCATCAATGGAATGGAATTGAAACTCTCTTTCATTTGTTATCAAACATCAACACTCACAACGAGCACACTATGGTAAAAACGCGTTAGTGACAGAACTTATTGAATGACCCTCGTACAACCATCCAACCAGCATAGACACCAGGTTGTTTCCTCACACCTGGGGACATGGCCCCTCGGTCATATCTTTGAAACCATTGAGCTCCCCAACGTATAACCATATATACACTTACTGGGCATGAACAGACGGATACAACCACTCAACCAGCATAGACCCCGATTTCCTTTCCTAACCCTGGGGACATAGCCTTTGGGTCATAATTGGAAACCGTTAAGATCCCTACCCTATAACCATATATACACTTACTGGGCATGTACAGACGGATACAACCATCCAACTAGCATAGACCCCGGACTCCGTCCCAACCCATGGTGACATAACCCCTGGGGCATAACTTTTAAACCGTTAAGATCCCTACCCTATAACCATATACACTTACTGCATGGGCATGAACAGACGGATACAACCATCCAAACCAGCGTAGACCCTAGGCTTCTTCCCCACCTTTGTGGACCTAGCTCCTGTGTCAAACTTTACAAATTATTTGATATTTTTAGCTCGACTGTTCGAAGGATCTTATGGGGTCTATAGGTCAAAGTTCATGGTCACAAATTGCATTTATGGGTTGATAGGCTCTCAGCAAGCATCAGGTTAATGTTTGCGTCCTTATTTTTTAACATGTAAATAACTTCAACATTTTTTATCCAATCATCATCAAACTTACATATTTTATTATAAATGGGACGATGATTGTATCTATTGATTCAAGATCATTGGATGAAAGGTCAAGGTCACAAGGGGTCAAAGGACAAATGCATTTACATATACTTTTAACATACTTTCTTCAAATTTTCAGCTTATAAAATTTGCATTATTTATCCTCTGAAAGGGTTATTATGAAATTACCTCCATGTCATCATAGAAAAATGGTGGCCCTTGATTTAATGAAAATTACAATGTTTTCCTTCTTGACAGCTCTCCCCTTTGTTTTCACTATTTTTTTCTGATGGTATGCCGGGTGTATCATTTCTTGTTCTCTGAAAATTCGAATAGTCAAGCTGCGCTGTCCTCTGACATCTCTTTAATTTCCGATGATCTGAAAGGCAATAAAGGTAATATTACCCTTTATTTCCGCACATATTATGCATTTTTCTGAATATATACAACGAATAGGATCATATTTATTGAGCTTGAATACAATTAATGTAATTGATTTCATTTACTAGTTTTTTGCATTTTAATTTAGATTTTCTGAAATAATAGGAAATTTGCCAAAAATGGAATATGGGTCATAAATTTATCTTAAGATATCATCTCGGAAACAATGTTGGTGACCTATTACTTTTAAAGCTAAAATATGCTTAAAAATAGGATAGACCGTTCTAGCTATGTTCCAAATCCAAAAAACAGTTGTTCATCGGAAAAAATATGAAGAAACTGTAAAGAATTTGAGTGTGTAACTACTATTACTACATTAGTTATATCACTTGTAACTGATCATCTCTTATATCTCTGTATAGAGAGGCATCTGTACAATTATATTGTTATATTTTGAGGTAAGATTTGTATTGTATATGTGATGAGAGGAAAATAAAATTCTGTCTGCCTGTCTGGCTGGCTGGCTGGCTGTTATGTTAACATCATTCCAGGGTAAACTTGTGTATATAATTAGTTCATGTGCGTCTCATTGTTTTCATACTGACATACTAACATAAACACATAGATAAAAGACAAACATCATTCTTAACAGAATTATAAGAGGTGATGATTTAAATATATTCATAGATCATCAGTCAAAATGACATATTACTCTAAAATATATCAACATAATCTCTTTCATAGTAGTTCATTGGAATAACAACACTACCATTAAGTATATTATGCAATGTTATAGGTTATTGGATTTGTATGGCTAAATATTACTTGGAATGCGCCTAAACAACGAGTTCCAAGTAATATTTAGCCAAACAAATCAATAACCTTTTTATTGTATACTTTCATATTGTTTTCGATCAATGTTAATTTTATGACTATCACTTTTCATTGTATTTGAGTTATTTTTATAGCTTTTGATGGAATTCCCATCTTGTCATTCAGTTTCATATTGTGTGGATGATTAATTTGCGCGAAAACGACGTCGACGTCGGATGACGTCATTAAAAACATCAATAAATTTTCTAAAGTTTGTTTACCATTCGATAACGTGAAAAAAAGTGAGTGAGTGACCATTTCAATTACTTAATCAATTTCTGCCATAAAAGGTTAAAAACAACAACAAGTATTTGTTTGTTGACACTATAGGAAGGCTTCCGTTATTTAATTTGAAAGTAGTTCCTTATTTCTATTCAACGGCTCTTAGCAAGCACGAGAAAAAGTTCCGGTGCAATATCAATGTGTGCAATATCGTAGAATATTGCACACTTAGCTCAATGCAAACTAAACGGGACAATATGAAAGTATACAATAAAATGCAATGTATGAGTATCACTAAGTACTGGAATAAGTAACTCATTTTATACTTTATCATGTTTATATTCTAAAACATGCAATGACATTGTTAAAGGCACTAATCCTCAAAATAATGGCAAAATTACACTCTGAATCATTTATCAGAACCATATCCAGGTGTTCAGGTCACAACATAATGTATGTATACCGATTACAAATATAGGTTTATTCACGGATACGAGACTGAATATGCCTAAAATGAATTATGAGTTGATGGCTCTATAAAGTTGACGTTACAGATTTGAGTTTTGACTTGGTTGGTTAAAGCCTTTAACATCAGTCTATAGTGTTCGAATTTTCAAAATATGTAAGTTATATACATATATTTAACTCGTCGTCAGTAGGTTTATAAAAGGTAAACATATGTTGTAAACTCTTCCTGTTAATGATGACCCCTGCTTATTAAACTTTTTACTACTTTTAAATAAATGGTAGCAAAAGGGCACGTATCAGTGATATCAGTATCGTCTAACACGATGATTAATATTTGCATAACACCCCACTGACGGGTTGTCAACAATAGCTACCGGGTTCACGCACAATATTGCTATGCAATTATCTGATTTGCATAACGACCCACTGAAGGGTTGTCAACAACAGCTACCGGGTTCACGCACAATATTGCTATGCAATTATCTGATTTACACTGTGAATAGGTCGCACAAATATTGGCTTTTCAGATACCTGATACTTAGTCATGCAATGTGGTTACAAAATCCTCATGTTTAGCAAATTAGATTATTTACCACAGATTTTTGCTAACATTATGTATCATCAGGTGTTGATTGATACGTAATATAACATGCATCTATATAATATACATTTCCTTTAAAGATAGTGAGTATATATATGTGAATGAATATGGCGTGATGTGATTAGGCTACGGTTACCTATTAGTAACACTTTGCACTCTGAAATTCTTAAAATAGTTTTTGTGTCGCCTTTTCGAAGATTTGGATTTTGACAAAACTTGGCAGAAAGCATCAGTATGATTTCTAGCTGTGCATATAGTATTTGTGTTCCGATTCAATTATGTTTGATGGAATTATGGCCCATGGCCATTTAAACTTTGAATTTATTGTCGCTGCTACTCTTCCTAAACCGCTTATTGGATTGACATCAGTATGTTCCTAGCACAACCAGGTCAATATGAATGACCTTGACCTACTTTTCAGACTAAAGTGTTGTTTTATGTCACTGACAGCGCTACATCTATGTCCCATGGACACATTTTTCTAGTTATATTTCTCCCACTTTGTGGAGGGGAGACATATTGTTTTTGTACTGTATGTCTGTATGTCGTCTGTCTGTCGTCTATCTGTTGTCTGTATGTCACGCATTTTGTCTGAACTAGTTATGGATGTCATCGCCGTGTTGCGGTTGAATGATTTTTGGCTGAGTATGGCCCTTTAAAGGTTTTTATAAACACTTTTCCCCCAACTAGTTCTCCTAAATCACTGGCCGGATGTCAACGAAACTGTACCAAGCCTAGTTACTCATTTATCGTTGCTGTGTTCTGGTTGAATGCTTTTTGGCAGAGCTATGGCCCTTGAAAGGTTTTAATACATAAACTTTGTCCGGACTAGTTCATCTGATCCCATGGCCAGATTCTTCTCCATGTTCCGGTTAAATAGTTTTTGGCGGTGTTAAAGGTTTTAATGCATAAACTTTGTCCGGACTAGTTCTCCTGACCCAACTTTGTCCGGACTAGTTCTCCTGACCCCTAGCCGGATTTCAACGAAACTTGGCAAGGATGTTCCGTACCAAGCCTAGTTGCGCATATTATCTTTGTGTTCCACGTTAATGATTTTTTTGCGGATTTATGGCCTTTTCCCCAGTGGGGGAGACAATCTGTTTTTACAAAAATAACCTCTAGTTTGACTATTGCTTTTGTCTTTTTATGTTACATAAAATAATTTTCCACAAATCCTTTAAGATAATGTTATCCAAGAATGTTCCCTAATCACTTCCAAACATATCTTAACAAGGTTGTGCCCTATCCACTTTCAAAGTTATCTTAACTGAGTTCTCAAAAAAGTACATAAACTGATGTAGATATATTAGCGGAGGAAATAACCAGAAAATAGTTCAGATTGTGATACAAGTATGATATGTTACACAGTGCTTTCAAATATTATATTCAATTGAAAAAAAACACTGAGCCAATTCAATTTCGAACATTTTCAAGATGGCCGCCAAATATCCAAGATGGCGACCAAAATACTGTAAATATAAGATACAGCTGTATAGTTAACTAATCCTTTCTCTCATTCACTATAGTTTGGCTTCGACTGTAACACCAACAACAATATTTGCAAATATTTCTTCATGATTATGCATTTATTCAAAATAAAAATATGAGTATACCCCACCCACCAAAAACTCTATGTTCAAACTATGCTTTACATTCTGTAGTGGTTATCAGATGTTCGGGTGTTCATATATTTGCGGTTATATACGTATTTAAATATGCATAATGATATCTGGATGTACTTATTAACGGAACACACCTACTTACTCTTTGCTATTGCCAATTATATCGATACACCACCCACAAAAATACCATAGAAATATGAAAATACTACCAATATTGACTTTATATTAGACTTTTTATTTTGTATGATCTTAAACTTAAGTTTGGACTGATACTATCTTCCAGCGGCGTTTTTTTTCTACTGACTGTGCTAAGGCCGTACCCATATTATCAACCCTGTTATGGTTGTAGTGTCGCATGCTTTACTTCTGTTTTCCCTTATAATTGTTTTTTTAATGTATGACTTCGTTGATTGTGTTCTGTGAATGTTACATTTCCTGTTCGAATTGTATATATACTTTTATTTTTAGTCCTGATTAACTACTGTCAAGTTTGCATTATGTTCAAATTGCCACGCATAGCAATATGGCGCTGTACACGCAAAAGGTTTCTTTTCTTACAAACACATTGCCGAAATGCTTGACATATAGTTGAAACGCGGAAAAGAGTTGTCCAATACGGTTCCAGTGGTCACCAGCATATGTCAGACCCATTAAGATGGATAAAGTATAACTTGATATTTAGTAGTATGCACCTGCAACTATCAATCTTTTCCTCTACCTAGGGTGGGAGCGGCAGGACATTCCCCGGGATTAGACAAACAGCTATATTCCCCGTGGTAGGAAATCATACACAAACATGGAGAGTTTGATATTAACCCACACCCTGCGGAATTATACATAAATCTTGCCCCTAGTGATGGGAATTAGACAACAAATTGGTCCATTTGTTTAATAACCCCTGGGTATGCCCGCCCCCACCACCTCCCCCGCCCTAGGACAACCACAAAGGTGCATATTTGACTGAGACCATTCAGATCCTGCTTGATAGCCACATCGATATGCCTGATGTATTGATGTAGCTTGTTGGTGGAATTGCGTAATTTCAAGAGTTGTTTTGTATAATGGCTTCATTTACCATCCGTGTACTGCTTGATTTGTTATACATCGCTCATGAAATTTCACCTAAAGCATCATAATCTGATTCATCAATACCGCTTGGCATGTTGCTGAGGTTTACAACATTTCTGTTGCAGTTTCAAGTATATATTCCAATTTTGCCATGCATGCTTCCCCTTTCCCGTGGAAGGTTGCAACGGTTTAGCAACATATGAAAGAATGAAATAAAGAAAATGCTCCGGTCTTTGTATATAACTGGAGCACGATGTAATGTATTCATAGCCATATTTTAAATCCTTCTCTCTTCCATAGGCAATCCAAAGCTGATCTATGCCAAAGTGAGGGCGTTTTGATGACAAACACGTCAGTGTCAGGAGCCGGACATTATACTTTCCCTACACCCGTTCTTGAATTTACGTTTTCCACGTATACTTGTTTGTGTGTGAGACTCTACGTGGTTACATGGTGCACGTTTATCTGTCTCAAAAGACACATTAACTGTTTGTTTTTATCTGCTGTTACAATAATTGGTGGTGTTAAACATGCCTACGACTGATTTTGCGATTAGCAAAAACAATTCAGTTTTATTTCGAGATTATCGTAAAATGTTTCGACAGTCAGCCGGCACTTTGCTTGAATCTGAATACCTGAACCTCTGGTATCCCTTGTACTGCTTAACCCTTCGCAGTCTCACTCAAACATTTGTCAATTGCAACGTTGATCTTGTTTTATTTTCGACAGTACGACTCAAACGTTGGTCTCAATATATCTTATTTCCTTTTAGGTGGAATTTACTGATTTTCATGCTCGAAAGAACTCCGATATCACACTACCGAGTTTGACATGAACAAAAATCAAAAAAAGAGATTTCCGTCATTTTATTTGCATCGATACACAACTGTTGGTGTTCATGACTTGCTTGAAAGACATAATTGTGTAGCTGAATCAGTCTCAGAATCCTCTGTGAGACATGCAAAGAAGTTATGTTATTGTCTTGAACCAACATGCGAAGAAATTATGTTATTGCCTTGAACCAAATGTACTTATTGATGCATAACAGTCTGCTACTCATTTATCTACAACCCATTTCTGATCAATATTAAAATGGTGCTAGAATCATCAAGGAATGGATCTCCTTACATTCCCTCCTTCCATTCCTTAAATGTATCCTCTATATTTGATTTGGATGAGAAAATTTCACTTTCACCATAGTGAATCTCAACTGTTCTACAAGGCTACACATTTTTGTAACTGAAGTCATTCATCTCCTTAAAGCAGATTATCAGTCAACCATATTTCCCAAGCATCTCCCTTTACTTGCATTTTCTTTTGTTCATGAACCTGGTTAATAGATTGCAGAACACATGTTCTTCGGTTATGCTCGGAAATGTTCGCTTTATTAATTTAGCTGCACTCACTGGATACTCAAGTTGCCGATCAATCAAACGAATTGGAAGCCGTTCAGCATGACCAAGGGCAAACACGTAGAGGATAAGTTCTGAAGTACACATTTTGTCTAGCTGAATATTTTTCTCTAAACGAGTGCACAAAGTACAGAAAAAAAGTACTTCAAAATCCAGCACCTGATTCCATAGCTGAACTTGTGGACCTTCTTTAAATGATAGACAGTACACTATTGTATCGCCATCTCAATGTATGGTACGCATACATATTTACCTTTACAGTAGGAATGGTTTATGAAAACAAACAATAATGTACTGACAAATTGTTCTCGAGCATAACATTTCGAATGACGTAATATCCGATGAAAATGTATTACTCAGCCAATAGTAATAATTATCATGATTTTAAATCTATTTCATTTTAAGGAAAACAGCAAACAAAAAAGGCGTGCATCCGCCTATTCCTAATTATTTTACATCGAAAATAGACTATCTGACTAAAATCTTACTAAAACTCGCCCTATCCTGTTTTAAGCGTCTATAAAACTTACATTAATGCGTATTTGATGTTTCCCCACACGTATAAATAATGATCCTTAATGATCATAAACACAGTTTTCCTCTTTAAATAACAATCCTTAACATGTTAAATTATACAGTTTAAAAGTACATTAAATGTGGCAAACATTTAGATTATATGATAACAGTTATGATTCACGCGATTCAAATTTAATGTGTAACTTTACAAAAAAGGAGTAAACCACGTTATTTCAAAACCACAGTTTGAAGTACATTTTGTATGAAAGGAATGTACTTTTTAGAGGTCCTTAAAGCATGTACTGTAGCTCGTTGAACAAGGTTTGAATGCCAAGATGTCAAGGTCAAAATGAAGTGCTTTCTTGCCGGTTAATAACTCTGACATTCGTAGACAGATTTTCAAATACCTTAGCACGAGTGCTCACCACAACAAGACGACGACGTGTTGCGCACAAAATCCAGGTCTGTGGCTTCAAGGTCAAGGTGACACTTAGAGGTCAAATGTCACTTCGGGGGCATTTGTCACTTACAGTGACATTTCTTGTTTCATTTTTTTGCTGCAAACAATCGACAGAACATATTATGGTATGGGGTCGTCCGTCCGTCCGGCCGTCTGTCCGTCAGTAAACTTTTAGCATTCCGTACGATAACTCTAAAAGTATGAGACCCACCCTCATGAAACTTCAAAGGTATATTGCCCTAAGTAGGAGGAGAAAGCTTGATGTTTTTTGGGCCAGTAGGTCAAAGGTCAAGGTCACGATGACCTTATATGGCATTCCATGTGATAACTTCGAAACCATAACACCCACACTTATGAAATGTCATGGGTAAATTGACTTTGGTGAATGAAGGAACCCTACTGATTTTGGTTCAGTGAGTCAAAGGTCAAGGTGTCCATGACCTTATCTGGAAATGGGAATTCCTCGAGATAACTTCGACACTCATGAAATGTCATAAGTATATTGACTTCGGTGAGATAAGGAATCCTGGTGATTTTGTGTCTGTTGATCAAAGGTCAAGGTCACCATAAAATTATATGGAAACAAGCATTTCGCGGGATAACTTCGAAACCATAATAACTACACTTCATATTTCCCTTGGCGAGAGGAAGAATCCTGCTTCATTGGGATTAGCAGGGTCAATAATCAAGGTCGCTATGACCCTATATGGTAATATGCATTCTGCGCGATAACATCAAAACTATAACACCCCCACTGATGAAACTTTAAATGTACATTGATGTTGGCAAGAGAAAGAACCTTTTTGTCTTTGAGATCAGCAGGCCAAAGGTCTAGGTCACCTTGACCTTATATTAAAATACATTCCACCAAATAACTTTTCAACCACAAAAACTCACACTCATGAAACTTCAACGGTACATTGCCGTTAGTCAAAGGAGGAACCCAGTTGCTTTTAGGGTCACTATGTCAAAGGTCAAAGTCACCAGTACATAGTCCTGGTAATGAGAGGAGAAAGCCTATTACTTTTAGGTTCAGTAGGTCATCAAGGTGACATTGACCTGACAATGAAGAATCCTAAGGCATTTTCCCCGCTGTAACTTGTAACTATTAATTTTGAAACTTTACAGAAATAGTACCCATGTTAAAACAACAACCCCTATTGATTTTACGCTTAGTAGGTCAAATGTCAAGATCACTGTGACCTGATAATGACACATTCCTTCCCGGCTGCTGTTCACGAATGATTTAATCTACAGTCTTGACATGTTATACCCATAGTGCTCTTGATTAAACAATATCCCCTATCAGTTTTATTTGTTAGAAGGTCAAAGATCGGGGTTATATTGACCTGATACCTAGGAAATGCTATTAACATAAACACTTTAGGAAACGGGCGTATAATGCCCCGTTAGGCTGCGCTGTTGTTTTGTTTTGTTGTCTTTTTTTCTGTCGTTCTGTCGTCTTTTCGCCTTTAAAATGTCGTCTTTTCGCAGAGATTGTGTCATCTTTTCGTTCTGTCATATTTTCTTGGCGAAATAACGAAAAGACGAAAGACAAAAACACATACACTCATAAAACTTCATATGTACATTGCCCTAGGTGAGAGAAGGAGCCCTTTTGCTTTTGGGGCCAGTAGGTCAATTTCAGAATCGCAGTGACCTTATATGGATATATGCTTTCCACACAAAAACTTCAAAACTGTAACACCTACACTCATAAATCTTCAGAGATACATTACCTTAGGTTAGAGGAGTAACCCTGTTGCTTTTGCGGTCAGTAGTTCAAAGGTCAATGTCACTGTAATCTTATATAGAAAAATGCATTCCTCATGATAACTTCAAAATTGAAACACACTTAAAACTTCATATATACATTGCCCATGGTGGGTGGAGAAACCCTAATGTGATTGGGTCAGTTGTTCAAAGGTCAAGGTCACCATCATCTTCTATGGAAGTATGAATTCCACATGATAACTTTAAAACCTCAACACCTACACTCATGAATTTCATAGGTTCGTCACCCTTGTTGAAACGAGGAACCTTAATGCTTTTGTGCTCAAAGGTCAAGGTCACTGACCTTATATGTAAATATGAATTCCACATGATAACTTCAAAACCGTAACATCTACACTCAGGAAACTTCATAAGTTCATCGCCCTTGTTGAAAGCAGGAACCCAATTTCTGTTGTGTCCAGTAGGTCAAAGGTCAAGGTCACAGTGACCTTATATTGAAATATGCATTCCGCACAATACTTCAAACACGTAACACCTACACTCATTAAACTTCATAGGTACAGTGCCCTTGTTGAGAGGAGGTACCCTATTGCTTTTGGGGCCAATAGACATTCCATCTGATATTTTTGAAACAATAATATCCACACTTATGAAACTTCATAGGTGCATTGCCTTTGGTGAGAGGAGGAACTCTATTGATCATGGTTAAGTGGAACAAAGGTCAAGGTAACCATGACTTTAAATGGAAATGAGCATTCCTCACGATAACTTTGAAACTACAACACCCACAATCAAGAAATTTCATATGTATATTGACTTTGATGGGAGGAGAAAACCTATTGATTTTATGTCATTTGGTCAAAGGTCAAGGTCACCGTGAAATTATATCGAAATAGGCATTTCGTGGGATAACTTCAAAACCATAACACATACACTCATGAAACTTCATAGGTACATTGCCCGTGGTAAGAGAAATTATTGAATTTCATTGAGATTAACAGGTCAGTGGTCAAGGTCACTATGACCTTTGAGGTAATATGCATTTTGCACGATAACATCAATACCATAACACCCCCACTGATGAAACTTCGTATGTACATTGAGGTTGGCAAGAGAAAGAACCGTACTGTCTTTGGGGTCAGTAGGTCAAATGTCAAGGTCACCATGACCTTATACGGAAATACACATTCCGCCAATTAACTGAAACCACAACACTCACAAATGGAACCCTGTTGCTTTTGGGGTCACTAGATCAAAGGTCATGGTCGGCAGTACATATTCCAAGTGATAACTCCAGGAGTATAATAACTACACTCATGCAACTATCACTTTCGGGCTTAGTTGGTCAAAGGTCGAGGTCACGATGTCTACATATTAACATACATATTGCAAATGACAATCCTGGAAATATGATACCCATACTTATTAAACTTCGTAGGTCCATTTGTCCTTGGTCAGAGCAGGAAGCCTATTACGTTTGGGTTCAGTAGGTCATCAAGGTCACATTGAACTGAAAATGACTGAATCCTAAGACATTTTCCTCACTGTAACTTGTAACTATTAGACCTACAATTTTGAAACTTTACAGAAATAGTACCCATGTTAAAACAACCTCTATTAATTTTAAGCTTAGTAGGTCAGATGTCAAGGTCACTGTGACCTGATCATGACCAAAATATACAAAACACATTTTATTATTAAAATATATGAAACTTACTCTTTAATATTAAGACCAGTTAACTTAAAGTTGTGTTTGCTTTGTTTTGTTTTTAACAAAGATTTTAAATGTTATTAACGTGTATTTGATGTTTTCTATAAAAGGTGAAATAAAGTTATTTAGGATTCAAATGACTGTCATAGTATGCGATTAAAACTGTTTCAATGTATTATTAATAACAATCACATACATGATTGATTTGTTACTTTCGAACGTTTTATAAACATATATCGTGTTGATGTTGAAACACTTGTACTTTTGCATAAGTACTTTTATGTTTTGTATCCTCGTGAGTCTTATGACCTTTTGGAATTTTGCTGAATAAAAGATTTACATATATGTTGAGTATTGTACTTTTCATAGCATATTTAAGGACATACGTGCTGTGATTTCTATGGGACCATTTTTCTCACTCTTGTATTGCTTACTCTGGTCAAACGCGCATAAATTGTAAACATAAAGGAAAGCTGAACTACGATAATTTATATTTTACTTTTGTATTGTAATTGTGTGTAACTGTAATCTTTGCCTTTGCACATACGTATATGCCATGAGCCAGGACTGAACAAGCTTGATATTTTTACCAATTAAGGGGGCAAAGCTTACCATCACTTTTTGAAAACAACAATATCATTTTATTTAGATGACACTTGTCCATGATAGCAATCTTGAACAGGTAGTATATTGTTTTGGATCATTAATAGGTTATCATCAGATCATTGTAGCGCTTTTATCTAGATTTTGGATGTTCATTTTTGTGATAATTCTTAGTGAGCTATTTTTAGCTCGACTATTCGAAGAATAGTGAGATCTATCCTACTCACCACGGCGTCGGTGTCGGCGTCCCCAGCTTCACCTTAAAGTTTTTGTGCAATAGATTTATAACTTAAACACTACTCCAGCTATTGCATTAAAACTTTATACTAATGTTTCCCATCAAATGCTGCACCTTATCCAACAATCCCCATACATCTTCCTTCTATTTTGACAAAATATGGCCCTTTGATTGTCATGTCGTTAAAGGTTTTCATCATGACCCCTGCATTGTTTCAGGTGCAATCTCGCTCATATCACTAGAGCAGTGGCAGAAAAACTTTAACGTGGCTTCAGCGTAAATAGAATTTGCAGCAACTCTGCAGTTCAGGGTGAGAATGTTCTAGGCCCGTTCTCCATATTCTATCTCGGTGTACATGGAGGATCAGCCTGGCATGTTCATTCCTGTTAGGCGCCATATAACCTGTCATGTGTTGGTGCGCCTTAAAACCCCAATTCAATTCAATTCAGCTATTCACGAATTCATGTCTTTACCTTAACGTTTTTGTGCAATAGATTTATAACTTCAAAACTACTCAAGTTAACATTTTAAACTAATGCTTCACATCACATTATGTACCTTATCCAACAATCCCCATTACTCTTCCATTCATTTTGACAGAATTATGACCCCTGAATTAGTCAAATATGTCATTTTTACATAGAAGTATATAGGAAAAAACTTCAAAATCTTCTCCGAAAAAAAGGGCTGCAGTTTAGATATTTTTATGTAGAATCGTCTAGTAATCCTCTACCACGTTTTCTCAAATGGTCACCCTGTGGTCAGAATTGGACCCGCCCCGGGAGGCCACAAGTGGTCATACATGAGGGTGTGGGTGGGCCCCCTGAGTCATAACTTAGTAACCGTTTAGATCCCCACCCTCTAACCATATATACACTTATTGTGCATGAACAGACAAAAACAAACAGCATAGACACCGGGTTGCTTCATCACCCCTGGGGACATAGCCCCTCGGTCATAACATGGAAACCATTGAGATCCCACCCTATAACTATATATACACTTACTGCGCATGAACAGACGGATATAACCACCCAACTAGCATAGACCATGGTCTCCTTCCCCATCCATGGTGACATAGCCCCTGGGTCATAACTTGTAAACCGTTGAGATCCCTACCCTATATCTATATATACACTTACTGTTAATTAACAGACGGATACAACCATTCAACCAGCGTAGACCCTGGGCTTCTTCCCAACCTTTATGGAACTAGCTCCTGGATCAAACTTTACAACGAATTTGATGTTTTTAGCTCGACTGTTCGATGTATGTATTGATAGGCTCTTAGCACCAGGTTAATGTTTACGTCCGCATATCTTAACATGTAAATAATTTCAACATTTTTTATCCAATCATGAAACTTACATATTTTATTATAAATGGGACGATGATCGTATTTATTGAGTTCAATGGATGAACGTTCAAGGTCACAAAGAGTCAAAGATCAAATTGCATTTACCATATACTTTTAACATATTTTCTTCAAAATTTTCAACTTATAAATTTTGCATTATGTATCCATTGAAAGGGTTATTATGAAATTACCCCCGTGTCGTCACACGTAAAATTGTGGTCCTTGATTTAATGAAAATCCCAATGTTCTCCTTCTTGACACATCCAGCTCTCCCTTTTGTTTTCACTTTATTTTTCAGATGGTATGCCGTGTGTATCATTTCTGGTTCTTTGAAATTCTAAAGTCGAGCTGCGCTGTCCTCTGACAGCTCTTGTTAAAAAATGCAATTAACTTTACAAATCATTTTAGTTATATAAACAGTAAACAAGCAAAGTTTTACGCAAGCGTAAAATAGCTGCCGTGAGGAAATAGCATATATCTGGGTAGGGACTGGAAACGAAGTTTAACATAATAACATCAAGTCACGAGTGTTAAAACAATATTAAAAAAAGTAATGTTGACGTAAACACGCCACGACCGTTTTTTTTTCTTACCAGACACATTCTTCCCGAGTTGCCATCAGTTATTCCTACAAAACAATTTGAATCAAGGTGGGCGACATCGCTTCTCTCTGTTCAAATACCTTGATTTTTCTTACATATTGATTACAATTCAACTTTGGAGCACGACGTGCTAGAAGTACACATCAGCACAAAAATACAGGTTTTCACATGTAAGGGATGCGTGTGCGTTAGCGTGTGCATTACGACAGAGATAAACGTCTCACTGCTACCATGTGTAATTATAAGATTGCGTTATCAAAGTAAAAAACTCAAAGAAACTGTTCATTGCTACCTTACCATTACATATGCAATTATGAAAACCATATAGGCAGCGAATAAACTCATCGACTAGTCTACACGGCGGTATTTACAAAAAAATGGTGTCCGTGCTTAATGGATTACTGAAATGTCAAAAGTATAGTTTATAGCTCGAGGAACTCGTTTGTATTAATTAATTAAATTGGTAATACATTATGAAAAATGAAGCGGATTTATAAAAGGACTACACTTAAATAGGTACATTTATCTCATGTTTGAGCTATTGTTCAATTAGTGTACATGATTGTATTGTGTTGCATTAGATGAAGTAACCGAACTGAGCGATGCGTGTGTTTTGTTACAACTCTAGAGTGTACCGAGGTTTTTATATACGAATCATGTCAATTAAGTCCGATATTGACCGTAAAAACGAAACCACAAGTCGACACCCTATACTGCAAATAACGATTTTATAACTATGTGTTGCACTGGTGTTTTTACATTATTAAATAGGGAATGTGTAGCTTTAAACTGGTCGTCTCATTGATTTCAGTATGAGTATTTACTGTAAAATATTATATGAAAATGCATAGTTTTATCGTTTAGGTTTTCGGGTGAGACTATTCAATATGCACTTTTAATAACAGATTGGAATGTTGTTTAATGGTGCATAATCACATGTTATGATACTTATAGCCGACCCAGAGAGAGAGAAAGAGAGGGATGTGGGGGTGTGGGGAGCAAAGGATCCAAGAACATACCGACAATACTTAGTGGTGCCGGTGAGGCTTGAATCCGGGTCTTTTAGATTCCAAGTCTGCCATATCTACTGCATCAACAGGCTGCATTGGAGCTCAAGCAGAGTGGCTGCATTCATTAAATTAAATGTTATAACGTCATTAGGGATATATTCCAGACGCTGGAAACTCCACAACTGTCGTTAATTTCAATCAAGTTGGCATCAAGTTCTTATATATTGAGTTGCAGTATGCCTGCACGCCTTACATATACCCAGTTCATTGCTTTTATGATACATTTGGCAATAATGGCTTTGGGATAATAAAACAAAATTAAAATACTCAGTACCAATTTTCTAATTTAAATTATTTAGCATAAAACATATTTTAAATGCTTACACACATAAGGATCGGTACCCAGGGTTGGTATAGTTCATATTTAGTATTCACGGTTAGATTAAGCGATTTATACTCTAAAACTATATCTGACATACCGGTACTTCTATAGTAATATGGTATTCTTGATAGAAGTTAGTGCATATTGTTGATAGAAACACATAAAACGGAAAGTTTAACAGTAAAATGTATTTTTTTTGCCATAGGTTGTCAATTAAGTGGTCTTCTCTGTGATTTTAATTCATGGATTTATACAATATGCTGTTTGTAAACTTAGTTAAAATAGGCTTTAACTTAAGTATTTTAGTTAATTTATTCATTTATAATGTAAAACCTCATCAAAAGTCACATTCGTAATGAATATTGCAGTTCACTTAAAACTAAATCTGAAGTTTGCAGTGCTATCATGGATTTGTTGTTTCTCTATAATATACTCAATAACATGATACCAGTAACAATTTGTCCATTGAGATAGTAAGACACTCTGCTTTTCTCTTTCATTGTGCGATGACCGGACAGATTGTGGACCCTATGATGACGTCTACCTAAATCCTTATAGGACGGTAGCGTTTGATGTTTGTCTTTAATCTTGTCTTGTCGTACCCGTAACGGTTTATTCTCGTGTTGCTCTGGCTTCTGCCAAATCAATGAGTACTTATTTTGTGACTTTCTAAGGTTTTCTTTTTTTATACTATATATACATGATAATTTATGTGTTTTACTTTTTATATTGCCTATTAATATTTCCTTGTATTTTAGAGATTATAACCTGGCGGGGATATCTTTACTGACACAGTCCCGTGTATTGAGATGACAATGGGGTAATAGTGAGATTTGGTAAACTCCCAGCCGTATTTTTGCCACTGACCGTTCCAAGACGATAGCCCTATTGTCAATCCTTTTGTGATCGTGATGTCTTATATTTTCCTTTTATTAGCTCGACTATTCGAACAATAAGAGAGCTTATGTAATCACCCCGGGGTCGGCGTCGGCGTTGGCGTTGGCGTCGGCGTCGGCGTCGGCGTCCCACATCAAGGTTTGCGTGTAAGCTGTGTTTACAAGTCTATATCTCTTACATTTCTTATCCCAGCACATCCAAATTTAGCCATAGGCTTCATTATAGCTTTTTCTTAAGGGCTGCATAAGCAACTTTGGTTCCTGTAACCCATGGGCTCCCATGGAACCCAAATTATGATAAAATGTGTCCCATTTCACATCGAATTTTGCGTGTAAGCTGTGTTTACAAGTCTATATCTCTTACAATTCTTGCCCTAGCACAACCAAATTTGGCCATTAGCTTCCTTATAGCATTATTGTAAGGGCTGCTTAAGTAATTGTGGTTCCTGTAACCCCTGGACTCCCATGGAACCCAAATTCTGATAGCCCTTAAAATGTGTCTGTTTCACATCAAATTTTGCGTGTAAGCTGTGTTTACAGGTCTATATCTCTTACATTACTTGTCTTATCTAAACTAAGTTTTGGAATTGGTTTCCTTATAGTATGTTTTAAAGGGTTGTATAAGTAATTTTGTCTTCTGCAAATTCTGGGCTCTCATGGAACCCACATTGTGATGGCCCATAAAATGTGCAATAAAGGCAGATCGAGGTTTGCATGTAAGCATGTTTATATCTATAATTTTGGTTTGGGGTTTCTTATAGCATTATGCATCTTATTCATACTTCACCCATATCGTGGCATGGGCTCCCTCCTCCCCCCCCCCCACGCCCCCACTCCCACCTCCCTCCACACTTTTTTTTAAACTTTTTTTTTTTACATATTTCGGTGTTGATTTAGTCAATTCTAACACATATATGTTGCCCCCTCCCCCCACCACGCCTCTCACTCCCCTCCCGCCCCCCCCACTTGAAACTAATAAAAAAAAATTAACATATTTCTGTGTTGTTTTAGTGAATTATTAAACATATATGTTGCCCCCTCCACAACCTCCCCCAACTCACTCCCACCTCTCAACCCCGCTCCCCCCACCCCCACTTGAAACTCTATTCTTTTTTTACATATTTCTACGTTGCTTTTGTCAATTCTTAAAAATGTTTCGCCCCCCCCCCCACCCCACCGCCCCCCGCCCCCCGCGCCACACACTCGCAACTAGAATATTTTTTTCTCCTTTGTTTTTTACATATTTAAGTTGTTTTTGGTCAGTTCTTACACATAGCTTCTTACACATATGTTGCTCCCTCCAACCCCCTGCTTCTCTCCCTGAACCCTCCCCCACCCCCTTCCCCCCACACACTCGAAACTGTTTGTTTTTGTTTTGTTTTGTTTTACATATTTCTGTGTTGTTTTGGTCAATTCTTACACATACCTATGTTGCCCCCCATCCCCCTCCCCCTCCATCCCACCCCCATGCTCGAAACTAGAATATTTTTATTTAATGTTTATTGTTTTTTACTTATATCTGTGTTGTTTTGGTAATTTATTACACATAGCTTCTTACACTTATATGTTGCCCCCTCCACCCCCCTCCCACACACTACCCTCCCGCCCTCCCCCCATCACTCGAACTCGATTTTTTTTAAATATTTCTGTGTTGTTTTTGTCAATTCTTACACATAGCTATCTTTCCCCCTCCCCCCCCCCCCCACCCCCAAACCCACTCCCCCAATCAAAATATTTTTATTTTTTATTTTGTTTTACCATATTTCTGTGTTGTTTTGGTCAATTCTTACATAGCTTTTTACACATATATGTTGCCCTCCCCACCCCCGCCTCTCCCGCATCCCCACTCAAAACTCGATTTTTTTATTATTTGTTTTTACATACTTTTCTGTTGTTTTGGTGAATTCTTATATAACTTCTTACACATATATGTTGCCCTCACCTCCCACACTACCCCACAATCCACCCCCGCCTCTCCCCCAGCCCCACCACGCACCCCACTCAAAACTCGATTTTTTTTACATATTTCTGTGTAGTTTTGGTCAGTTCTTACACATAGTTATGTTGTGCCCCCAACCCCACCCCACATTGTTGTAGCCTTGTTTTCTGATGGTATATACTAGCTATACATTTATTATTCTCTGAAAAATCGAATAGTCGAGCTGCGCTGTTCTCCGACAGCTCTTGTTCATCTTTAAAATTGTTCTTCGGTTCTGTGTTGTTTGTTGTTGACTCACGTCCTTGAATGCTGCTTTTCCTGTTCGATTTTTATATCTACTTTTGAATCTGAGCGATTAAATTATGTCATTTTGTCAAAAAGGTTTCAAGCTGTCAATAATTTCAATTTGCAGCACACCTTTTGATAAACTGAAAAGTGATTGATGCATGGAGGTCTTTTGGGTGATTCTTAGGGACCATGCGATACAATAGTTCAACAGTCTTATGAATGGTTTTATAAATATCCATGCATTTTCTATTGCATAATGTACTTAATATCATTTTGCAGAAAGATGAGCCCATCTGGGGCCTTTGTATTTCTGTCGAATATGAAAAAATGCTAGTGGTATTTCTGTCGAATATGAATAAATGCAAGTAGCATTATAAAGAACCGATAAACCACCATTTAAATTATGTATTAAATATTAAGATGCGTTTATTTTATTACCTTTATTTTGATAAACTGCGTGACAGTATTGTGCTAAATGACAGGCGTGGTATCCATTTCAAAAGAATAATCTCCTTATAGTGACATATGGAAAAATAACATTCTGTACATTTATTTTAATGTAGTACGTTTCAGCAAATCGTCAGTTTTACTTTGATAGCACTCTATGCAAAGAGCACACTAGCATTTCATGGACACAGACAATGGTAAGAAAGACTGGTTAAATATTTGCCTTGGAAAAGAGTCGCAATGCATCTGAACGTACATATTGGTGAATAGAATAATTATAAAGTTAGTCATACATAAAATCACGAGAACGACAGTTATCAAAATACGGATCTGAGATCATTCAAAATACACTCGTGCAGATATCATAAGAGTTAAAGTGACGAGCAGAATTTACAATTGCAAATAATAAGACTCGAAATTGGATACGAACAATTTTCATACCTGAACAATATGTCTACTTCACCAAATGAAAGACTAATTCATTTTCATGATAAAACTTCATGATAAAACTTGCGGTACATTCCTTACTTTAAAAGGACAAACGGCAAACGGCAAACTTGCTATATTCTAACTCAAACTGTTTTGAAATCAAGGACACATATATTACTTCATAGTTAGAGATAAACCCTCTAGAGGTTCTATAAAAACTTACTTCAAAATAATGGATTTTTCTAAATGGAAATATGCGATGTCACGACATTGTATCACACATCAGTTGAACCATCTTTGATTTGGGCAGAGTGTGGCACAAACGGTTACAAAGGAAATATGTTCCGCATTGGTGCAGCTGCAATTGCTTTTACCTCAGGTATTCCCGACATATACAGTTGGTAGAACCTTGGTCCTTCAATGCATATGAAAATAAATAAGAATCCTCTAATCCCCCACAAAAACAAATATCTACAGCAAGCAAAATATTTCTCCAGGCCATGATATAAAGATTTAACACATCTGAAACTCTAAACCATGACTTTACGAGGAGAAACATTGCGAACAAAAGTCAAACCCGGTTTTAAAACACCGTAAAGATGTTTGTCGCAGCCAAATAATCAATCCGAAAGAAACAATGCTCTTCAGGTAGGAATCTGTTTAAATTATGCCTCTTTAAGGTTTAATACGCCCATTACTTTTGGGTATTTGTTTTTGTGTCATAGAAGAACGTGCAATGTTGTCATTCATGTCTAGGTTCATTTTCCGTAAGAATAACGACATTCTCGTAAAATATGACCCCTGTGTTGTCAAACAATCTTCAGAAAAGTGGGGGGTCATGTAAGAAGATATTTTACCATTTTCTAAACGTAATCACTGAGAAGCAAACGATATTGTATTCATACACTCATTTGCATATTTATCATGTGTATTATGTCAACGTGGCTCCATCGTAAATGGAGTGTCTACAACATAATTTGCAGCAACTCTGCAGTTCTGCAGGTTAGAAGGTTATAGGCCCATTCTCCATATTTTTATTTAGATGTAAATGGAGGATGAGCCTGACATGTTTATCCCTGTTTGGCGCCATATAACTTTTCTTGTGTTGGTGCGCCGTAAAACCCAAATTCAATTCAATAATAATGTCAAATATGTCACAATTAGAGCAACGAAGTGATATAAACCAACAATGGCACAATAAATTAGTTAGCATAACTATTTTCGTTTTTATACAAAATGAAAGCGGATGTCTTTACTGTCTGCCAATTTACCAAAGGCTGACATTTCCTTTGCTGCAATAGGTGTGCTAAACCTACATAGATTGAGGTGTCATGTTGCTATACATCGTTATATGTTGATCCCGTTTATATTCCTTTACGTCGCACTCACGTTACTGTAAGGCTGAACTCTTGACTCTATGCAAATTCCTCATTTGCCCTTTAAGGTGCACTTTTCCTAAAATAAAACAACGTTTATGAATGATAGTTTTGTGCAGGAGCGTTGAAATGTTCACGCTAAATCGGAGTTAAACCGAAGATAATGCAAACTCTGTGATTATGTTTGGTAAAGTGTCATGGAAGGGAGTCTTTGGATCATCAAAACCATTCTTTGTCGTTTTAAAGTAGAATATCGCTTAAGCCGGTTCTAGTGGGTGTGAGAGGTGTTGCAAATATATTACCTTTTATCAACAGACTCAATACAACCGAATCTGCTACTCTTCTTTCTTGCTTGTGTTTGTTGCTTTCAATGGATGCCCTTTTCAGTATTGACATTCACACTAACGTTTGTTTAGTGCTGTGTGGCGGCTGTAAAATGTCTCACCCCTTTTACAAATCAGTATTATTACTTACTGGTCTTTTGGATTCGTCAGAACCACTCTTTGTGTTTTTAAAGTAGAATACCGCTTTTAAAGCCGTTGCTAGGGGGCGTGAGAGGTGTTGCAATTTATATTACCTCTCATGAACATAATGAATTAAAGCGATTCTGCTACTTTTCTTTCTTTTTTTGTGTTTATTGCTTCTAAGGAATCCCATTATCAATATTTATTAACAAACTATTATGTGATGCAAAACAAATTTAATTATTGATTGATATGAAGTTAATCTCAAAAGTGTATATATACGAGTACATGTTGAATTTTGTTGACTTTTCACGTAAAAGCAGATTATTATATTGTTACACTTGATATGTTGTTAGCCGTTGTAAACAGTTTGATGATTTAAACAATCTCCCACTAATCAAATGAGGAGCATAACTTTACAGTGGGATGTAACCTTCTGCAACAAAAGCAGTTATAAACGTCGAACGGGAAAAGTAGCATGCACAGAACACAGTCAACCACAAACACGCATACAAAACGAAAGACAATGAGCAAGGAAAAAACAAATTTTGTGGCACCACAAAACATAGACATTGGCAATAGGGCTACAGCCCTAGAACGGTGGGTGGCAAAAAGGCCTTTTCGGGTTTAACCAAGGTTCTAGTGTGCACCACCTCACCGTATTGTCATCCTAATAAACTGGACAGCATAAATAAAAATATCCCCGCCACGTTATATTATCTAACATACTAGACAGCATTAAATAAGCAATATAAGTACAACACAAAGATGCTCATGTGTATACGAATTGAAAACAAAGGCATAGAAAGCCACGAAGCAAGTACTCAATGACATGGCGGAATCCAGAGCAACAAGAGAATAAATAATTAAGGGTACGAAAATACAAAATTAAAGACAAACATCAAACACCGTCCTTTCAGGATTTAGGTATCCGCCATCATAGGGTCCACAATCTGTCTGGTCAACAGTCAGAGAAATTATAGTGTCAAACTGTAAAACTGTAAACATATGATACATGATACAAATGGATCTCTCCTTTGCTAATGGTCATTTGTAATTAGTGTTATGCCATGAGAGTTTCCTTTATTTGTGTGATGTCATATATTTTGTCTTTTATTATCCATGTAATTGTTGTTTTCTTCCATGCGTGCATTGTGTTTGTTGACTCTGGTCCATGAATGCTATATTTCCTGTTCAACTTTTATATCTACGTTTGATAGATGAACCGATTATGTTACACAAATGGTCATTGTAACATAGTTTGGCAGAATACTTTAAAAGGCGCTCATTTCATCATTTTTTGTTCACGGTCATTAAAGGTCTTCATCATGACCCCTGCATTGTTTCAGGTGCCATCTCGCTCAAATCATTAGAGCAGTGGCAGAAAAAAATAATCGTGGCTCCAGCGTAAATGGAGTGTCTACAATAGAATTTGCAGTAACTCTTAGTTCTGCGCGTGAGAAGGCTCTAGCCCATTCTCCATATTTTATCTCGTTGTAAATGGAGGATGCGTCTGGCATGTTCATTCCTGTTAGGAGCCATATAACCTTTCATGTGTTGGTTGGTGTGCCTTAAAACCCAATTCAATTCAATTCAATTCTATTTTCCGTGTGTTACCAGAAATCTAGAAAAAATCAACCAGTTAACTAATAAAGATGTTATCACAACATTACTCTAGACATCATCGATGGTAACAACAAAGTTTGAACAGACATGAAATGATTATGTCAATGCTGATATATATTTACCTCATTAGTAAACGTTACGTACGATACCAGTTAATTTGCATCAGTTTATTTAGATACGATATCTAAGTATCAAATACAATTATGGATGTGTGCTACTGTTCCTTTATATACTGTTTATACTTAGGCAAACATTGAACGAAATTAAGTTTGCATTTAATTTACACGTCTCTTCCGTATTATTTACGTTACCAAATTCATAGAAAAGTAGCAAATAATATGCAAAATATTAACGGCCAATGTATTCGCTACTTGTAACGTTACTAACACATATAAATGTATATCTCTATGAGATCTAGGCAGCACACTATCCTCTCCATGCTCTCCGTTCTTTAATTTGTTTTGAGAGATCATCCGAACATTGATGCTGTTGTCCGAGCAATCCAAAATGTGCACAAAGTTTGCACAAATCTCTGCTTTTAAGCATCTTGGGACTACCTTGACACTCCGCACAACGCCACTCGTCGTATCACAGCTTATATCAAGAAGCAATATAGTGAGGGTAGTAAAGAACAAATATCAGGCCCCTTAACCTCGACAATTTGTTTTTCTTTTTACATTCTCCTCTTTTTTTTCTTTTTTCCTAACCATCCCAAACATGATATACGGTTATATTCGTGAAACAAATTGTGTAAGCAGTATCAGTACGTCTGTTTCAGGAGAACGTACCACGATTTTCCTGATGTTTGTGAGGATTGACTGTGATATTATCGTTCTGATGTCTGCTTGCGCATTAGTACAATGATGAACACAGATCTTCCTGATCATCACCAATGACAGATATGTCACCTGCAATGGTAAGCCGTATTGTAAAATATCATCTGTTTTGTTTATGTAAGGTGCATTGTGTAAATATGGACAAGGAGAAGTACATGTGCTACTATTGCATATAAAAATGAACGCGTTATATATAGTGACATTATTGAACATTTGGTTAAGGAACATTCTAGCAGCTGTCTAAAATACACAGAGATTGCATTAAATGAACTCACTGGTTGATTTGGTTACAGGATCTTCTTGTAAGTCTTAGTTTTCATCAGAACTATCACTGTTAATATCAACATCGTATTTTATTGGTGTTTTTAACTTCGTTTTCTTTATCTTCTCTTCATTTCTATAAATCCCAACTTTCTCATCACTAGTAACATAAAATTCTCCTTGTTCCGGAATTATGTGGCCATACACCTTTGTTCTGTAACCAAAGCAACCAGTGCGTTCATTTAATTCAACCTCTCTGTGTTTTAGACAACTGCTAGAATTTACAAATAAAATAAACATATCAAATAGTACACTGAACAAAATTTTTAAGTATCAACTTTTGTTTCTTAACTATTTTTTTTTGTTTTAAAGAATTTAAGAATAGATATATGATAAGTAATTTGTTCTGACCCATAGTTTGTAAAACCATTTATTTTTTGTTTAAATTGTTACATATTTTGGGAGTAACCCTCCCTTTATATGAAAAGATGAAATGTACTGATAAAACACATAACATGAGTCAAAGATCGCTTAAAGATATAAAATTCTTAAAATTGGTATGAAATAATAGAAAAAAACATAAAAATTTGACCCATTTATCGCAGATTCTCCGTCTATAAAAAATGTATATGGATAATCTTAAATTACCTCCCTTTAAATTGAATATTGTTTGAAATTCAAGTAACTGTAAATCAGCATTAACATTAAACTTATTTCTGAAAAAACACATTGACTTAAAAGTTTTAAAATATGTTCGTGCAATCAGAGCAGACGATTTACACTCGTTATTATGCAGTTTAACCGTATCTCTAATCAAGCTCAAAATACACAAAACAATGAAAATATTATTGACATATTCTTAGGTTGGTACTTAGCAATTTCGTTTAGTGTAGTCGGTACTCCTAAATGTTGGTGTTTATTTCCGTCTAACTTATATTCATTACATTTATATTTTGTCACACAATTTATACCTCAGTAATATGATTCAGTTACGTGTAACAACATGTGCAATAGCAGTAATAAATCACTGCTTTTTAGCTCTACTGGCCAATGGTCAGCAGAGCTGTTGTCTGTCGTCCGTCGTCTGTCTGTTAACTTTTACCTCGTTAAGACGATAGGGCCTTTATTTTTCATCCGATCTTTCCCAGACTTCAACAGATTGTTAATATTAATGAAAGCGCGGACAAGTTCGAAAACCAGTAACAGCAAAGTAAGATCGGACCTGTAACAACCGAGTTATGGCCCTTGATTTAGTTAACAATGTTATATTTTGCCTCGTTAAAACGATAGGGCCATTTTTCATTCGGGCTTTACCAAACTTTACCAGATTGTTAATATCAAAAATGCTATATTTCGCCTCGTTACGTCGATAGGGCCTTCATTTTCATCCGATCTTTACCAACCTTTACCAGATTGTTAATGACAATGAAACTCGGACAAGTTCAAAAACCAGCCAGATCGGACCAGCGACAGCGGAGTTATGGCCCTTGATTAAGTAAACAATGCTATATTTTGCCTTGTTAAAGCGATAGGGCCATTTTTCATTCGGGCTTTACCAAACTTTACCAGATTGTTAATATCAAAAATGCTATATTTCGCCTCGTAACGTCGATAGGGCCTTCATTTTCATCCGATCTTTACCAACCTTTACTAGATTGTTAATGACAATGAAAGCTCGGACAAGTTCAAAAACCAGCCAGATCGGACCAGCGACCTTGATTTAGTAAACAATGCTATATTTTGCCTTGTTAAGACGATAGGGTCTTCATTTTTCATCTGATCTTTACCAAACTTAACCAGATTTCTTTTTATTTTTTAATATTACATATTTGTCTGTGATTTGTATAGGAAATACTGTGAATAGAAAAGCTATAAATGGTAAACATTTTAAAAAGGGATTTGCCAATGAAGTACTCTTTTAGAGGTCGTTTTTGTGTATTTTAGGGGGTTCAGATTTTCGATTTTAAGGAGGATTAATTCAAAAATATCTCTAATGTGTCTCCCAACCCCCCCCCCCCCTTTTAATCACAGGAGGATTAATCCTCCATTACAAACGTCTTGTTGGTAAAAAGGTCATCCGTTAAAATCGTAATATAACACCCCATAAACACAGGAAAGGAACAAAGTCCAACAACATTTAATAATCAAAATATATTTATTTTAACAATACCTTAAATATTTACATAAGCACAGCACATCATACATTAACATTTTGCAATAACAAAAATGGAGAATTAATCCTCGACCCTATACCATCATTTCGAAAATGCAAACTTGAGCATTAAATTAGAACAATATTGTTTCAAGACAGCAGTCAAGGGAGGATTAATTCTCCACCTGTACAATCAACTTTCAAAAAGGCAAACTTTAGCAAATTTTAAAATACTAGTTTTCCAGAAATCAAAGAGAAAGGAGGATTAATCCTCGCCCACCATTCATGTTTTAAGATTTTGTTAAAAAGTCAGAGCTAAAACATCACTCAAAACTTTGTTTAAAGAAAAAAGAGGATTAATCCTCGTCCCGCATAAATATCAGATGAAGTTATTTATTGAAAAAATGCATGGTTGAATTTCTTACAATAAATTAAGAAATAAGATGGAGGATTAATCCTCCACCTGTACAATCAACTTTCAAAAAAGGCAAATTTTAGCAAAAATTTAAAATGCTAGTTTTCCAGAAATGAAAGAGAAAGGAGGATTAATCCTCGCCCCCACATTCATGTTTTAAGATTTTGTTCAACAAAGCAGAGCCAAAACATCGCTCAAAACTTTGTTTAAAGAGAAAGGAGGATTAATCCTCGTCCCGCATATCAAAGTTTGCAACAAATATCAGATGAAGTCATTTATTGAAAATATGCATTAGTTGAGTTTTCTACAATAAATTAAGAAATGAAATGGAGGATTAATCCTCAACCTGTACAATCAACTTTCAAAAAAGGCAGACCTAAGCATTTCGTTAGATTTTGTTCTATTACTACCGCTTTTAATACTACTATGACTATTGCTACAACTATTACTACTGCTGCTGCTACTACTACTACAACTGCTGGTGTTGCTGTTGATGATAATGCTACTGCAACTACTACTGTTACTAATATAACAACTATTTATAATACTACCTCTACTATTGCTAATACTGCTAGTATTACTACTACTACTACTATTACTACTACTACTACTACTACTACTACTACTACAACAACTACTACTACCATTGCTGCTACATCTGCTACTACTGCTACTGTTGCTGCTGCTGTGGCAGCTGCTGCTACTACTACTATGACTACTATTACTTCTACAACCACTACGACTACTACTTCTTCTACTACTACAACTACTATTACTAGTAATTCTACTGCTTCTACCACAATCACTACTACTTTTACTACTACCACTACCACTACTACTACTACAACTACTACTACCACTACTACTACTACTACTACTACTACTACTACTACTACTAGTACTACTCCTACTACTACTACTACTACCACCACTTCTACTACTACTACTACTACTACTACTACTACCACCACCACCACTACTACTACTACTACTACCACCACCACCACCAACACTACTACTACTACAATACCGTTTCCGCTACTAATAAAATGTATGACTTTTTTCTCTCGAAAAAGCCGTTAATTTTAAGCCGATAATCTAATCAAAAAGCCAGTAATTACCGGCGCAAAGCCTGAGAAATGGCAGCATTGATAAATATAAGCAGTGAGGTAATAAGAAGTGAATGGTGACCACTAATAGTGATATAGCGCGGCTGACTGAAATCTCGTATGGCTTTGAGAAGTGGGAGGAAACTCGTTTTAGTGGTAACATTTTCTGAACATCCGCCAGTTTGTTTCCATCGGTGAGGTGCTCCGCTTCGTGAAATTATTAGATATTTGACTGTTTTGGATAAACAAGTCATCATACTTCACAGAACTTGTTTGTTGTTATATTACTAATAGTTGATATTGACATTTTGTGTATTTTTACGTTATTTTACAGTCAATGACTGATATCAAATGAAATCCACATACTATTGGTCGGCCGTGTTGGTTGAAGTGTTGTTAAACAGAGATGTCGAGATGGCGAAAATCCGCTATACATTTGTTTGTTTTATTTAATTCCTTAAAGATAAACAGCTCGCCGTCGAGAACTAGGATTGAAGAATGTAGTGCTACACTTTTTGTTATGCAAAACCCCTTAAATTTGTCTAATAATTTGTCTGAAAGACTGTATAGATATCGACCAACATGGCCGATTCTAGTCAACGCCGATGAAATGCCGCCCTGTTGGACTTCACTATACATTCGTTTGTTTTAGTTAATTCCTCGAAAATAAACAGCTCGCTGTTGAGAAATATGATTGAAAAACGTAGAGGTACACTTTTTGTTATGCAAAAACCTCAATTTTGTCTAATAATTTGTCTTAAAGACTGCATAAATATCGCCCTAAACGGCCATACATGCCGATTCTAGCCAACGCCGATGAAATGCCCTCTTGTTGGACTTCGCTATACATTTTTTTGTTTTAGTTAATTCCTCGAAAATAAACAGCTCGCTGCCAAGAAATATGATTGAAAAATGTAGTGGTACACCTTGTGCTATGCAAAAACCTTAATTGTGTCTAATAATTTGTCTTAAAAACTACATAGATATCGACCAAAACGGCCATACATGGCCGATTCTAGCCAACGCCGATCCTGTTGGAATCCGCTATACACGTTTTAATTTTAGTTAATTCCTCGAATAAAAACAACTCGCTGTCGAGAAATATAATTAAAGATGTAGTGGTACACTTTTTGTTTATGTAAATGCTTTAATTATATTTTAGAAACTCTTAGTCAGCTCTTGTTGGTGTTCTTTTGGTTAATTAAATATCCTTTCCAGCAGTTGAACAGCGAACGACAACTTGTAATATCTGTATCAATTAAATGCTTTCCAATGCATTTTACCATAAGCGACCCGGAGATAGTTATTTTTACTATAAGGTTTCATAACTCAGATTACCTAAATAGATATATAACAATGCAAATAAACAAACTCAAGATTCGCTAATGTTGTGCTATGTCAGCTTGTTTATTGCGATCAAAATATATAAAGGGTTTCTCCAATCATAATAATACGGTTCCCCGTGGCTAATTGGCTGTCCTAAGCAGGATGTTTGTTTAGATCAAAGAGGGCATAAACCACAAACACTGGCCACCCGTGGTGTGCTGACATCAGATACATCCCATAATTGCGTAATATTTTTTAATTTTCAATTGTATTTATATAATGAAGAAGAAGAGAAGAAGAAGAAATTGTATTGACTTTAACTATTACATAGTTTTTCATCATATAAACATACATTTTACAAATATAATTTGAACACAATAACAAGATTAGTACACGTTCATTAATTTATGAATTAGTATGAAAACAAAAGAAGAAAAAAAGAGATATAACATGAAAAAAATATATATGGAAGAAGAAGTTGAAGATAAATGTTTATTAAAGTGTCGCAAATCATCATATGGCATACACAACGTTCAGTACAACATATTAAAATATATGAGATTTTGGGCCGATACAGGCCTTTGAGACACTAATTGATACAAGTCAATGCATGTATATTAAAAATACAGCTAAAACATAAAAACATAAAACATGTAAAACGAACAGTTAGCATTAGCTTAAGACAATTTAATTAGACTATAATATATAAGTATAGGAATCAAAATCCTATATCTAACAAGGTACAATAGAACAATTGTATTATAGCAGGGACTCAAATACGACCATCGCATCTTACCATCGCAACTTGCCATCGACCATCGCATCTTGCATCTTACCATCGGTCGCCCTCGCACAACTGTTTGGGAATGCACTGAATTAATTCACTTTACATCGTAATAATTCTGTTCTGTATCGGTCATTTGTCTGTATGTCAAATTGATTCTGCTGTCATTGAATTGAATGATTTTATTAATACAGTTTCCTATAGATTGTTTCACGTATCGGTAAATTGACTTGGTTACTTTTAAATTGGTTCACATTCTCTTGCTTTGATTCATGTTTCCGACTGAACTGTTTAGCATTGCATTGAATCGTTTCAAGTTCGATTAGAAGGTTTGAAAAAACACTCCGGATTATTTCACAAAGCATCGGATTGTTTTAAGTTTGATTAGATGGTTTAAAAAAAATAGTTAATCTATTAAAGTTACATTGAATTAAATATAATACCGATGAATTAAGTGATCTTTGACTGGACGATTTATTAAAAACATACTTTTGGCGGTAATGGCCGCCCATAGCAATCGCCCCTTGGAACCCTATCGGGCGTACAGTCCAAATTCACCCAGCTACGCCCCTGATTGCGGCCTGTAATTACATTTCAAACTTATGATTAAATTAATTGAAACCAATGATTGAATTAATAAAAAAAAACTGTGATAATAATCAATCGATAAGTTGAGTAAATTTATTTTCGCACATTCATAGTTTTACGTCGGCTCCCTATAAAGGATAATGTTTTTCTCAGTTTTTGTTCTTCTTGGAAGATTGTAGCAGTGTTACAAATTTAAACATATTTGACCTTTGTATGTAATATTTTCTGATATATTTCTTTCTAATATCATTATAGGCTGTACAAATTAAAACAAAGTGATGTACAAGTAACTTGACACGCGCCAATATCTGGTTTGCGTACTGCATATCGTGAAAAAACAACATTACCATGTACAGGGGCGTAGCAAGGTTAAATGTAATGTGCAGGCCTATTTAACATTTGATCACCAAAGGTGCAAGTTTTTTAGGGGGTCCGAGGTCATAATCTCCTGTCATTTTGTTTAAACTATTCAAAATCCTGCATTCTGGAGTACCGTCTGTTTTAAAATTGCAATCAATATTGCCTTTAAATAGTAACAGTTGTATTGCTATCATGTCTCCAGTGGGAAAAATAAAGTAGATTTGCACTGCAAAACCTTAACACAGAAATTGTTGTGTGTATGTGTTTCACACCCCTCCCCCACCCACCCCAATTTATTATCGACATTTTTTTTTGTGTTTTCGGAGACACGTGAACTTTAATATTTACAGAAACGGTAATTAATCAAAGGGTGATCGACACGCAATTCAATCATTTCTATGAAACTCAAACAATTTTGAAATAAGACTTCTGAGTTGTACACGTTCTAACAAAACATAAATACACCATTTACTGTCGCATGCCGCTTTAAAAGTCACAGCTACCGTCATAGTATAGATTAGTGTGAACACATTAAGGAAAACTATTTTATAGGAAACATTTTATTTTGATATGTACATGTATTCATTGTTGCGACTTAGCTAAATGTCGAGTGTTCAAAAACATACCTGTATAATATTATCAGTAACCCGGATATTTTCTGATCAGATTAGTATTAAGTATTTTAGAGGTACTTAGTAAAACGTGTTCATTTCACGGAGTTTTCGTCACTTGTTAACGTATAACACTTGCACATACATAAGCTAGAAAAGTTACTTCCCTTGATAAGCATTCCATACAGTGTCTTGTTAGTGCCATCTTACCATCGACCGATGGTAAGATACAATGGTCGATGGCAAGTTGCGATGGTAAGTTGTGATGGTCGTATTTGAGTCCCTGCTATAATACAATTGTTCTATTGTACCGTGTTAGATATAGGATTTTGATTCCTATATATATATATATTATAGTCTAATTAAATTGTCTTAAGCTAATGCTAACTGTTCGTTTTACATGTTTTATGTTTTTATGTTTTAGCTGTATTTTTAATATACATGCATTGACTTGTATCAATTAGTGTCTCATAGGCCTGTATCGGCCCAAAATCTCATATATTTTAATATGTTGTACTGAACGTTGTGTATGCCATATGATGATTTGTGACACCTTAATAAACATTTATCTACAACTTCTTCTTCTATATATACTTTTTTCATGTTATATCTCTTTTTTTATTCTTTTGTTTTCATACTAATTCATAAATTAATGAACGTGTACTAATCTTGTTATTGTGTTCAAATTATATTTGTAAAATGTATGTTTATATGATCAAAAACTATGTAATAGTTAAAGTCAATACAATTTCTTCTTTTTCTCTTCTTCTTCATAATATAAATACAATTGAAAATTAAAAAATATTTCACAATTATGGTATGTATCTGATGTCAGCACACCACGGTGGCCAGTGTTTGTGATTTATGCCCTCTTTGATCTAAACAAACATCCTGCTTAGGACAGCCAATTAGCCACGGGGAACCGTATTATTATGATTGGAGAAACCCTTTATATATTTTGATCGCAATAAACAAGCTGACATAGCACAACATTAGTGAATCTTGAGTTTGTTTATTTGCATGGTTATATATCTATTTAGGTAATCTGAGTTATGAAACCTTATAGTAAAAATAACTATCTCCGGGACGCTTATGGTAAAATGCATTGGAAAGCATTTAATTGATACAGACATTACAAGTTGTCGTTCGCTGTTCAACTGCTGGAAAGGATATTTAATTAACCAAAAGAACACCAACAGTGACTAAGAGTTGACTAAGAGTTCCTAAAATATAATTAAAGCATTTAGATAAACAAAAAGTGTACCACTACATTCTTTAATTATATTTCTCGACAGCGAGTTGTTTTTATTCGAGGAATTAACTAAAATTAAAACGTGTATAGCGGATTCCAACAGGATCGGCGTTGGCTAGAATCGGCCATGTATGGCCGTTTTGGTCGATATCTATGGAGTTTGTAAGACACATTATTAGACACAATTAAGGTTTTTGCATAGCACAAGGTGTACCACTACATTTTTCAATCATATTTCTTGGCAGCGAGCTGTTTATTTTCGAGGAATTAACTAAAACAAACAAATGTATAGCGAAGTCCAACAAGAGGGCATTTCATCGGCGTTGGCTCGAATCGGCATGTATGGCCGTTTAGGGCGATATTTATGCAGTCTTTAAGACAAATTATTAGACAAAATTGAGGTTTTTGCATAACAAAAAGTGTACCTCTACGTTCTTCAATCATATTTCTCAACAGCGAGCTGTTTATGTTCGAGGAATTAACTAAAACAAACAAATGTATAGTGAAGTCCAACAGGGCGGCATTTCATCGGCGGTGGCTAGAATCGGCCATGTTGGTCGATATCTATGCAGTCTTTCAGACAAATTATTAGACGAATTTAAGGGGTTTTGCATAACAAAAAGTGTAGCACTACATTCTTCAATCCTAGTTCTCGACGGCGAGCTGTTTATCTTTAAGGAATTAAATAAAACAAACAAATGTATAGCGGATTTGCGCCATCTCGACATCTCTGTTTAACAACACTTCAACCAACACGGCCGACCAATAGTATGTGGATTTCATTTGATATCAATCATTGACTGTAAAATAACGTAAAAATACACAAAATGTCAATATCAACTATTAGTAATATAACAACAAACAAGTTCTGTGAAGTATGATGACTTGTTTATCCAAAACAGTCAAATATCTAATAATTTCACGAAGCGGAGCACCTCACCGATGGAAACAAAATGGCGGATGTTCAGAAAATGTTACCACTAAAACGAGCTTCCTCCCACTTCTCAAAGCCATACGAGATTTCAGTCAGCCGCGCTATATCTCTATTAGTGGTCACCATTCACTTCTTATTACTTCACTGCTTATATGTATCAATGCTGCCATTTCTCAGGCTTTGCGCCGGTAATTACTGGCTTTTTGATTAGATTATCGGCTTAAAATTAACGGCTTTTTCGAGAGAAAAAAAGTCATACATTTTATTAGTACCCAATTATTAACAAAAATACCAACACGTACGCGTGTACCCAATACGCGACTGCGTGTGGTTAGCTGATCGCAGCTTATCGGTGTGTACACCACAGTCCACCAATCAATTAGTCCAAATCGCCCGCGGCGTCTTATGTAATTCGAGTTCTGTCTATGATAAACAGGATATTGATATTTCACTTGCTTTTTATAGTGTTTTTAAAGTTGACTGTTTTTAATGTGGTAGTTTTACATTTTCTGTCACTTGTATATTGCTGTTGAAGTGTTCCTTTAAATCTTGTCATTAAAACACATAGGTATAACAAATAATGGATAAATCCTTGTACATACTAATCTGTGAATAAAGTCATTAGGTTTGTGGTTTAACACATTTAAAATGCACAAATACCAGGATTCAACAATTAAATTACAAGAGACTATGAATATCCAGCATATTCATATTTTATATACACGTATAGAAAACAAGATAATACATGTTAATCAATATCGCGTAATCGTCAATAAATTAGCACGCTATCGTGCATTGATAATTGGGGAAATAAACATAATAAAACAATATTCTATTTCTCTCCCATTAGTTTTTCTACATATATATTAACTTGTATTTGTTCAGCCATTAATATTAATTATAATATTAGTATAAAGCAAATAGTTTTAGAACGTAATTAACTGTTAATAATATATTATATTTATATAATATATTGCGTACGTACACTATATCAACACGTACGCATGTGCAAGCTAACATGACAGGGTCCTCCACAGGATTGTTTTCAGGCGCTGACGTAAACGTGTACATGATAGAAACACTGCATACATGATTCCATACAAGTTCTACAAGCACGAGCGTGCGATAATTATACGAACATCCGCGATACTTAAACAAACAATCTTGATTAGTTAACATGCACGTACGATATACTAACATAGATAACACGAAAGTATATGAAAGTAAGTATGAAACTAACATGTTCCGACGCGATTCTGACCCGTATGTACCTGATACTAACACGTATGTTACTGGGCTTATATTACGGTAGCGTACACATACAGTCACATAGATACGTGTCAGTATTACTAACGTTCGCGTTAGCTGTCACGTTCGAACGTATATGTGAGCATCATCATCATATAATCTTGATCTTTGTTTTAATTTATATTTCATATAGATCATATTTCATATTTTAATATGAAATAGTTTATATCTATTAAACATATTTTCAGGAGTGTGTGTTTAACATAAACAAGTATGCTACTGAATGACTTAATAGATCAACTTGGCTATTTGAGTAAACTAGAATACTGTTGATATAGTTTGCAGGTGTATTTACAAGAATTTGCGCATAGTCTTTTTCAGAAACCAGAAACTTAAGGAAGAAGAGACAGAATGATCTTCATACAACTCACATAACGATTCTCCTAAGCATATACCACTGATGAAACAGAGCGCACATGGTTTTTTTTAAATTATGTATTGCATTTTGTTAAATTTGATATTGAACTTGTTTGATGTTCACAGTGCTGTAACTACTAATACTGCTGCTACTACTATTACTGCTGCTACTGCAACTACTTCTGCTTCTGCTACTACTGCTACTATTGATGTTGCTCTGCTGCTACTACTACTACTACTACTACTACTGCTGTTGCTGCAGCTACTACTACTACTGCTGTTGCTGCTAATACTACTAATACTGCTGCTGCTTCTACGAATACTACTACTACTGCTGCTGCTGCTGCTACTACCGCTACTATTTCTACTACTAAAAGTATTATTATTATTAGTAGTAATGGTATTAGTAGCAGTAGTAGTAGCAGTTCTAAAAGTAGTAGCAGTAGTAGCTGTAGAAGCAGGAACAGTTGTTTAAGGTATAGTATTATTATCAACGAAAGTCGTAGTAGTAGTAATTGTTTTGGTAATAATAGTAATAGTACTAGCAGTAGCAGCGGGGTAGTAGTAGAAAGAGCATCAGCATTAGTTAACGTTAACAGCAGTATTAAACAATAACAGAAGCACAGGTAACTAGTAGTGGCAGCAGTAACTATAGCGGTAGTAATAGTAGCAGAAACAGCATAGTAATATAATTCAGCAATAGAAATAAAGGTACAATTAATAGTGGAAGCATAAGAAACTAGTAATATCATCAGCAGCTGCAATAGAACTACTTATAGCTTTAACTTGCAGTAGAAGTAGTAGTAGCAGTAGTAAAATAAATAATAAAAGTAGTAGCAAAAGCAGCAGCAGTAGTGGTAGTAAATAATAATCATAGTAGTAGTAGTAGTAGAAGTAGTAGCAAAAGCTAGTAGAAGCAGTATAGCAGCTGCAGTATTTGTAGAAGCAGTAGTAATAGTGGTAGTAGTAGTAGTTGTAGTAGTAGTAGTAGTAGTAGTAGTAGTAGTAGTAGTAGTAGTAGTGGTAGTAGTGGTAGTAGTAGTAGTAGTAGTAGTAGTAGTAGTTGAGGTAGTAGTAGTAGTAGTAGTAGTAATAGTAGTAGTAGTAGTAGTAATAGTAGTAGTAGAAGTGGTAGTAATGGTAGTAGTAGTAGTAGTAGTAGTGTAGTATTAGTAGTAGTAGTAGTAGTATTAGTAGTAGAAGTAGTAGTAGTAGTAGTAGAAATAGTAGTAGTAGTAGAAATAGTAATAATAGTAGTAGCAGCAGCAGTAGTAGTAGTAGTAGTAGAGCAGTATTGAAAAAGGACAAGTGGCCGAAATATTGAATAAAAGAGTAACATTTTGAAGTTAACATATCGTCAACATATAGCACAATCAACTAATGGTGGTAGTAGTAGTAGTAGCAGCAGCGGCAGCAGAATTAGCGGAAACGGTAGTTGTAGTAGTATTGTTGTTGTAGGTGGATATATATGTATTTTAGGCTTTCTAGCTCAAACGTAGTTTGATCCAAATCGGCTAAAAATGCATATATAAAAATCACCATGAAATGGTGATTTGCCTAATTAATCAAAACTTTTTAAACCCTCAAACTACTAAAGATTTTAATTTTAATTATATAATTTGACACATTTTTTATTGAATAATAACAAAGGTAATAAACATGATTTAAACTTTAATACGTCTTAATCTCATACATTCAGCATTGTATGATTTTGACAAATGGTATTTGATAGTTACATTGAGATAATTAGCTCCACAATTATAACATAACCTATATTTTGCATACATGTACCCTAACCGCAACTTAGGCAAGTTATTTTATATTTAAGAACTTATGTTTATAATACATAACAAAGAAAAAATATGAATAGCGAAAACGATAAGGAGACTAAAGTATAAAGATTTAATAGCTCTGTATAAAACAGGAGTTATAAGCAAAAAAACACTAGAAAAGGCAATAAGGCGGTGGTCTGAACTACCAATTCCAGTCCCGCAAGTTGTAAAACCAATCCCAGCCCCAAGAGTTAAACCAATCTCAGCTCCAAGAGTTAAACCAATCCCAGCTCCAAGAGTTAAACCAATCCCAACCACTGAAACTCAAGAGGTTAAATTGCAAGCATTTGAAAATTATCAAAAGAGACGGCGTGACAAAAAACTGCGTAAAAGAGAAAAACAAAAACATGATAAATTAAAAGAAAATGTCATAAATGAACTTAAACAAGTTTTTAAAGATAAAAAATCTACTTCAGAATTAAAACTGGTTGACAAACCAATATGTGGTTATTTCAAAGCATACGAAATGTTTGTCGAGAAATACAAAGACCCCCAAAAACTATTTCATGATAAAAAATCCATTATTACAAAACAAATTATCAAATAATAATAAGATAAACATCTAAGAAAAGGGGAACTTAGTATAGGTACACGCAGTTTCATGTTAATTTAGCTATTTTCTATGGTTGAAATGGATCATACTATCCATATTTACTATACTCATAGTTGCAGGTTCGGTGTATTGTAGTTGCGTTGAGCCTTCAAATGTGTGTACTCCTAGTTGGAGTTAAATCATGTTTAATACGAAACCGATTACGGAGAGAGTTGATACATTTTTCATGTTTACGAATGTTTCTAACCCACCAATGTGGCCGCCACTTAAGATATGTCAATTCAAAATGATTTCAATAAAAACTGACTGACAAAGATTGAAAAGTCAATGAGTATCAGTGATAATTGTCTGCCGGTTTATGCTCCCATTTTTATGTGATATTGTTTTCATGTTAAGTCCGTCCGTATATACGTGCATATCCTATATTCGTTGAACAGTACCATTACTGATTTGTGTATAACATTATACTATTCTCACTGTTTAGTAAAAAGAATTATAACCCTTGGACAATGATGAAATTTCAGCGCAATGGGGCATATATATAAATTAAGATATACAGAATAAACCATCCTAAATACTTCTTTCTATTTCAGGCAGTTATGGATGAAATAAAATGCTACTGTTGTTCAAAGAGGTCACATGACTTTCCGGACATAATGACTATTAAATTGCCTACCACAACACAGAAGAGCCGACAATTAAATGTTACTTCATCTGGAACAGATGCACAAAGTATTACCATATTTTTCCTTTAGATTTAAAACCAGAGCAAACTAATCACTCCTAAACCTTCATTACAAATGCGCGAAACATGTTTTTAACTTGCGTCTTGATGAATGGTGTGGTTTGGATAAAATCAGTGATTCCTTTGATGAAACGTCGCGTTTGGATGATACGGAGTGAAAATGTTTAGCATGATGAAAACGTGTACCAGTTTGATGACGATTTACAAACGAATGAGGATCAAAAGCGCATGTGTAACAATAAAAGTATCACAAAGAAACTTTTATTTAGTTTATTAAAATGATATTTAGAAATATGTATAAATGCATTGAACTGTATGTTATAATTTATAGCCGTAAGTTTGGAGTGAAATATACCAAATATGCATGTGTTAAATTGAACAGTTAAGCGATATGAAAGTGTCAGTCAGTGTGTTGTATTGTAGTGCTATTCGTTAATATTAAGAAGACATGTGGCAATATTGAAAGTTATAAGTACATGTAATATCAGTGTTATAAAAATATGAACTTCCATGTGAATTATATTATATTTAATGATACACGTGTATGGCATGAACGTTTTAAATAATACAACATGATATATTACATGCCTTTTCCTGACATGTTTGTTTTGAATGGTGTGAATGTAAGATGTTTAATAAAGATATGTATTTATAAACGAAGTCAGTGCGTCTTTTTTATCTGCAGTCATGAACCAGTAACAACGTTTCACAATCCATTGTGAAATGGAGAAGAGTCCCAAACCAGCAAATCGTGATGTTATCAGAGGTAATAAAAAGAAAGATACCAATAAAGAAGACATGTATTTGAAATTCAATCTGCTACTAGCAGAAAACCTGCTACCACTCTAAATATTTCATTTTTACTATTTTTGGATCTGATGGAGTGGTATTCGATGGACCATTCTCACCAGTTGGGATATTCTGATGAAGTAAAACAGCTGTGGAACATTGATCAGAAACTCTTTTAGGGCAAATGTCTGGTTGGAAAAACAAAGGTCAATTAGAAAAAGGCCGCACCAAGCTAGAAAAGTATTCTATCAGTTTTGCAGTTCCCAGTATATATTGCCTAAACGACGCATATTTGGCTGATCAATTGAAAGATATTAAACAAAATATTCATATGGTTTAAGTGTTATTAAGTGCTCCATTAAAGGCATGTCAAGGGCGATATTTAAAACATGTCTTTGGAGAACCCTTTGATTTAAAATTGATACAACAAAATATTGGATACTTATACATATATCACAAACAGTGGAGCGCTGTGGTCTAGTGGTAGAGCGTTGGACCCATGATCCAAAAGTCGTGGGTTCGATTCCCGTCATTGCCATATGCGTTGTGTCCCTGAGCAAGATACTTTATCTGCATTGCTTAGTACTGGTTCTACCCAGGAAGACATCGAGAGTGATTCAAATAAGTTCATAGAGCTTTCGTTACAATCGATGTAAAATAAATAAGTTTAAACTAAACTTAATTAGGCTAATTTAATCCTATCCATATATTATTATTAATTATGTACATAAACGAAATTTCTATTGTATTCACGTACCTTTTTTCAGATCGCATATGACTTTTCAACACAACTACAATACAGTAGTTTACCAACTAGGGTGACAGTGAATATTTTAAAAATTGCAACTATGAGTACACCGTGTTTTGACAGAAACCTTTCTCTATCTTTATAATCTCACAAATAACTACTAATGAACCACACATTTTCAAGGTCTGTGGATTATTCCTGACATGACACAATTCAAAAACTGATACAATTGTACCTCGTTTGTACAAAAAAATTAATTGTTTACAACTTTTTTACGACTGTCAAGTGTTGTGGACAGACAACCCAACTGTTATTACATTATTCATTGTCAAAAACAAGTGTTTGTATATGCTGGACTACAACTAAGGATTCTGTAATAAACTGCAATCAACTTTTTTCTGGAAATCTACCAATAAATAAGGTTTTTAACGCCATCAGTCGGACACCTCTATCAGATGTGGTGATATTGCGTAATATTTCAACAAAACTTCCGTTCGGAGTACAGTAGCGTTTTGCTACTGTGATATCGTCAACATATAGAACGATCAACTAATGGCGGTAGTAGTAGAAGTAGCAGCGGCAGCAGAATTAGCGGAAACGGTAGTTGTAGTAGTATTGTTGTTGTTGGTGGTGGTGGTAGTAGTGGTAGTAGTAGCGGTGGTGGTAGTGGTAGTAGTAGTAGTAGTAGTAGTAGTAGTAGTAGTAGTAGTAATAGTAGTAGTTAAAGTAGTAGTGATTGTGGTAGAAGTAGTAGAATTACTAGTAATAGTAGTAGTAGGCAGCAACAGCATCAATAGTAGTAGATGTAGCAGCAATGGTAGTAGTAGTATTAGTAGTAGTAGTAGTAGTAGTAGTAGTTATAGTAGTAATAGTAGTAGTAGTAGTAGCAGTATTACCAGTAGTAGAAGTAGTAGTAGAAATAGTTGTTGTATTACTACCAGAAGAAGTAGCAGTAGCATTATCATTAGCAGCAGCACCAGCAGTAGTAGTAGTAGTAGTAGTAGTAGCAGCAGTAGTAATAGTAGTAGCAATTGTCATAGTAGTAGCAAAAGCGGCAGTAGTAGAACAAAATCATAAATGCTTAGGTCCGCACATTTCGAAATATGATTGTAGGTGGAGGATTAATCCTCCGATTCGTTTTTGAAATATATGAATTATGTTCATCTACTGCATAATTTGTATTCAAAATAAATAACTTTATGTTTCCAAAACATGGATATGGAGGCGTGGATTAATCCTCCTTTCTTTGAGCACAGTGGTTTTAGTAATGGTTTAACTCTGCTTCCTCTGAAAAAAATCTTAAGTTAATGTTTAACTTTGCATTTGCTTTAATTTTATAGATAAACTATTAATCCTCCATTATTGAAGTATGCTTTACTGTTGCGAAATCTGATTTAATATATTTCGATTTGTATAATTCTTGAAATAGGCATATGTTCAACTTATGCATATACAAAATAAATACAGTATGTGATAACTTTTATAAATACATAAATGTGGGGCCGAGGATTAATCCTCCTTTCCGTTTCTTTCTTGAAAACTAATATTTTTGAAATTTGATATTTTAGGTGGAGGATTAATCCTCGGTTTTGTTTTTGAAATTCTTGCATATTCTCAACACAAATTAGCATGCGAGATCGAAATTAATAACTGCACAATACATGAATTGCATCCTTGTTTCTCGATGCTTTTTGAAAAAAAAATTGTTTTATAGATGGAGGATTAATCCTCGATGGTGTGTTTGAAATTCTTGAAGTATTTTCAACTAATGCATCGAAATCAATACCAGCACAATACATGAAGAAAAGGGCGAGGATTAATCCTCATCTCTTTGCTTTCTGGTAAAGTCTTAATTTTTTTTAATTTGTTTCATAGATAGAAAATTGAGTGATGTTTTAGCTCTGTTTTGTTGAACAAAATCTTAAAACATGAATGTGGGGGCGAGGATTAATCCTTCTTTCTCTTTGATTTCTGGAAAACTAGTATTTTAAAAGTTTGCTAAAGTTTGCCTTTTTTGAAAGTTGATTGTACAGATGGAGGATTAATCCTCCATTTCATTTCTTGTAGAAAACTCAACTAATGCATATTTTCAATAAATGACTTCATCTGATATTTTTTGCAAACATGGATATGCGGGACGAGAATTAATCCTCATTTCTCTTCAAACAAAGTTTTGAGTGACGTTTTAGCTCTGCTTTGTTGAACAAAATCTTAAAACATGAATATGGGGGCGAGGATTAATCATCCTTTCTCTTTGATTTCTGGAAAACTAGTATTTTAAAATTTTGCTAAAGTTTGCCTTTTTTGAAAGTTGATTGTACAGGTGGAGGATTAATCCTCCATTTTATTTCTTAATTTATTGTAGAAAACTCAACCAATGCATTTTGTCAATAAATAACTTCATCTGATATTTTTTGTAAACATGGATATGCGGGACGAGGATTAATCCTCCTTTCTCTTTAAACAAAGTTTTGAGTGATGTTTTAGCTCTGCTTTGTTGAACAAAATCTTAAAACATGAATGTGGGGGCGAGGATTAATCCTCCTTTCTCTTTGATTTCTGGAAAACTAGTATTTTAAAATTTTGCTTAAGTTTGCCTTTTTTGAAAGTTGATTGTACAGATGGAGCATTAATCCTCCCTTGATTGCTGTCTATTCTAATTTAATGCTCAAGTTTGCATTTTCGAAATGTTGATGGTATAGGGTCGAGGATTAATCCTCCATTTTTGTTATTATAAAATGTTAATGTATGATGTGCTGTGCTTATTTAAATATTTAAGGTATTGGTAAAATAAACAATTTTGATTATTAAATGTTGTTGTACTTTGTTCCTTTCTTGTGTTTATGGGGTGTTATATTACGTTTTTAACGGAGGAATTTTTCACCAACAAGAAGTTTGTAATGGAGGATTAATCCTCCTTGTCATCAAAAAAGGGGGGGTTGGGAGACACACACATTAGAGATATTTTTGAATTAATCCACCTTAAAATCGAAAATCTGAACCCCCTCAAGTGCACAAAAACGACCTCTAAAAGAGTACTTCATTGGCAAATCCCCTTTTAAAATGTTTTCCATTATATGTAACTAGGTCGTAAACAAAAATGGCAGCTTTGTCGCTTTTCACGAAAAATAGTTGAAATGACAGTCAAGGATGACTTGATATGAGATAAAAAGAAGACGGAAGACAGGAAAACTACCCTACCGCAAAACACGAGTCTTTTTAGGATCTAAGTTGAATCACTGGCTCAGTATCAAAAAGGACAACAGTCCACAAACTATAGAGAGGGCACCGTATTTCGTTCGATCATGATTGACATGAATCATGTATGTAAACATAAAATGTGTTTGCTCACGCTTGATAAGGGAACAATACGCATCGTGTTAGTTCTACTATTTAACATTACCGAATCTAAGGAGGCCTTTTTTCACATTGTTGTAGGATCACGCCACAAATCCAACCAATACAAGGTGTCCAGTCCATATTGTCTTTTCTTATTATATTCTTATAAATCAATCTAAACTGAAAACATAGCATTAATAAGACAAACTAAAAAAAAATATTTAAAGCAGTTTATTATGTCTATGACCAAATAGGGGTACATGTAATATACATGCTATCTAGTCTCAGTAGACGTACTGACATTATAAAAAGAGGATATTTGTTTGTTTTGAGTGAATATAAGATTTGTTTTTATCGAGAAGTGAGAAAACATATATTTTCACGAGTGCTTAGTACGAGTGAAAATATTTGAATTTTCTCACTTCGAGATGAATATATATCCTATATTCACAACAAACCAACAAATATTCTATTATTATATACTCACATGCAGAAAACATAATGCGACAAAACAATGACGTCAATAACGTCAACAACGTAAACAACGTCAACAGTTGCATGACGTCATTTTGAGTGAAAATATATTTTCATGTGAAATATAAACAATGAAAATATAAGATTTTATTTTAATCATAAAATCCACTATTTCACTGGAAATTATGTTAGTTATATAAGTGTGACATTAACCCATATAAGTGTGATATTAACCCACAGTGGGACATTAACCCATATATCACGTCTCATTGTAGCAGTGTATTACTTACCAAAACTATTATAAATGAATGAATGTCCCATTCAACATCGCAATGTGAGAAGAATTAAAGGGACAACTGCAATCTAACTCTATTAGAAGCCACAATTATTTTGGAGTATGTTGTTCTAGTGAGCAAAAATATTTACACTAAATGGAAATTACATCGACCAAAATCTAAATTAATTAGCATTTGAATTATACACATAATAATTAAGCTGGGCGTAAAAGACGTTTTAAGCCGACAATTTAGACACGCACGCATGCACACACACACACTCAGACGCACACACATACACGCTTGACAGATACGCATTATACATAGAAGAACATAATACATACTAATCATTATTACTATTACACGAAAGTATATGTGTACAGTGTAACTTCTGGAACAAGAACTCTTTACCCAAATCTACTCAAATTTCTGCCTAAATATACAAAATTGAGCTTCAGAAGTTACTTTTTACACATATAATGTGGACGAAAATATGTGTGTATATTGTTCTGAAACCCAAATCCTTACGCAAACCAACTTAAATCCCTGCCCAAATCTATCAAATTTACACTATATACATATAATGTGGCATGAAAGTATACGTGTATTGTGTAACTTCAGCTTCAGATATTACAATATACACATATAATGTGGCATATATATTGTAACTACTTGAACCCAAATGCTTACCCAAATCCTTCCCCAAAGTTATAATATACAAAAATCCTCACCCAAATCTAGCCAAATCCTTGCCTAAATACACCGAATTTAGCTTCAGAAGTTAATAAGTACACATATAATGTGACACGAAAGTAAGTGTTTATATGTTTATATAGTAACTTCTGTAATCCTAAATTTTTACCAAAATCTCCCCGAATACTCTGTGAGTGCGTGCTTGCGTGCGTGCGCGCATGCGTTATGCTCAACTTAACTTTATATTGCTGCCACAAATAAACAGACGGACAGACTTTATAAACTTTATATTGCCGCCACTGGAATATCACGCCGTGAAATAATAACGCCCATTTACATTGAAATGACACCGACCCGACCAATCCTAGCACTACTCGTTATATACTGCGTGTGCGTGTGTGTGTGCGTGCGCGTGCGTGTCTGTCTGTCTGTCTGTCTGCCTGCCTGCCTGCATATATGTCTATGTGCGTTCAGTTCGACAGATAAATCCAAGAAGAATCATGTGACACGGCACTGTGGTTGAACTTTGAGTTTCAAGCAAGAGAACTACTAGTTGTAAAGATGTTGGTATGACCCCTGACCTCCTGTATGTGATCAAAATCAGCTAAAATAGGGTTAATATACATGCTATCTAGTCTCAGTAGACGTACTGACATAATATATATATATATGTATCACAAACTTCCCTATAAATACGATGTTTTTGAATACACGATACGACATTGACCTAGCTAGTCATATCAATCAGGATTTAGTTGCCGGGCAATAGAGTTTTATTCTGGAAAATTGCAAATTCAATGGCATTCATTTTAAATCAAATTTCGGAAAAATATAATGTCGTGTAGATCTACACTTACGCGACGGACGTGAACACATCAGCATGGGATTACATCTATTAATAACACTATTGTTTTCTACCCGGGAAACAACGTTAGTAAGTTATCTGAAGTTGACAGTTCAGCAAAGTCATTGGTGTAATATATATACTGAAAGGAAAAAGAAACGCGGCACGGGAATTTCCGCTATCTATTGTATATTCTGCACACTTAATTCCATATATATTCCAAGGAAATCCCATGATATTTTGTAAAAACAAAAAGTTGCAGTTAGTTAGAGAAACGACACAACTGTGATGTTGTAGACGTTGTAATCATAGTACACGTTGTGACGAGAAATTCATAAATATTGAAGTTCCTCTTTGAAAAATTAAGCCAGTTCAGTACTGTATTTAACGTAATGAGTTTGCAAAATTTTGCATCCTAAGTTTGCTCATATGCTTTAGCCAAACGCGTTCTCTGTCAATAATGAAACTTTGCAGGAATACTATTTGCTGTGTTACGTGTTGTTTTAGTATTTATTCCGAAAGGAAAGATGTAGCATTAGATTAAAAGCAGCATATTGTACATACAACGCAAGCACGCATATATAGCAACGAAAGCATCAGTGTTGCCCCCATCTGTCGTGCCACGTTATATGTTGTTAAATATTTCTTGTTTCAGAAGTTACACTATACCCATATACTTCCGTGCCACGTTAAATGTGTATAGTGATAGTTTTTGGCAAGGATTTGGGTAGATTTGGGTAAATATTTCTTGTTTCAGAAGTTACACTATACACATATACTTTCGTGCCACGTTATATGTGTATAGTGGTGGATCTGGGCAAGGATTTGGGTAGATTTGGGTAAATGTTTCTTTTTTCAGAAGTGACACTGTACACATATACTTTCGTGCCACGTTATATGTGTATAGTGGTAGATTTGGGCAAGGATTTGGGTAGATTTGGGTAAATATTTCTTGTTTCAGAAGTTACACTATACACATATACTTTCGTGCCACGTTATATGCGTATAGTGATAGATTTGGGCAAGGATTTTGGTAGATTTGGGCAAGGATTTTTGTAGCTTTGGGTAAATATTTCTTGTTTCAGAGGTTACACTGTACACATATACTTTCGTGCCACGTTATATGTGTATAGTGTGGTATCTGCGCAAAGATTTGGAGAGATTTGGGTAAATATTTCTTGTTTCAGAAGTTACACTGTACACATATACTTTTGTGTAATAGTAATAATGAGTAGTATGTATTATGTTCTTCTATATATAATGCTTTCTGTCACGCGTTTATGTATGCATCATTGCATGTGTGTGTGTGCGTGCGTGCGTGCGTGCGTGTTTAAATTGACGGCTTTAAACGTCCTTTACGCCCACCTTAATTAATATGTGTATAATTCAAATGTTAATTAATTTAGATGTTGGTCGATGTAATTTCCATTTAGGGTAAATATTTTTGTTCACTAGAACAACATCCTTCAAAATAATTGTGGCTTCTAATAGCGTAAGATTGCCTTTGTCCTTTTAATTCTTCTCACATTGCGATGTTGAATTGGGCATTCATTCATTTATAATAGTTTTGGTAAGTAATACACTGCTACAATGTATGGGTTAATGTCCCGCTGTGTCGATAATTACTGTTCCATAACATGTATGACTCTTGTAATACAAGCTAAGTCCGTGATGGTCAACCTCCCGTTGCGTCGATAATTACTGTTACGAAATTAACTGTGGTGTCCGATTAGGCAGTTAATCACCATTACGTAACAACACTGATAAGACTCTACAAATTTGCATATTAGATTTCATATAGCATATACTTATATTTGGCCGTATTAAAGCATATGTCGTAAAGTAAATAGGTCTGTATCCATAATGCATTGATACAATATTATTATGCATGCAACTATGTTTAATATGTTTGTGAGACGATGCAACTTTTAATTGATAATGTATACACACACTTATACAACTTGTTATTTTAAGACCGGGGAGTTAGTTCTACTCTGCGAATATTTAGGAATATATTTATATAGTATGTCAGTACGTCTACTGAGTCTAGATAGCATGTATATTACATGTACCGTCATTTTAGCTGATTTACCATCGTGATATTACTGAGCAATTGAACAAAGCGACGTTACCCGCCCCACCCCACACCATCCTTTCAACGCCCCACCTACCGCATCGCGCGCGCACACACACACGCACGCACACACACGCACGCACGCACGCACGCACGCATATATAGCAACGAAATCATACGTGTTGCCCCCATCCTGCGTGCCACGTTATATATGGGTAAATATTTTTTGTTTCAGAAGTTACACTATATACACATATTTTCGTGCCACGTTATATGTGTATAGTGGTAGATTTGGGCAAGGATTTGGATATATTTGGGTAAATAATATACTATACACATATACTTTCGTGCCACGTTATATGTGTATAGTGGTGGATCTGGGCAAGGATTTGGGTAGATTTGGGTAAATATTTCTTGTTTCAGAATTTACACTATACACATATACTTTCGTGCCATGTTATATGTGTATAGTGGTAGATCTGGGCAAGGATTTTGGTAGATTTGGGTAAATATTTCTTGTTTCAGAAGTTACACTGTACACATATACTTTCATGCCAAGTTATCTGTGTAAAGTGGTAGAAAAGCAAATTTAAATTATACAAGTTGATGCATTGATTGATAGTTATAAATGATATAAATTAATAAATTAGTATAGTAATTCGATTCGAAATACTTGGTTTAGTTTCTACCACAACTGTTTTCTTTATGAAAGTGCACTTACTTTTCTACACAGATGCGTGCTAAATGCACATACAAAGTCAACTCGTATACAAATTATAATTATCGTACACAGCAGCAGCTATTATAGTAAACTGTTTGATGCTACAGTCGGGGCAACTGTTGCATATGGAGCAGCTATTTGGGGAACCCAAAATTTCATAGAGTCTACATTCAGTATAGAGCACAGCGATATTTCCTGGGAACAATTAAGGAGCACTCCAAACGCAGTAGTTGCTGGAGATCTTGAATGGGAACCAATGTTTTGTAGGCAAATCAAATGTATATTCGGCCATTGGTTAAGGCTTAATATGTTGCCAGACAGTAGAGTTAATAAACGTATTTTCATCTGTTGTTGGGATAAAGGTGTAACTGCAAAATTTGGTGTTATAGAGTGAAACGGATTTATGATAAATTAGGATGTCAAGAACTTAATACTTTGAATTTAAATATTAATGAATGGAAGGACTGTATTCATTTTGAAAGTGCAGTTAGTGGAAAATGGTAAAAACAAATTGAGAACCTATAGATTGTTTAGAAACAAATTTATAAAAGGGCGATATTGTAATATTATTTTGCCAAAAACTAACAGAGCGGCTTTTGCCAAATTCCGCTGTGGAACGGCTCCTATTCGCATTGAAACTGGTAGATATGAGCGTATTCCAGAAGCTGAAAGTTTCTGTCCGTTTTGTAATAATTCGGTTGAGAACGAATTACATGTGATAATTAAATGTTCCTTGTATGATGATATTCGTGCAATATGATATGATAAAGCTTCTGTGATAGACACACATTTTAACACATTAACTGACATTAAAACATTGATATTTATTTTTTTCAAACCAAGAATAACGCAGATTCGTGATACTGCCAAAGCCTGTTTTAATATTTTACAGAGACGCGGAAATTTTCTGTATAAATAGACTAATATTTACTTTATGTAGGTACCCGTATTGTTTTATATGTAAATATTCTGATAATTATTATTTTATGTGTGAGTGTATCAGTTTTATTTTATCTTGAAAAGTGAACAGCTGTTATTAATCAGTTTATTTCAAATTTGATTTGAGATAATAAATGATTTTTTTAATATATGCCCTTTTGCTATTATTGATTACGAAACAGTAGATTAAATATAACATTTTATTACATTTTTAGATGTTTGATCGTTATGGCCGTTCATAACCTTTAAAGGTCTCGATTAACAATGGCGGTACACTTTTTATGTGTTTGAATATGTGAAATACTCTGTTCAGTTGTGTTACATCGTGTTTTTCACTTGATTTAACACTTGTATTGTCTCCTATAATTCCATTTATAATATTTGTACTATGATGAGACAGAAATAAAGAAATAAAAAGAAAAAAACTATAGTGGTAGACCTACCACACACAAGGAGTTAATGTTCCTCACACTTGATATTTCAGTTAGGTTGACCAATTAAATAAATCACAGATATTGCTGCATTACGCATGTTGTTATGCCACTGAAGGAACTAATTATGTCCTTAGGTGTTAAGTGTATGGTATATTCAGTCAGTGCATTAGACGGATGACCCCCCACTGATTCCACACTTGTATATATTCCTATTACTAGGGGGCGTAACAGGACCAATTCGGAAATAACTGATAAACTGTGAAAGTATAGCTGCTAGATCATGAACACTTTGTTTTGATGAACATCCGGAGATTGTACACTTAAATCTGGAGAGCGACTAAATCCGGAGAATCCGAATTTTATCCGGAGATTTGGCAGGCCTGCTTCATGGAGAGTGGCGTATATGTAACTGCATTTATTAGGGTAAGTTTACATAGTTATATTTATATTGTATTCGCTGCGGAATATGTTTTTCATTTTTATTCATTCACTGCGAGCTTAAAATTTCTGTGTAGAGATTCGATTTCTACTTTTTTGACAAGATAAAATATATATGTCTGAATCACAAAATAAAGGATGTCCAATTTGGTCAAGATAGCACAAAGAAACATGCATAAAAAGTTTAACCAGTAAATGTGATGTCTATTTATAAGATATATTTAGGTTATTTATAAATAAATCGCACATATTTCAAAATTGCACTTACTCCTGTTTTTGAGGAACATATACACATTTTGAAATTCAAACGTATACACACATAAACATACGTACACACATACACACGTACACCTGTACACACACACATACACGCACGCACGCGGGCACAACCAAATCCACACACGCGCACACGCACACGCACACACACACACACACACACAAACACACAAACACACACACACACACAAACACAAACACACGCACGCACGCACACACACACATGCACGTTTGTACATACTTGTACACACACATACGCACGCAAGCACGTACGCACGTATGCACGTATGCACGTATGCACGTACGCACGTACGCACTAACAACTCGTAAACACACCCGCACAGACAAGTACAAACGCAGGCACGCACGCACGCACACAATCACGCGCAAACACATGTATGTATTTACGCACGTACGTACGCACGCACGCAATCTCGCTAGCACGCACGCACGTACTGACACGCACGAACTCACAAAAACATGCATGCATATAGGCACGCACGCACACGCGCACGCGCAAGCACGTACATACACATATACACGCACGCACGCACGCACGCACGCACACACACATACACAGACATACACAGACATACACAGACACACACACATGTACATACATACAGACACACGTAAACACACTTTAACACACGTAAACACATACGCGCGCGCGCACACACGCGCAAGTACACACACGTACGTACATACATATACACACACGCACACACGCACTCACAACACGTAAACACACACGTATAGACAAATAACCACATTTACACACACGTACACACATGTACACACCGTACACACATGTACCCTTAAACACGCACGCACGCACGCACGCATGCACACAAGCACGCGCAAACACACAAACACATGTATGCATCTACGTACGCACGCACATACGCAATCACGCACACACACACACACGCGCATGCGCACACGCGCACGTACACACACGTACATACATGTACACACACGCACGCACTCACTCACAACCCGTAAACACACACATACAGACAAGTACACACATGTACAAACACGTACACACATGTACACATGCACACTCATAAATAACCTAACTGTGTTGATGAGCCGTTAAACAATATTCAATTCAATTCATGCAGTGTAGCCACATGTGCACACCGCAAGGCCACATGAACACGCACATTTTACATGCAGGACAATCCATTATGTATGTTGTTGTTTCTTTGTTTTCGTTCGGTTTAATTAAATGCAACTAAAATACATTATCATGGTTTAACGCGTATTGATACACATTAGTATTCTTTCAAAACGTCTCCAGTACATTTAATATACCTAAATGTATATTTGCGATTGCACTCAGGTAAACTCAGTGAACAATTGCATTTGGCGGGAAATGCAGCAGAAATAAATACCAACACGTAAATCAATTGACGAATCGTTACACTACTCTGACACACCTAGACTGTATTGTTGTCTTGGCACCTGTTAGTCTACTGGATTAATTGACTGGGGTTTTCTCTCTCAAATTCATGGAGCCTGTCAATTATGTTCAGTGTTCTGTTTTCACAACACTTGTGGGCGCGGTGGGCGTTTTAAAGGTGCTCTATGCGTCTAAAGGAGGATTTAAAGGGGGCGTTTTAAAGCAGCACTGGGCGTTTTAGACGGGACTATTGGTTCCACCGTTAATGACAACGTATTCATACACTGCACACAGTCTAGCAAATAGTTCCGAACTGCCATACGAATTCTACTAGTATAATAAGCAACTATATGCACTATATATATATGTAGGCATAAAGAGACCAGTTTAATGGGTCAAAAATGATTTTTACACTCGATATATTGGGTGTTAGAGTGCATGTGTACATGTGTGTACATATGTGTACATGTGTACATGTTCATGTGTGCGTAAATGCATGCATGTGTGTGTGTTTGCGCATGCATGTGTGTATGTTCATGTGTGTACCTGTATGTACATATGTGTACGTGTGTGTTTAGGTGTTTTAAATGAGTGCGTTCATGTGTGTATATGTATGTGTGTGTGGGTACGTGTCCGTTTATGTGTGTGTGTGCGTACGAGCGGCTGCGTGAGTGCGTGTGTGTTTGTGTGTGTTTGCGCGAGCTTGTGTGCGTGTGTTCGTGCGTGCGTGCGTTTGTTCGTGCGTGCGTGTGTTTGTGTACATGTGCGTAAAAGTGGTTACGTGTTTTGACGTGTGTGTTTACGTGTTGTGAGTGTATGCGTGCGTGCGTGTGTGTACATGTGCGTACGTATGTGCGTAGGTAAATGCATACCTATGTTTGTGTGTTTGCGCGTACTTGTGTGCGTGCGTGTGCGTGTGTACTTGACTGTACGCGTGCGTATGTTTGTGTGCATATGCGTATGTGTACATGTGTGTACGTGTGTGCAAATGTGATTACTTCTCTGTACGTTTGTGTTTACGTGTTGTGAGTGCGTGTGTGTACATGTATGCAAGTACGTACTTGTGTGTACTTTCGCGTGTGTGTGCATGTGTGCGTGCGTGCTTGCTCTCGTTTGTGTGTGTGTGTGTGTGTGTGTGGTAAAGTGCGGATCCACTGTACCATTGAGTGTGGTTGTTGTGATTTCTACATGGCCATTTTTTCTTATTTTTATTCAATAACAAGCACTAATAAGTAAATTTCTTTGGTAGCCGTGGTAGTAAGCACGTTGGATTTAGAAGTCTTAGCGAGCATAGTACCCTCTATACGTGCTCGCTTCTCAATCACGACAGCAATGTTGCGTCCTTTTTTTCATCTGCTAATGTTTTATTTCTTTAATGTGATAAATATCAAAACAGTTTATGACGCTATCATTTTGCAACGAACTGCATATTTAGTGGTTGACCCATTTACAGTTCGCCACTATGCTTTCCTCTTTGATGCACGATGACTGGACAGATTGTGGACCCTATGATGACATCTCCCTCAATTCTTAAATGACGGTAGCGTTTGCTGTTTGTCTTCAATCGTGTCTTGTCGTACCCTTTACGGTGTAATCTCTTGTTGCTCCGGCTTCTGTTATGTCACTGAGTACTTGCTTTGTGGTTTTCTGTGCTTTTATATATTCATATATACATGACCATGTATGTGTTATATTAATATTACCTTCTATTGATGCATTGTTTGTTAGAGAATACAACCTCGCGGCAATATCATTATTTATACTCGTGTTACTGGGATGACGATAGGGTAATAGTTAGGTTTAGTGCACCATATAACCTGGTTTAAACCCAAAGCGGCGTTTTTGGCACTGACCGTTCCAAGTCGACAGCCCTATTGTGAACCCTTTTATGTGTGTGATGTCATATGTTTCCATTAAATCATCTTTGTAATTATTGTTCGTTTCTGTGCGTGTTTTGATTAACTGCGGTCTCTAAATGCTACGTTTCCTGTTCGACTTGTATATCTTCCTCTATATGTGTACGACTTTTCTCACTTAAAAATATAGCTATATTTTAACTGACATATTACAAATACTTATTTATAGGCAAGTTTAATAAGATAAAGCTATCGGCCTGATATGTCATCACATGCTTGATACAGGGGTATAATATGAAAATATACATTTATGACTGACATTTTTCTATATCAAAAAAATTAAAACAAACAATATATACGTTCTGATACAGATGTATTTTCTGCAATATCTGCACGTCTTATTGTTGTTTTTATTTCGTACTGTTTTGACATTTACAACTAAACAGTGAATGACTTTCAATTCTGACTCACACTTAAATTATATTAGCATGTCTAATACAACGAGAAAGTATGTTGCATTTATCTCTTGCTCACAGATGCGTGCCCAACAACACTCTAGGTATACTGATATAACACAATACGGTAACGGTACAGTAAACCTATTAGCTGATGTATTATCCTAGAGCTAACGATCGCTGTATTTAAAATAGAAGGCGGACTAACACAGCAGATGTTGATATATTGAGTACGTTCAGTTGAAGCCCCGCCTCCTTTACAACGAACATTGCACATAACTATCGCAAGAGGGTGTTGCAGTATTCATAGATAGAAAACGGATATAACGATCAAGCCCCGCCTTTCAAAAGAAACTTATTTATAACAGTCTCGTCGGTCATTTACTGACTACAATCCTATCTGTAACAGCGTTTCTACTTACCAGTCGTTTCACGTTCAAAGGATAATCTGCGCTGCGCCATCATGCCGTTTGTGTATCCGAATCCCGCAATCAGCACAGACTATTTCACTGACAATAATGCGTCAGGTGGAGAAGGTGGCAGCCATTTCAACTTTATTAAACTCGACCAAGGAGCCGTGCTTACTAAGATCAAAGTCTGGAAGAAAGACTGGCGCATTAGAGGTGTCGAGGTTTGGATGAGCGACTTAAGCAGCTACATGGCCGGTTCACGAGACGGAACTGCTGGAGAATTTAAATTCCAGACGGGTGAACTGATAGCAAGCCTAAATGTGCAAGCTAGTGATGCACAGTCATCACAGTTAAGTAGACGTCGTCTTGGTGCAATCTGGTTTAAAACAGACAAAGGAAGAGAATGGGGAATGTTTTCTAATGACTTGCAAGCAGAGGGTCGTTATTGGCCAGATGTTGGTTCAGGAATTTGTTGTGGAATCTTCGGAGCCGGAGGGGATGCCGTTGACCGTTTAGGTTTCGCCATGCTACGACCGATTAAAAAATCCATGATTGTTGACGTAAAATACCCTAAGCTGAATATGGAAATTGTGGCTAGCTCACCAGACACCGTGGCTCATCAGGTTTTTAAAAACTCGACTAGCAAGGATCAGAAATTTATATTAAAAGGCAGTAAAAGCGTAACAATAACCAGAGAGTGGAGCCTTACCGTCGGCTTGGCAATGACCGTCAGCACGTCAGTGACCGCCGGAATACCAACAGTTGCAGCAGTAGAAAAGGGCTTTAGCTGGACTGTTAGCAGCTCTGCTACGCATTCAGCCTCCACTTCTACAACGGAAACAATGTCATGGGAGTGGCCACTTGTCTGCCCGCCGCATCGACAACTACTTGGAGAGGCCACAATGTATGCAGACGACATTGATACCAAATACGAAGCGACGATGGAACTACATTTGTCCAACAATAAGATCTACACATACAGCGTCAAAGGAGTATACAATGGGATGAATGCACGATCTGGAACCGTCAAAATAGAAGATCTTGGTCCCTACAATGGATGAACACTGCATGCAGATTTCAACTGCATATCTTCACTGTCTTTCTCAATAATATTCAATGTGTTCTGTGTAATTTCCATAGTATCGACATTAAACTGTGTTGGACAAACTGCATTGTGTTACCGATAACATTTATATTACCGCGAGGAAGATAAAAACATGACTTAATAGATTTGACAGCATTTCATTACATACTTATAAAATAAGTTCTGAATAAGTTTAAGCATTAATTTTGCTGCAATATTTTAGAAGATACATTCACATTTTAATGTAATTATTGAATAGAATTCCTAATAATATTTTTAGCGAAATATTACATTTACAAATAGCTGGAAACGAAATTGCTTTATTTACTTAGCGAAATATGTGCTTGTTGCATACATTATTCATTTAAATATTATCTAATCAATAGTGTATGTATTTTCCAAATACTTTTACTTCCTCCGAAAAATTATACTGTGTAAACCGAATGTGTCCTGCTTGGGCTGTGAGTATAGATGTATGTCTACTGAGTCAAAACAAATGAAAATATATTAACCCTTAACCCGCTACATATGTATATTATGGACTGTTCTTTCTTTGAAATAAAACCATTTCATTTATGAGACAAAGGAGTGCTTTGGGGGAAATGACTGATAAGCAGCCGGACATTGTAAAAACAATAGTTTGTTGAAGATCTAAGAATTTAAACGCCATAGCTTAATAACATATTATGTATTTTCTCAAATAATTATTTGAATTGCATATATACTGCATTAGCGAAAATGGTTCATCTGTTATAGCTGTGGTTTAAGTGAAAATATGTTCATTATACCCAAACTATTTTCTCTACTATTTCGTAGTTACCATGATTACAACCGGCATGTTATAGATGTAGATTTACTTTTAAAAGTGCTACTATGAGCAAGTACTTTATCTAGACGCATGTGCATGATTGTGTTATGTTTGGCATTCAATATTTTGCTTATTATTCCTGTTGTTCAAATTGAACTTAAAGGGTCGCATTGCACTTTTAAATTCTAAAATATATAATTATGCTCTCGTGATGGCTTAAAGCATAGAAAAGATAAATTACCTTAGGATATGTTGTCTGCTTTTTAATTTAGTTTTTTGACTTTTACTTGTGATACACAGGCTTCATAACCTCTGCTCCCAACTACATTCCATTTTGTTTATTTTGCCCATTGTTTTCTTATTTAGAGCAAAGCATTTTGCTAGAAACTGTGACCATACGCCGTTGGCCATGGAATTGTATGAAAATACCACAGTGACGGTTCCATGCTCACCGTCAAATGCATACCATCTTCGGGATGACTCAAATTTTCGTACTGTTGACATTTAAAATATCGTGTTCGGCGATTTCAAATTTCACTTTTCATACTTTTCTTTTAATAATTATGCATTACTAATATTCATAATTGTTTCTACATTTTTTTATCAAAAGGAATATATGATTATGGCTCTGATTATTATTCCGAATTCATATTCATATATATACAAAATCTCACTACTTGTGAGCATGCTTTTTTATTGAATGCTTCCCTTCTTGAAATGTTTATAAAAAAAAAATATAAATAAATGTTCATCACATCCGTTTATAATAATATAAATAATACCAAAATAATCAAGTTTCTATATACGATATATGCCCCTTTAAAGTTCGGTTTCTGTTTTGCTGTGACGTGACAGCTTGTGTAATTTGAAATGTCAAATATATTTGAGACATTGTCAACAGTATATTTCATCTCATTCCAATGTTTATATGTGTATTTAGAGTCTGCTTCGCTACTTTCTGTCACTGCATACATATAATTTGTAATAAAATTATTCTTTATATTAGTTTTAGTATTTATTCAACACGATTTTGTCTTTATTCTAAAGCATCACCCACTTGTGAAAGTTTTAACAACAAGTGGCCTTTTTTAAGTATATTCAAATATATATATATATATATATATTATATATATATTCGGATATGTGTGCGTGGAGAAAATGTTGTACGAATCACTTACCAAAATATTTGTAATTATATATTACTGGAGAAATATTATTATAATAACGGACTTTCGTTAACGTAGGATATGTAAGATACAAGTACAAACATTAAATATTAGATGAAGAGAAACTTTTATACCAACCACTTACCAAGGATTCGAAACCGCAGCCCTATGACACCAACCTCAACACAGCGCCTCGCACAATAGCAGACGCATTAGCCCATTCGGCCACCTAGTCAACCTAGTCAACCGGTTTCCGAAATCATATTTTAATTAGGTTGACTAGGTGACCAAGTTGGATAAGGCGTCTACTATTGTGCGAGGCGCTGTGTCAAGGTTGATGTTTTCTCCACATATAATATTTAATGTTTGTACTTGTATCTTATAGATCCTACGTTAAAATGTTTTCGTTATTATGAATTAATTTTAATAATCTCTCACATAATATATGATTATTAATTTAATTCTCTCAAATAATGTATATATTTTCTGAGAGAATTAAATGCATAATAAAGAACTTTGAACTGCCATAAGTGGACATTTCGGATAAAAAGGATCTCTTCGGATATGTCCACTAAGGGATCCTATAGATTCTATATGTATAAATTATCGCTTTCCATTTTCCATATCATACCTGATATTGTCCCGAGAATTCAATATTGTTCTAGGGAAAAATTGATTTATCGTTAAACTACACACAAGGAATATCATTTCTTTTAAATATTTATATCAGGTGTGATATATGGAATACGAAGAGTTCTGATTTATTCACCAATGACTGCTACAAAAAAGTAACATCTGAACAGCTTTTTGTTTTAATTTATAACTTTCTTGATCGATATTGGAAATATTGTCATAAACAAAGAGCTCGATTCAATTATGTTTTTGGTTCATAACTTTCTTAATATTTAACCATTTTTTTAGCAAAGCGCACATACTGTAGCCCCTACATTTGGGAGGGCTAATCTCAAAAAGTACTGGATGAATCGAAATACCGTTGTCGGCGGAAGAAAGATCTCGTTCCATTTAAAGTATTATATTCTGTAGGGGAATGTACGCTTTAGCTGAACACAATTTGTTCAATATTCATAGAGTTATGAAGCAAAAACATACCTGAATCCAGCGCTTTGTTGACACTTTGTGCCGTGAACTCGATGAAAAGTGGCCAGAGATGTCATCGCCCTTTCCTCTGCCTTCACCTTAACGGAATGACATTTAATAGTAGTATTGATTTATTTTATATTTATGTTAATGAACATGAATATAAATAACCAACTTTAATTTCTTAACTATTGCAATTACAATCATGTTTAAAAAAACAATCCAGTTTCAGCGATTTGTGTAAAAAAGTGCAACCTTTTGCCCCTCAAAAAAAAGTTATTTCCCAGCTTCCGAGCCTTTAGGACTTTTCTTCAGTTACTAAGTGCAGTTCGTTGTGAATATTAACATGTTGAGATGTTCTGTTGCAATTTGTTTCGGGTGGACCCCTATTATCTCTAAATGCCCTGGGTCCGTATTCATAAAACTTCTTAGCAATTCTTAAGTCAAAATATTTCAATTTTTCAAACAACTTAGAAGTTGTTCTATCGTTTTAAGACATCTTCTTTAAGATGTTAATAACACTATGCATTAATAAAGCCCACAGCTAAACATGTATCTTAAAACAGATGCTCTTTAATGTCGCTGAGAAGTTAAAAAGGATATTTGAAAATATGTATATATCTTAAATTTTTACTTAAGTAATATTTTCTACTGAAGTTGCTTTATGAATACGAGGCCAGTTTATAGCAGTAAAATATATCTCTGACAAGAAATCAACATACTTACGAAGTCGTTTAAGGGACATGACTGGTGAAAGATAGTAGCAACAAACGCATATATCGCTATAGCAATAACATAACTCATCTTGAATGGCAGACTATAGGCTATTTCGAGCCCCTACCCATCCCCCACACCCATCTCGCCAATGTAATCACAAGGAGATAGAGGAAGTATGAAAAGGAATCTGAGAACCTTGCAATACTCTTACTATTGAATTGATGTATATGGTTATTTAACGTGCTCAGAGGATAGACTCCCATAAATGGGTTCGCACGGTTTCTGTTCCCATTCGACAGCCGAGGCTATGGGAAGTGTCCTGCTCTCTTGCCAGTGACACGCGACAATATGAGGACAAACTTTGTGTCCTCACAGTTACTATCGTTTAAATGATAGCTTTTTTGAAGATTGGGACATGCAGGTAGTAAGGTGGTGTGAGGACACGAAAGAAAGAGACATGTAAGGACATGTGAGAGACAATGCCCTCATACAGTATGTGTTATGACTTAATTGTCCTCACTATTTGTCCTCATTTAACACTCATTTATCTATTTTTCCCTCTTTCAATTGTCATTTGTCCTCACAAAAACCTTTGGCTTAAACAAACGCCCGAAATAATAGCAAATTTGTCGGGTTTAGACTTCACCATAATGTATTGATTTTTTTTTTTGGCTGGATTGCGTAGCAAATCCAGGCTTACAGTTTGGCGATTTCCATCTGTCTGTCCGTCTATCCGTCCGTCCGTCTACGAGTTTTGAAGTTTTCGTTAAAGTTTTTGTTTTTTCCTCATTTCTCAAAAATGAATTTTCAAAAAGCTTTGAAACTTGACACTTGTTTAATATCATTACAAATGTTATATGAAAATAACCCTAACTATGTCATGTATTTCACCTGGATTATCCCCACTTTTCACACAGATTTTTCAGTCGCAATTCGGCGTTCGCACCACTATATATAGTGCTTCATCTTTTTTTTTTACGTTTAACAAAGTTTGAATAAATCATATATATACATTTTTTCGTAATGACATAACGTTGAAACCGTAATTACATGTTGTTCAGCAAAAAAGCATCACGGTTTATGTACATATATCTTACATACACTGATGTAGTAGCAGCTTTTATGATGGTTGGTGATTCAGCCAACCAGACTGGATCACGACTAGATAGCCGTTCAAAGTTAATTCCATGCCATATCTGTCCTGTCAGGGAACGAATTGAAATTTGACAGAAGCATTGTGGTGTACTGGTTAGAGCGTCTGCCTTGCATTCGGGAGGTCGTGGGTTCGAGTCCACTGACCACGTCATACCAAAGACTGTAAAACTGGCGTAGTCAATTGTAACCCTTGCCTGACGAACAAATAATGGGTAGTGCTACGACTGATTGACCAGTGTCAGAATAATGAGACTGGAGGGTATCATGTCTACTTCGGCGTGGTATTCCAGTGTGGCAGCACTATAAAGAAACCACTGAGTTCGTTGCTTCAAGTAGACATATCATCACATCACACACAAACACACAGATAAAAGTCCAGACTCCATTGTGCCTATAATCGTCGGGTAGGACGCCTGTCATAGGCGGACGGATTTTAATCCTTCGAAATACACACACACGCGAATTGAAATTTGTTGGTGGTGGGATGTAAAGATTCATAAGACACGTACAGGTAGTCTTGCACTACTACTTGACGTGAGCATCATGGCTCTTATGGTGGTATGTACCTACCACGGTATAGGTACACACCATAAAATCAAACATGAACTGTGCTCGCGCTATAGGTTTAACCTATTTCATATTACTTTAACATCAGGTTAGATTAAACAATGAAATAAAAACTAATCTTGGGAAAAACACAGGCAAACTTCAAACTTTGGATTTTTTCAAGGAACTATTTTAGCACCTTACGACCCGGAAGTACTTCCTGACTGGTCTGACACGGTACGGTACGGTATGGTATGGCTTTTACCTATCTTCTCTGAAACCACATGGCAAATAGGTTCTATATACTCGTACAGCGTGTTAAACCATGAACCTGGTGATATTTTACTAATGTCCTTGTCTTTTACACACGTAATATTAATTTATCTTGTTAAATGTACACTGAAACGTACGGTCATTTACACCAAATGTTTCTTTAATATTCATTAATAAATAAATATATTTTAAGGAATGCATGGTTTACGTTTAACTATGACAGTTGACACATTGTGTCATATTGCTAACCTTTAACATTTAATTTTCTCTTGTTATTTTATCATAATTTTAAATATATCATTGGTGAAATGTAACAGGGTCATTTTATCCATGTTAGAAGAGTTGTTTCCCTTTGACCATAAGATTTGTACTGGAGGTTAGTGCTCTATTTTACCGCCGTTTTGATCATGTGACTTTCCTTTCAGAAATCATTTAGTTCATTCAAGACGCAGGATGTTTCCCTCTATTTATAAGTGCAATGCTAAGAAGTGCAGTTGTTGCAATTATTTATCGTGCAAGTTGAACATTAAATCAGCTGTTAATGGTAGATTGTTTAATGTATGTCTAGCTTCAAATGTTGATTGACGTGCTACTCACGTCATTCATGTTCTGACTTGAAATGCACCACGTTGCGGTATACAATATGTTGGGCAAACAGGTCGATCCTTAAGAGTTCGATTTCGTGAACACAAATATAATGCAAGTAATCTTAAAAAGTTAAAAAATTACTTGTACCAACACTTTCGTCAGTCAGGTCATAATTTTAATTACGTGACTGTTCAACCGGTTGAATATATATATTTTGATAATGATGTTTTTAAAAGCTTCAAAATAAAAGCTAGACATATTGCAGAACTTAAGTGGATGAAAAACTTACAGACACCTTATCCACTTGGCCTTAATGACAATATTTATCAAGAAGGAAATATTTCTAAAGATCCTAATATTGACATTTTTTCTATACTTTCTATTCGGAAGCTTAAATCTAAGTCTCATGGTCACAGGCGTAATGGTAACATCAAACGTAAATCGCGCGTAATTATTTCTGTTGCTGATTTACATACTATTTTTAAACAGTCTGGAAAGCACTCTATGCTTTCACGGCTTACCTCTTTGTCATTCATTCAATTCTTTATTCAATTCTTTATTAGTGATAATGGCCACCGGCCCATACACATATAAACATATAATACATAATCAATATAACACATGATTTGGTTAACGGACATCAAAAACATGTTTTCTTTTCTCAAATGCATAATATATAAACATCGCTAAATTAATAATGACATTTCTTTTTGTTGAAGACATAAGTAAATAAAATTTGTGTATATTAGGTTGTTCATAATATTTCCTTTGCAAATACAATACTCTTAAGTCATTATACAATGAACATCTCAAAAGAAAATGGTATTCGGTTTCAATATCATCTTTACAATATACACAAATACGCTGCTCTCTAGGCAATTTCATATGCCTTCCTTTTTCAATAAATAAACAATGTGATGATGTACGCAAAGACACATACGCAGCTCTAAACTTAATGTATGTTAGAACATTTAGATAGTTTTCGAATTTAAAATCATTCTTAAAATGGTTATAATAAAACAGTTTTTTATTGCCTTGTACCATCTGAGACCACTTTTGTAAGTATTGATCTTTCAGTCTTGTTTCATATCGGCTTATAAACAACTGTTCATTTTCCACACTTTGCCTCTCCCAAATATATCCAAAACCATTTGAATATAGATTCATTTTCAGCTTTGTAACCCAATTGTTATAACCATAACTATCTAAGTTTCTAAGCATATTATAACATTGTTTTACATATCTATCATCTGGCATGTTTAATATTTTAATCCAATACTTGATGATCTTTTTGTGTGCTGTTATATACATAGGATACCTTTCACAATCACCTACAACTACAGCATTACATGCTTTTAGTGAAGCTGACATAAATCGTTTGCATGCATAAATATGCACGCGTTCAATTGATTCTATATAATCATGTCCCCATATCTCTGCACCATATAAAAGTATTGGTCTTATTTTTGTTTCGAACAATTTAAAATACACATGCTGAGGCATTGGACATAAACTTCGTAACGAAGACAATAAAGAAATTAAAACACGTTTTGCTTTTATCGCGAGATTTTCCGCCATTTGTAACATAGACAATCGGCACGAAAAATGTAATCCAACATAGCTAAATCCATTTACAGTGTCAATCTGTTTACCGTCATAATACCATTTTTCAGCTCTTGCCAGTTGCCCACCATTTTTAAAAACAACAATTTTAGTTTTCTTTACATTAACCTTCAACTTCCATGTCGAACAATAATCATATAGTACATCAAGTTGTTTTTGCAAACCACGTACTGTGTCAGAAATTAAAGCGACGTCGTCGGCAAAAAGTAGTAGGAATATTTCTGTAGTGTCTGGAGACAACTGGATTCCATGGATGCCACAATTTAAAATTTCTGTACTTAATTCATTAATGAATAATGAGAAAAGTATTGGGCTAAGCACACATCCTTGACGAAGTCCTATTGGACAGTCAAACGAATTCGTAAGCTTATTATCACTTACTCGAACACTTGCTTTAACATGTTTGTATATACATTGTATAGACTTGTATAGACGCCCTTTAAGTCCTTGTCTTTGTAGCAACGTAAACAATTTATTTCTCACAACGGAGTCAAAAGCTTTCATAAAATCTACAAAAGCTACATATATTGTTTTTCTTTTCTTACATAAATATTTACTAATGAGAGCATATAATATAAAGCCATTGTCAATAGTCGAATAACCGGAACGAAATCCACCCTGTGCCTCCTCTATTTTATCAAAAATCAATGCGTAAAATGTCACTCGTTTAGCTAGGATACTAATATAAACTTTGCTAAAAGAGTCCAACAAGGCTATACCCCGGTAGTTGTCCGGATCATTAATTGGCCCCTTCTTGTGCAAAGGTATCAGAATAGATTCTGCCCAACTGTTTGGGAATTCACCTGATACAAACAACCTGTTAAATAGCTTAAGCAGGTATGGCATTATAATATCTATACTGTATATAAAATGTTCAGAAATTAGAATACCAGCAGAAGCCTTATTCTTCTTCAAATGTTTTACTGCACTTAAAATCTCATCAGACGATATTTCAGAATTAAATATAATGTCTTCTATCTCTGTTATTGGTGTATCATCATTTAAAGCAAACTCGATGTCATTATCATTATTATCATCAATGTCAAACTGATTAAATAACTGACTGAAATGATTGAACCACTCAGATTCTGATATTCGAGGCTTTGAAGTTTTACTTGAAGCACATTGCTTAACTTTATTCCAGAACTTCCTCGGATTTTCTATTGATGCAACAATGTCATCTAAAGTTGATATGTTATGACATCTCTTTTTTGTTTGACACATGTTTCTAAAATCTCGCTTAGACGAAACATAAGTTTGTAAGTCTTCCTCTGTCCTAGATTTTCTAAACAGTCGTAGACACCGGTTTTTAATACGTTTAAGACATTGACACTCTTTGTCGAACCATGTATTGATATTATTCCTGCCACTGACTTGCTTTTTAAATCTCTTAAAATTGACACATGCTTCTTCGATGATCTTCACAAAATCAAAGATAATAGTATTTATGTTCACATTTTGGTCATCCATTAACAGAGCAAGAGTATCAAAATAACCACTTAATACATATTGTTCAAGTACCATTTTATAATCACTCTCATTTTCTTCATTCAAAATATACTTGTAAGCACCACTTTCTTGTTCATCATTGTCAATGCTTTGTAAATTAATATTACACGAGAGCAAACATTTCAATGGTAGATGTTTACATTCCGTTCTTTCTTCTACATTAAAGTCCTCAATTTGTTCAGCCAAATTCGTAGATATCAAGAAATAGTCAATAACGCTACACCCATTTGAACTGACATATGTAAAATGGCCAATTCCTTTATCACCACCAAAACGTCCATTTACAATATATAAACTGTACACTTGACAAAATTCTATTAGTTCTCGACCAAATTTATTAGTTTTATCATCTTCACTAAAGTTGATCGACGAGGAAGCCGACGAAATTTTCATTTGTACAGATCCCTTGTATAACACTGCTTCCATAGTTCAAAGCTACACACAACATGTTCTCCGACCCCATATTGACAAGGATTCTGATCACGTCAGGCATTTTCTAAAACTACTATATATTAATAAAGGTATCGATTTCATTGACATGCCTAGTATTATTCAGAATACTCATGTAGTTGATTCTATCCCAAAATATTTCAAAAATTCCGAAAGTCCTGTAATTTGTTATAAGTATTAAAAGCATATTAGAAATATTATTTTCAACTACAACAAAATAGTTTCTGACCTTGATATAGTACATAATACCCCTAAGGAATGTGAATGCAACACATCAAAATGTTGCTATGCTCCAGCAGGTCATGTCATCACTGGTAATTTTGATATTGTTGATAAACGTATTCGGCATTTGTTTTCAAAAGGTCCTAAATATAGATTACCTTCAACTATTGATTTTAATGCCTGTCGTGACCAGATCGCCCACTCCATTGAAGATTTTAGTATAAAATGGTGTCGTAGAGAGTAAACCTATAGATACACGTATTAACTTTTATAATGCTAACCCCTCTTTACTACTTCCGAGATCTAGGTTTTCCTTTCGTAATTTAAAATAGGGAATTCAGGAATTTTATAATAAATTTGTTCCTGCAGATAAAGCAGCAAATAATGTAATTATTGTTTGACGCCTACATTACGTCAATGTTTTATCTCTGGAACTCGGCAGCACCAATTCGTATACTCCAGTTAATTCTACTGAGGATGATGTTGTTTCCGCACATATCACTCGGTGCACTACTTTCAAGGCTGGTGTAAACGATAAGCAAAATAAACTGCCTACCATGTACTGGATTCCTAAATTTCATAAAAATCCGTATAAGGCTCGCTTTATTTCTAATTCTAGTGCCTGCACCACAACAAACATCTCCAAACGTTTAACTTCTTGTCTTACTGCCGTTAAAGATCACGTTAAACTATATTGTGATTAAACTTATGAAAACTCTGGGATTAATTTATTTTGGTCTATAAAAAATTCAGGAGATATTCTTGATAACATTTTCAATAAAGGTCAAGTTTCATCAATAAGTACTTATGACTTCTCTACACTATATACAACCTTACCACATCATCTTATTAAATACAAGCTAATTTCTCTTATTCAAAAAACATTCGCTAGAGAAAATACTACATTTTTGGCATGTAATAATATTAAAGCGCTTTTTACTAACGGCAGTTTAGACAATTATACTATGTGGACTTCCTATGAAGTTTGTGAAGCACTCATTTTCCTATTAGATAATATTTTCGTCAGGTATGGTACCACCGTTTATAGACATATTGTTGGTATCCCTATGGGTACGAACTGTGCACCACTTGTCGCAGATTTGTTTTTATTTTGCTATGAAAGGGATTTCATGTTGAGTCTTTCAACAGATACCCAGGCAGATGTTATTGAAGCTTTTAATGACACCTCTCGGTATCTGGATGACATACTGAACATTGACCACCCTTTCTTTCCAACTATGGTTGATACTATTTATCCTACAGAACTTTCAGCTTAATAAAGCTTATATATCTGATAATAACTCTTCTTTTATTGATTTAGATCTCTCGATTGAAAATGGTGAAATAATTAGCAAAATCTATGACAAGAGAGATGATTTTAATTTTGACTTTGTTAATTACCCCCACTTGGATGGGGATGTTCCCCGAGCAACTTCTTATGGGTGTATGTGTCTCAACTTATTCGTTTTTCAAGAGCTTGTACTCGAGTTGAGGACTTTAGTATTCGTAATCTTTGTATAACTATGTTGAGTGTGTATAATGTTTAAAGTGACTTAAATACTTGTAGTATGCATTAAATCATAATTATGAAATGAGATTGCATAACTATATGTCTTGGATTATATATGAATAATGTATAAGTAATATATGATATAGATTATATATGAATAAAGTATGTGTAAATTATATGTGATATGTATTACATATGAATCATGTATGTGTACATTATATCTGTGTAGGATTAAATGTGATAGAGGTATTAAGTACATCTTAATAACTATATATTTCAGAGTGTTGACTGGTTTGCAGTTATCGTTACCATGGATTGATATTATACTTACCACGATCCTATTCATGCTGTACTGCACATCTTTCACATTACATTATTAAAGATGAAACTTAGAAGGCATTGATGTACATGTATATGAAAACCCCTAGAAAGCCACAGAGTAACAATGGCGCCCAACGGAGTTAGTTGTCATCGGTACAGGAGTATGTGAATCGTTGGATTTGGATAGACTAAGTGTGTAAAATATGGATTTTACCAGGTGTAGTGTTGTTTAAGTTATAACACAGTGATCGGATTGGATTGATGCTATCCGTAAGCAATGTAACCTACATGTGGACTATAGTTAACTTTATATCTTCTGTGTATCATGTGTATCATTTACACGAAGAAAGCATATATTCTATATGAGTCGGAGTAGACATGCACATATGCGAATACTGAGGATAGAGAGTGTAGCATTATGGACCGAAGTCGAGGATAACCAGATCAGGACATTATTTCTTCAAGAGAGGAGGACAGATACATGATGAGTGTGTGTGACCAGTAAACAGTAATGAACAGTGACTTAACATTTTGGTGATATTTTAGTGATGTTTTAGTGGCAAATGTGTTTATTTGCTTAGGAATTAAAAAGGTTTGTGTGTACTAGTGGTCAAGACATTATTCCATATAGTTGTAGCTGTCAGATCAACAGATGTGTGAGTACTGTGTTTATTTAAAATATTCAGAAATTGCAGTTTTTTTCAAGCTAAAATAAACTCCTCTGTAGACTAAATATATTTGTGAATGACTGCAGTTTTTGATTTTTTAACTTAGGGAGTAAGTGAATGATATTGTAAGGGAGTATGAAATTTCTCTTTATTAATAATAATTCACTCATTGGTAAGGGTGCTACTATTTACTAATACTCAACTTTTCTGGCTAACACCTGATTCACAACAAGTTAACGAGTAACCCATCTTTCATCTTTGATTGAGCTGCCATTTTGAAAACTATACATTCATTACAGCATTCAGAATGTAAACAACAACACATGTTGTGCTAGTTCTTGACCCTCAAAGTTGATTCAGTCATTGACATATATGATTGACATAGGCCGTCTAGTTTCATTTGCTAATTCACAGTTGAGTGGAGTACAACATTGATTTTGTTCTCATTTTGGGATTATAGACCATTCGTAATAAGTTTCTGGTGATTTATTGAAAAAATCTTTCAGAAATATGTATACATGCATTGAACTGTATGTTATAATTTATGGCCGTAAGGTTGGAGTGAAATATACCCAATATGCAAGTGTTAAATTGAACAGTTAAGCGATATGAAAGTGTCAGTCAGTGTGTTGTATTATAGTGCTATTCGTTAATATTAAGAAGACATGTGGCAATATTGAAAGTTATAAGTACATGTAATATCAGTGTTATAAAAATTATGAATTTGCATGTGAATTATATTATATTTAATGATAAACGTGTATGACATGAATGTTTTAAATAATACAATCTGATATATTATATGCCTTTTCATGACATGTTTGTTTTGAATGGTGTGAATGTAAGATGCTTAATAAAGATGTGTATTTATAAACGAAGTCAGTGCGTCTTTTTTATCTGCAGTCATGAACCAGTAACAACGTTTCACAATCCATTGTGAAATGGAGAAGATTCCCAAACCAACAAATCGTGTTGTTATGCATGAGTTATCAGCGATAATAAAAAAAAAAACTAATAAAGAAGACATGTATTTGAAATTCAATCTACTACTAGCAGAAACCCTGCTACCACTCTAAATATTGCATTTTTACTATTTTTGGATGTGGTGGAGTGGTATTCGATGGAACATACTCACCAGATGAGATATTCTGATGAAGTAAAACAGTTGTGGAACATTGGTCACAAACTCTTTTAAAGCAAATGTCTGGTTGGAAAAACAAAGATCAATTAGAAAATATTTGTGTTTGTATATGCTGGACTATAACTAAGGATTCTGTAATAAACTGCAATCAACGATTTTCTGAAAATCTACCAATAAATAAGTTTTTTAACGCCATCAGTCGGACACCTCTATCAGATGTAGTGATATTGCGTAATATTTCAACACAACTTCCGTTGGGAGTACAGTAGCGTTTGCCTACTGTGGTATTAGTATCCTGTATGACGCTAGTATAGTGTGTACCCCGCAGTGTTGTTAGAAATAACCCTCCCACAGACCCCAAATAGGCTTATCAGCCAGTTATACATAGCATTATATGATGTCTTTGATGGGCCACCATACTTTCAATCGGGATATGATCGGACGGATTTCAACGGATCTCGTTAGGTATTTGTATCTTGTATGACGCTAGTATAGTGTGCTCGCCACAGGTTTTTAGAAATACCCCTCCCACATACACCAAATAGGCTTATCAGCCAGTTATACTTAGCATTATATGATAACTTTTCTGGGCCACCATACTTTCAATCGGGATTTGATTTGGACACCATACTTTCAATCGGAATATGATCGGACCGATTTCAACGGATCTCGTTAATACCCCTCCCACATACCCCAAATAGGCTTATCAGCCAGTTATACATAGCATTATATGATGTCTTTGATGGGCCACCATACTTTCAATCGGGATATGATCGGACCGATTTCAACGGATCTCGTTAGGTATTTATATCTTTTATAACGCTAGTATAGTGTGTACCCCGCAGGTTTGTTAGAAATACCCCTCCCACATACACTAAATAGGCTTATCAGCCAGTTATACTTAGCATTATATGATAAATTTTCTTTACCACCATACTTTCAATCGGGATATGATCGGACCGATTTTAACGGATCTCGTTATGTATTGGTATCCTGTATGACGCTAGTATAGTGTGCGTCCCGCAGGTTTGTTAGAAATACTCCTCTCACATACTCCAAATAGGGTAATCATGTAGTTATATTTAGCATGATGTGATGTCTTTGATGGGCCACCATCCTTTAAATTGGGATATGATCGGACCGATTGCAACGGATCTCGTTAGGTATTGGTATCTTGTATGATGCTATTATAGTGTGTGTCCCGCAGGTTTGTTAGAAATACACCTCCCACATACCCCAAATAGGGTAATCAGCCAGTTATATTTAGCATGATATGATGTCTTTGATGATGGGCCACCATACTTCCAATCGGGATATGATCGGACCGATTTCAACGGATCTCGTTAGGTATTGGTATCCTGTATGACGCTAGTATAGTGTGTACCCCGCAGGTTTGTTAGAAATTCCCCTCCCACATAGCCCAAATAGGCTTATCAGCCAGTTATACTTAGCATTGTATGATAACCTTTCTGTACCGCCATACTTTCAATCGGTATATGATCGGACCGTTTCTATTTTTAACCAGGTCTTCCTTGAAAAACTGGGTAAGTGCCGTTTGGCGGGCAATGTAGTTTCCGCTCAGCAACTTTTGTCGTGCATGAGATATTGGAACGAATCTAGTCTTGCTATGTAGATACCTTATATGGTATATATGCATTTGGTGTCACTGAGGTCAGGGTCTGTTTCGAAACAATAGAAAAACTTGTTTTTTCTCAATAAGTTAAGTAAGGAATGAATTATTAGAAGAAAAGTTGCTGTGTAGGTAGCTTATATCAAACGGAAGTTTGGGTCAATGGGTCGAGGTCATTGTTACTAAAATGTTACTAAAAATAGAAAAACGGTTTCCACTTAAGATGAGATATTGAAACGAAACTTGCATATTTGTTACTTCATGTTCATTCACCTAATAACACCTCAAATGGAAAACCTGGTTTTTGTGGAATTTCTTTCTTTTGTTGTTTTTTTTGTCAAAAGTGTTGATGCCATGACAACAAAATGAAAAAAAACAACAGATACTGAAATATCTAAACAAAGAGATAATTTCATTTTTTGTTTTGTCAAAAACTGTGGTAAAACAGCAAATAAATGTAGAAAAATATGCTAATTCTCGATACTGTGTTTATTGGAAAATTATTATAGATGTTATTTTTTTTATATAAAAGTTCGTGTAAACGTTTGGGGAAGTGAAGAGATAATGCACATGCTGTTTCTTTCATTTAAAATAGCAAAACAAAACTCGATTTAGCAAAGAATTGTTAGTATGGCTATGCAATAAATTGTTTTAAGTAATAGATAATCTGATCTCGGCTCGTTGGCTTATTATCGCCAAGACAGACTCTTATCTTTTTGTAGCATGGTGTACTTAGTGTCAGAGTGACGTCCGTACTATAAAGTCCCCTAGCTGGTACTTGTAGTACTTGTGCCCCTTTAGTAACCCTAAAACGATTTAATGCTTTCCATTCATCAAAGGAAATGTCACTGACCATGCTACAAGTATTTATAAACAGTTGGAAACTTAAAAACAATTATATTCTGTGGTGCTAAAATCGTATAAAAATCAATTGATATTTACATCACCAAAGTGGGAGTCAGAAGACAGTTAGGAATATCTTGGAGCCTTTTTGTTTATAAATACCTGGGGATATTGTTTGAAGCCTGATTTGTGTTTCAGGCGCTTGTGGTTTACTATTTGTTTTTGCTTGTATAGTTATCCACCACCAATGGAAGCTGAAAGTGGTCATATGACCTTAGCTGTTGTTGCGACTATGAAATTCACTTCAGTTCAATTGCTCGCATAACCCTTTTCAGTTGTTCTCAGTATTCAATGGATATGCAGTATATTGTCAAAGGGAGATGCAATATTACATTCCCAAAGGAACATTTGGTAATAACTACTCATTTATAATATTAAGGTGTATTACATTTACTTGCAATTAATGTGGTGTACCAAATTTACTACTGTTTGGTAAACTGCCTTGCAGCACAACAGTTCTGTGTAGAAATGTTGAATGAGTGATTTGTTTGCTTGAATGAATGGCGTCTCGCAAGCTACCGTGTTGATGCACAACAGTTTTGTGTAGAAATGTTGAATGAGTGATTTGTTTGTTTGAATGAATGGCGTCTCGCAAGCTACCGTGCTGATAAGGACTGCCTTGCAGCACAACAGTTCTGTGTAGAAATGTTGAATGAGTGATTTGTTTGTTTGAATGAATGGCGTCTCGCAAGCTACCGTGCTGATAAGGACTGCCTTGAAGCACAACAGTTATGTGTATAAATGTTGAATCGCCAAGACAGACTCTTATCTTTATTGTAGCATGGTGTACTTAGTAACACTGACGTCAGAGTGACGTCCGTACTATAAATTCCTCTATCTGGTACTTATAGTGCTTGTGCCCCTTTAGTATCCCTAACACGATGAAATGCTTTCCATTCATCAAAGGAAATGTCACTGACCATGCTGAGTGATTTGTTTGTTTGAATGAATGGCATCTCGCAAGCTACCGAGCTGATAAGGACTGCCTTGCAGCACAACATTTCTGTGTAGAAATATTGAATGAATGATTTGTTTGTTTGAATGAATGGCGTCTCGCAAGCTACCATGCTGATAACGACTGCTTTGCAGCACAACAGTTCTGTGTAGAAATGTTGAATGAGTGATTTGTTTGTTTGAATGCATGTCGTCTCATAAGCTACTGTGCTGATAACGACTGAAAGTGTTATACTTCAGGAATTGCAAGGGCTGTTCGAAAAGTTTGTAGACAAATTAATTTACATGGAAAATACTGGTAGATTAGTTTTTAACATAGCAAGAAAGTGAAATATATATTCTTCATGGAAACCAAATGTATATGGGCACAATTTCTCCGCCAAGTTCGATTATCAACCTCATCACGTCAGTAATTCCACAGTTATACCCATTGTAATAGTCAAAAGTCAGAAAATTAGTGTCAGAAAGACAATTACATTATTAACATGTTAAGCAATAGCGGTAGTGTCCGCGTGTCCTATGGAATCATTTGTAGTGTTGGCTCAAGTTAACAAAAGGCTAACAAATCACTATACATTTTGGCCATCCGTCATAAAATTTTGCTTAGAATTCAAATCTCAAAACAATGCAAGGTTGTATTTATTCCAATTTAAGCAAGATAGGTTAGGGCAAGATAATGAAAAAGCCTAAAAAAAAAAATATTCTGAAAGATGTTGAACAAAGTATGATTGATAGGTAATGTACAAGTTGAAACACACCAAACACACAAAATAATCCCAAAAGTGAAATGGTATCACTAAAGTAGTCCAAAGTTGGCATATTCAGTTATAAAGGGAACACTTTAAACCGTTCACAGTCTCAAGATCTCCTGGCTTCATTACCCTTTGACACCACAAATCATGGAATACACATGTTTTTTCCACACGTTTTTTCCCCCGTGTATTTGATAGACGTGTAACAATACATCAAACTATCGGTGCATCGCAATTGTGATCTCCCCAATAGTAATACATAATATCAATAGAACATTTTAATTTCAATAATTCCAATCCTGAACTATCTATGTTTTAAATAGTTTGCAAATATGGTTAATTTCATTTGTTGGTTCCTTCTTTCAACCAAACAGGTCAGAATAGTACCTTTGTATGTAAGGCTTTAAATAACTGAAAGGTCTTAAGCTACCTTTGTATGGCTTTGTTTTATAGGTAGGTTAAAATGTATTTAGATATAACTCCAAGATGTCCATTACGTGGTCCGAGTATTAACTTTCATACCCCATCCAACCCTTTCTCCAAGAAGCGAAAACTGGGTTGGCTGGGGTATGAAATAAAACCTTAATTTCTAGTTAAAATGTTTGCATAGTGTAAAAGTAAAACATGTAATAGGTAATTTTAAAGAGGACATTACTTCCTTTTTTCAGCAAAAAATGCTTTTAAACATGTTTTGTAGTAGAAATATATGTTATAAAATCTGTTAATATAAGCTTTCCATCGCTTAATGGAATTAAGGCGGGACCACATATTCAGGTTTATGGTGTATATAATTTAAATAATATATTGACTGTAACATAGGTATTATAAAATGTTTGTTCTACGGTAAATGTAAATTGGCTCTAAATGTTACAACATTCAGGTGATATTATAAAAATAATTGGTGCCAGACATGGCTTTAGTATGTCCACAGATGGTATTAGTTTTAATGACTTGTATGTTCATTCAGCATTTTCAGACATGTTTACATATTAAAGGGACACACCGCAATCTTAAAGCGTTTAATAGGCGGTAAAATTAGCTTATCGATTGATTATCTAGTATCATTTTGACTTTAAACAGGCTTGCATATAGTTAAATCGAATCTTAATTTTTTTAATGTTTCCTCGTATTGGACCAAATCATATAATAATTGGTAAAATATAATCACCGCTTAGTAATATGCAAAACAATTTGCTTTATACTATTCTTATTATTAATATTAGTGATTACTTGAATGCAAATTGATGAAAAACTAACGGGACGCTGGGAGTTTTAAAAAAAATCAAAAACGATTGCCATGTGTCCCTTTAATATAGCTATTGTTTGTGTTAAATAAATAATAATAATTGTACATGTGTCCTGATTACAAAGTTTCTAAGGTCAAAACAAAAGAATGTTTTGTTTCCAGGTAGGAAGGCTTTTTTTTTTAATTGCACTCGCCACCTAATGATGAGGGGGCATATGTATGTCTTTTCTGAACTGTTTGTTAAGTAGGTATTTCCTACCACATTTTTGACTCTTTACAGTATGCTTTATCTATCATGTCATAACTTACATATTCATTTTGTGTCGGACTCAAACATTGTATTACCTGAGTAACAGCACTTTTTGTCTCGCCTTTTCGAAGAAAAAAAAAGACATAGGTGTTGCTTTTCCGTCGGCGGCGAAGGAGTCAACGTTCAAGTTTTGCGTTTAAGTCATTTTATCACAAACTGTATGCGCTAGACCTTTCAAACGTTGCTTATAGTTGTATATTGGGTGGTACATCGCAACGTGACAAAGCAAATGTGGAAGTGACATTGACTCTCCAAGCAAAGGGCAGATAACTTAATACTTTTTATGTTAAACGTTTGCATTTAGGTCACTTTTTCACAAACAGTATGCACTAGACATTTCAAACTTTGCTTATAGTTGTATCTTGGGTGGTACATCCCAACGTGACAAAGCAAATGTGAAAGTGACATTAAACCTCCAAGCAAAGGGCAGATAACTTAATATTTGTTATGTTAAACTTTTGCGTTTAGGTCACTTTTTCAAAAACGTATGCACTAGACCTTTCAAACTTTGCGTATAGTTGTATCTTGGGTGGTACATCACAACGTGACAAAGAAAATCTGGAAGTGATATTGACCCTCGAAGCAAAGGGCGGATAACCTTATATTTTTTACCTACCTTCAACTATTGCGTTGAGGTCATTTTTTCACAAACTGTATGCACGAAGACCTTTCAAACTTTGCTTATAGTTGTAACTTGAGTGTTACTATTTGCAACGTGAAAAAGCAAATGTGGATGTGACCTTGACTCTCCAAGCAAGGGGCAGATAACTCAATAAGTTTTACATTCAACATTTGCGTTTAGGTCACTTTCTCACAAACTTTATGCATTAGACCTTTCAAACTTCGCTTATAGTTGTTACATGGGTAGTACATCACGTGTCAAAAAGCAAATGTGGATGTGACCTTTACCATCCAAGCAAACGGCAGATAACTTTAATTGTTACATTTACATCCATTTCTCATGTACAATAATTATACACTAGATGCTTTAAACCTAGTTTATAGCTTAATCTTTGGAAGACAAAACATTCTATTTTGACATAGTTGAGTCTTGGGTAGTGCATCTTTGTGGGCACATGGATTTCATCTGCGACCTTGACCTACTTTTTGGAGCTGATGATTTATTTTGTTTGATTTCTTTTTTGATTTTTGATTTTTTAAAAAAAATCTTTTTTTAAAGAATGGCATTTTGTTTTTAAACAAATGCACTTAAATGTGATCTCAGAAAACGGTAAACTCCATTGTATTTAAGTTATTAAAATGTTTACAAACGTTCATTTAAGCATCATTTATTTTTATTTTTAAGTCCCGCCCCCGTTCGGCGAGACATGCGAATCCGCGGATTTCTTGTTTCTTAAAATGTTTGGTTTTCAGAGGATTTTTTGGGCGTGATAAAAGCCTGTTTGATCATGGGGAAAACATTGTGTCATTTAGGTGACAGGAAGCAATAAACATTTTTTGTTTTGACCTTTTGGTCAACTGAAAATGTTTCGATTATCTGTAAGGCTGTTAGTTGATATCAATGGCCATTTAAATGTTGTAAAAGGACACCTGACAATGTTGTATAGCATGCATCCATAACAGTTTACATTGTAAAACTTGTTTGAAAATACAATTGCTACATAGTGTAACTGTAAATGTTGACTTGTATTAGCACTGTCGGGATCCGTACACCGGATCTTGGTCAAGACCCCGTTCACTAGTACGGAGTTTTGGTCAGCCATGTTGGAGAAAACGTGCGGATAAGAACAGCAAAGGTAGGTTAACCACGTTTTTCTGCTATTTTTGTTCATGTATATGAATAATCAGTATTGGTGTATCTTGCGGAAACATTGCCCCATTCAAATATTACCGTACATTGTTGACATATGACTTTAAATGCTACAATTCGGATCAAAGAAAAACAATTGCCGGTGTTGAAAATCGCCGAAAGTACCCTTCAGCAATAAATATCTCATTAATTTTCAAGTTAATGAAAATTTTGAATTGGCAGATTTATTTGTTTTTCCAATATACGTGCATGCTCAAAATTTCAGCATCATTCGTCCGAAATTGGCCGAGATATGAATCGAAACAAAATTAATGTTTGTGTACGGGGTCTTGGGCACTTGTGTACGGAGTACTGCAAATATTATTTATTACTGTACGGAGTTTTGCTTTAAATATATTGTATGAAACTATGGTTTTAATGGTACTTGCATTACATGTAATACATAAAACATTCATTGAATGTTTGTAAACAGTCAATGTAGTGTCATTAGAACTGAATCAACGTAGATTTCCTTGAACAGATATAATCATGCGAGCTATATAGATAATTAATATTAACCCATGCCTTTATCTATATTATGTGTTGTCAATGTAGTTTAAGAACCAACTTTACATTTTCTATTAACATGCTTAGGAAAGTTTGACATAGTTTAGATGTCAGTATGGGGCATAGAATTAATTTTCACCTGACAGGCAAACTGTTTGAAAAAAATACGGTAAGGATTTTTAACGCCCGTGGGACGTATAATAATACTTTATTTAAACAATATTTTATTCAAGTACTGAATGGGATTGGACAACAGGCAATGCCTATGTAAGACCTCTCCCATATCAAGGTACATATAAACAATAAATTCATATCAAACATAACATAAAATGTGGAATTGTAGTACAGTTTGCATATATTGGTTTGACAATTAACTTAGAATCTTTGAAACATGTGTACCGTGATTGTTTAGTATTAACACTTTGTACTGTCAGAAAAAATTTAAGTGAGAAAAAAAAAAGAATCAACAGAAAGAAAATCATACTGGAAACCAATACGTAATATATATAAAAATGTACCGATTATTACAAAATATAATGGTTTTAGTATGAGTTTCTGTAACCAATAGTTAATTTTGGAATTTAAGATAACTGAGAAAACAGACAAACAAACAAATAAAAATTACAATAAAAAAGGAAGAAAGATGATAATATATAAAAAAAACTTCTAGCATTGTGACAAAACATATCTGAAAATACAATAGTATATACATACATATACATATGTACATGTACATACATCTATAATTCTACGAAAATCCCCTGGTACACTTGATGTATTTGTGGACGATAAGTACAATTTCTGAGTTCGTCGTATCGTTTAGTATCAAGTCAATGTTGATATGCGTGACATCAACACGATTGGCTAGGGTATCAAGTAAGTCATTTCTGAATTGGTTATACAGTGGACAGTTGAAAAAGAAATGAGTATTGTCCTCACATGGATTGCCACATTTCGGACATACTGCTGAATCTGTCAAGAAGTGGTCAAATAAATGCGTATTTAGATTACTCGAGTTATTTCTTAATTGACAATGGATGATGTTATCATTCCTAATTCCTATATTATAGTGATATGGACTGTCAGTCCTATGTTCAATAGCCTTAAGTTTATGCTTAAACTGTTCAACAGATGGTGCATTTTTAGCGTCTAAATGTAAAGCATTCCACAATCTAATAGTACTCGGCAGAAAGCTGTTATAATATGATGTTGTACGACAAAGAGGGAGACGTAAGTTTAATCCTGAAGTTCGAAGGTTATAATTATTGTTTACAGGTAAGTATGGCTGGATTAAGTTATACATGTAATCTGGACTTATGCCATAAATTATTTTGTAAATAGTTACAAGTTTATGATCTTTTCTTCTTTTTGTTATTGTTTCTAAGTTCAATTCAGTATATAAGTATGATCTAGAGGAATTGCATCTGAGGCCTGTTATTATTCGTGCTGCTTCAACTTGGACGCTCTCTAATAGATCAGATTCTCCCTGTGTACAGTTATCCCATACTGAATCTCCATATTCAAGTATAAGTCTTATAAAGGCGATATATATTTTCAATAGAGAATGTCTGTCAAGTTTGTACTTAAGCATTCTTAGAATGTTAAATCGTGCACATGCTTTTTCGTATATATTTTCTATTTTTTTTTGCGACCAAGTTTCATTGGACTGAATTGTTAATCCAAGGTGGCAATGTGACGCTACGTCTTGTACTACATCATTATCAAAGTAGACTGGTGGGTGGTTATAGTTTCTTCTAGTGCAAACAAGGCTTTTGTGTTTTTTTAGGATTAAATGTAACAGCCCATTTTTTTGACCATTCAGATATTTTGCAAAGATCATTTGTAAGAGAGTTGGCACATTCTACTGGGTTTTTATCAACTACAACAAAAAGAGAAGTGTCATCAGCAAATAACCGTACATCATTCAATAAGTCATCTGGGATGTCATTTATATAAAGCAGAAATAGAAACGGACCTAAAACATAGCCTTGCGGAACACCTGCATCTATAGTACTGAAGCGTGAAGAAAATCCATCTAGGACTACTTTTTGCTGCCTATCAGAGAGATACTACGTATCCAGTTACATAATGAATCATTGATACCATATTTAGCTAATTTAAAAAGCAACTCAGCATGCCATACTTTGTCAAACGCAAAATATAAATCGTACATCTTTCCCAGCGTCGAGGTAGCTTATTATGTTATTATATATTTCTATGAGCTGATTTACTGTAGAGTCTCTAGGTTGAAAGCCTGCCTGGCATTTGCACAGAAGGTTATTCGTTTTGATATAGTTGAACAAGTGTTTAAATACGATTTTTTTCCATCAATTTGCAAATAATACTGGTAATGGATATAGGCCTATAATTGCCCGGCATGTCAGGTTTTCCCTTGCCCTTAAAAATAGGAGTTACATTCGCCTGTTTCCATTGGTATGGTACTTTTCTAGTGGACAATGACAGATTAAAAAGTCGCGTCAATGGAGCAGCGATGCTATTTAAAACTAATTTTAACACCTTTGGGCTAATCATATCTGGGCCTGGAGGTTTCGATAATTTCAAGATTTTCAATTGATCAATTACTTCCGTTTCATTTATAATAAAGTCATTCATTTTATAGTCAGTGGGATTATGAAAAGTAGGTAATTCCGGTTCATGTTCAATATGAGATGTTGCAGAAAAGGAAGAATTCAATGCGTTTGCTTTGTCTACTGGATGTATTAAAATACGACCGTTATTTTTTATTGGAAAGTTTGGTTGAGTTATTTTGTTCAATTTAGAGATCGATTTTGCTATACGCCACCATTTACCCGTGGGGATTGATTTATCAGTTAACTGGGATGTAAGTTTTGACTTGTATGATTCCTTAGATTCGCGGATTAAAGCAATTACCTCATTTCTAAGTTGAATAAACATTGACCAATGTAATGGATTGTTGTAAATGAGAAAAAAAATTATATGACGTTAACTGTGGTCACAATGAGCTAAAATTGGACAACTGTATCAATTCTAACAGACAATAATATACGTCTGGACTTAGTTTGTAGTACTTGTAGTTATTTGGAATAAGTACGGAGTCTTTCTCAAGAATTACCCCTTTTAAGTTTTAGTTTTCTGCATTTTTTGGTCTTAACAATACAAAATGGTATAAGACATATAGGACCTAAATAATGTCTCAGAATTACTACAAATATAAGTAAATAACTTCAGTGCAGAGCAGCGAAAACAATCTTAGCATTGCAAAACCCCGTACAGTACATGGACAAGACTCCGTACACAAATCAGCGTCTGTTTATATGAATTAGTTACGCTGGGCACGTTTTGTTTCGATTCATATCTCGGCCAATTTCGGATGAATGATGCTGAACTTTTGAACATGGACGTATATTGGGAAAACAAATAAATCTGCCAATTCAAAATTTTCATTAACTTGAAAATTAATGAGATATTTATTGCTGAAGGGTACTTTGGGCGAATTTCAGCACCGGCAATTGTTTTTCTTTGATCCGAATTGTAGCATTTAAAGTAATATGTCAACAATGTACGGTAATATTTGAACGGGGAAATGTTTCCGCAACATATAGCAATACTGATTATTCATATACATGAACAAAAATAGGAGAAAAACGTGGTTAACCTACCTTTGCTGTTGTCATCCGCACGTTTTCTACAACATGGCTGACCAAAACTCCGTACTAGTGAACGGGGTCTTGACCAAGATCCGGTGTACGGATCCCGACAGTGATTAGTATTGTGGTGTATTCCTGGTAACATTAGCTACTCATGTATTTTTAAAATTGCACTGGAAGATGTGGTTTTTTTTTCATTTCATGGATTATCATTGATAAATCATTTTCCTAAGAGGATTGTTGATTTATTGATTTACGTATTTTATATTACTACCATATCATCCCCAGTCTTTGAATTATTTTTTTTGTATCACTAGCCCGAATTCTTATATACTCAGTAAAAACCCGTACATTTTCCCTTAGCCTGACTACATAAATTAAACAAATTCTCTAGCCCGAATGACAGTATATTAATTCGAAGACTGAATAACGCTTATTATACCCCAGCTTTCACAAAATGAAGTGGGGGCTATATAGGATTCACGTCCGTAACGTCGCGTCCCGTCCCATCGCGTAACATATCTTTTGCGACAAATCTTTAGCTCCAATGATCATCAAAGATCAGCAGAGCTTATGCCGTGGTACTGTTTCCGTCGTCCGTCCGTCTGTCCGTAATCTTCTTTTGTAGCGACTACTCCTCTGAATCTACTGGATGAATTTTCATGAAACTTTACAGAAAAATGGCCCATGAAGTCTAGTTGATCCTAGCAAAAATTCATGTCGATGTGAAATCCAAGATGGCCACCAAAGCTAAAAATAAATGTTTAAAAAACAAGTTTGTAGCGACTATTTCTTGAAAACTATAAGTGATATTGATATGGGACTTTTCTAAAATGATCAGCATGACATGATGTTGGTCCTTGTTGAAAACCGTTTTGATTCGACGTTAAAATGGCGTGCAGCGGCCATCTTTGTTTACATGGAGTTATATAGTAAAGACTTGTAGCGACTACTCCTCTGAAACTATTTGACAGTTTCATGAAACTTCACAGGAATTTGGATCTAGCTTTCAAAAACCTGTCAGTAGAGCTTCAAGATCATTGACCTCTTGTTAATACTTGCATATTTCAAACACTTGTGCATGGGTTGTTTCAAGTCTGCATATACTCATAACAACTGATGACTTTATGTCCCTGTACATCACCCATCATTGATTGCCTAATTTATTACAGTATTATGGCACTTTGTTTGGCTTAGAATTTTCCACTCTAATATGGTATAATGACATGTTAACTCATTTCTTCTCAAACATTTTCTAATTTGATTGTTCCCATACGTGATGTACACAATAACAACTGATGCCTTATGTCCCTCTACATCACCCATCAGTGATTGCCTAATTTATTACAGAATATGGCCCTTACAATTTTCCACTCAAATATTGTATAATCACCTGTTAACACATTGTTCCTCAAACATTTTTGATGAACTTTATGTGGCTTTCAACACTTATGAACTTTTCTGGATTGTTATTACACCTGACATACAGTTCACACGTAATGATATGATGTGTCTGCATTTCTTTTTTTTCGATTCTGCAATTTTTAAAAAAAAATACAGAATTATGTACCTTTCTTTTACTTAGAATTTTATTCACATTAAAAAAATAACAGATATTTTACACATTTATTTTTCTTGATTTTGCCCATCCTCATCGGCTATAGCAAAAAAGTGGGAGTATTCATCACCTTCAGTGATAGTTTTAGTTTGTATATAGTTTTTGTAAAACACCATTCATTTATTCATTCATTCATTCAACAGGATTGACATGTCTGTTACCTTTGTTCATATTATATCGCAGAAAGGATGATATTAGCGATATAATATATATAAGTTATAGAATAAATATGATGTAATATAAAATTGGATGCTAATAAGTGCTATAGTGTTATATAAAATTGTATGCTAATAAGTGTGTTTTTTTTAAATACATAATGGTATGTGTTGTTATAAACATTTTGACACTGTTGTATTGTTCGTATGTGAAATGTATTCATATATGGATGCAAAGGTGAAGAAATGTTGACCATTTGTATATTTTATTGGTATATGCTAGCTATATACTTTCTTATACTCTGAAAAATCGAATAGTCGAGCTGCGCTGTCCACCCAGCAAGGTTTCGTAGGGCTATATAATAATCACTTTCGAGTTATTTAGCAGATAATGGTTGCATGGTTGCATATTTGCTTTTCCATTTTGGTAAGATGTGAACATACATAATGAAAACCGTATACGGTTACACTCCACTAATTTTAACTATAAGACTTCATAAGGTTACATTCCACATGTTTAAATTTCTTGTCGACTTATTTAACATATAATCAGATAATTGTTGCATATTTTCTTTTCCTTTTTCTTATTTAATATGTGAGACTCCACATATTTTTTAATTATTTGTAATTGAGACTCTGCTCAGCACAAACTTCAGAGTATTCCCACGCATCCATATTTAAGGAAATGATACCTATTCCGACTGGACACCAATGGGGTAGTATTAATCACCTTGAAATTATATTTTCAGTAATTTTGTATTTAGTTAATTTATATGAAAATACAGAATCAGTACCTAAATTATTTAGGATACACACAAAGTCATATTAAACAGGTCACCAAGCGGGGGTATTAATCACCTTTAGTGATAGCTCTAGTTCTTTTTGGTATCACCTTTTTTATAACAAATTTTCCTATCTGATACATTTTCCTATCTGATACAAATAAGTTTGAAAATCTGTTTGTATCAAAAGATAGACTAATACATTGCTGAAAAATGTGAGACTGCATAACGTCCAAAAATGGTCATTTATGTGGTATGCTTTTTTATCCCAACAAAACGTGTTAACTTTCCTACCTCTGAAACTTCAGGTACAGTTAGGGCACATATTCTCACATGTTTTAAATGATAACTTTGAATCAGTTCGTAAAAGTGTGACTGCCAGAGGGATATAACACTTAACGTGTAAGAAGTACTAAAGAGCCAAATACTGTGTTTTAGCCGTGTATGTTTTATAAAGGAAAACTTAAAAAATCTTCTCTTCTGAAACTACAAGTTACAAGTTACAGATGGCAGGAGGTACATTATACTGTACTGAAGTGGGTAGTCTGTCTCCACCACAAAAAAATCGACCCTCATACATATACTAAACCGATTTCTTTAAAACGTCACAGAAATATACGAAGATGGTCACCATTGCTGATTGGTATTCAAAACCTTATCTGTTTCTCGTCATTAGAGCTCTTCAAGGTCATTGACCTCTAGTTCTTTTTTCATTCAGACCAGGTTCAGCAGAGAAAAGGTCTATGCAGATTGGCAAAGAAATCGTAATATCAGTACCTGACGTTAGATATAAATTGAAGAGATGCTTTAAAGAGGCACTATCTATAACTACGCGATTTTTAATGTAAAATATTAAATACTCAATATTACTGCATTTATATGTATACAAAGCTATTTTATGAGTATTCTAAGAAGAAACATGGTTCGTATTCCAGTTCTGTATATTATTAATTATGATCAAAACAATATCTTGAATAAAATGCTGCACTGCCGTTTATTCCTACCGGAGAACTACGAGTTTTTACGATTTTCTCGGACATGCGCAATGCGATTCAGTTGAACGAAAACAAACTATTCGGGGCATTTCCAATAGTAAACGAATCGATCGGAACTCTTCACCAATCCGACGAGGCTGTTCCGATTGTAAACGAATAAGATCGGAAAATCTCCGCAATCGGCTTGTCTAAAACAATTACGAATACAATTTCAAACAAAAATCAAATCTTTTCAATCCTGTTTTCCCCCAGAAAAACGCATATTACATGGGGTGAAATTATTGCCATTTATTATTTTCATAGTCCTCTTTATAATTAAGTAAAGTTTATATCAATTGGTGGACAAAAATATATAGGTAGAGCCTCTTTAAAGAGTTTTTCGAAAGGTCCAGAACTGTTGTTTCGGTTGTTGAGGTAGATCTTATTTATATCACTATAGAAATGAAGGAAATGTTTTTAGCTCTACTGATCAAAGATCAGCAGAGTTTATGTTGTGCAGTCCGTCCGTCCGTCCGTCTGTCTGTCCATCCGTAAACTTTTTTTTGTGGCGACTACTCCTCTGAAACTACTTGACAGATTTTCATGAAACTTAACAGGAATGTTGCTCTTGATGTCTAGTTGATCCTAGCACAAATTCAGGTCGGCCGAAAATTCAAGATGATATTGATTTGGAACCTTTACCAACATGACTGGCACGACATGTAGTTGGTCCTACTCAAAGTTCAATTTGATTGGATGTCAAACATGGCCACCTGAGTGGCCAGCTTTGTTAAAATAGATTTATATAGGAAAAACTTGTGGCGACTACGTCTCTGAAACTACTTGATGAAATTGCATGACACTTCACAGGAATGTTGTTCATGATGTCTAGTTGATCCTAGCAAAAGCTCAGGTCGGCCGAAAATTCAAGATGGCCGCCATGGCTAAAAATAATTTTAAAAATGCGATGTTGTGGCGACTACTTCTCAAAAAACATAAGTGATATTGATTTCGAACCTTTACCAAAATGACTGGCACGACATGTAGTTGGTTCTATGGGGGCACTCCACAGTTTAATGTACAGTTCTCAATAATCAAACCCATGACAAGCCCTTAGCCTGAATCCTTGAGCAAAGATAAATCACATCATCATTGTGTCATACATTTCTTAGAAGACAATAAAATTACACATGTTTCCATACCAAATAAAAGTATCTAAAAGCATTTTATGTACAACTTTAGTCCCATTTCTTTAAGATTACCACACCCCTCAAAACATGCTAACATAGCAATTTTAGCAATATTTCAAATGTCAATAAATAAAAAAAATGAATTTTCCTAAGCATATCAGGGTCATGTCTACACTCATAATGCTCTTGCATATATATCAGGAAATGTTGAGTTTTACATACCTTCTCCGGCGTTTTAAAATGTAATTCCATGCTGATCTCCCCGAGAGTCAAAATCAGCCATTTTACCTACTTTTTAGAAGTTTTTGCTAGTTGAGCTTTTTTCTATTTATAGCCTCCAAAAAACCCAAATAATGCATATTCTAATACACCAAAATAAACATAGAAGTACTCAAAACTGAAAACAACATCAAACATGTGCTTCATAATTATTATAAATACCATCCAGGACCTATAAGATGCTTAGTTGATTTCTTTCTGATTTACACAATGGACATTCGTGCGAAACTGAAGAGAGCCACCTTAAGGGAAAGTTGTCCGTTAAAAAAAATTGAAACGCCCCTTTTTCCATTTCGAGAATTTATTCCGGACGTCTTGACATACGAAGTATTGCGATTGTCAAAAAATTGGCCTAACAGCACCTTTTTCAGATAACACTGAAATAGCCTTTTAACAGTTTTTTTGCAAAAAAAAATCTTTCGGTCTGGGGTTTTTTCCATAGCATGAAAAAGGTCTGAAATGTGCAGTCAGAAGTCATTTCCACCCTAAAAAGTTCCTCCTATAACCCGATTTATATAAAGCCGCTATATTATGCGATTTTTTTTTATTTTAACGCGAAACGACATAATGATGTGATGTGACATGACGTCACGCCACATGCTATTCTATGTTTAACGTCAACTTACTATGACATCAAAATACCATAGCAACCAGTACTTAAACGGGACATTACCATTAGCAAACTGTCAATATAATGAAACAGTCTTAAGGCAAACCCAAGAATTACACCAATGGTTAGTTTTTAAATGGCATAAAGGCCACCTCAAACTTAGAAAATCCTACTAAACTTGCATATACCAACCGCAAGACACATGGGATCTTGAGATATCGCAAGTTAGATATCTCATGATAAGTTGCGATACATCTTGAGAAATTGTAAGATATATCTCAATTTATTTTGAGATATCAATGACTCAAGACACATTGAGATATCTCAAGATAATTATCTCAAACAACAATATCTGAAGACAGTTATCTCAAGATAAATTGAGATATATATTGAGATATCTTGACATTAATTGAGATATCTCAATATAAATTGAGATATCTCAAGATAAAATGTGATATCTAAACATGGAGTATCTCAAGATAAATTAGACATATATTGAGATATCTCAAGATACGGTGCATCACGAGTATTACAATATACATATTTTACTGAGTTGTTCATAATCTGGGTTTCGTAGCAATGCGGGTTTGCCTTATCGACAAATTACATTCTAACCGAAGTAGTTCTCTTCACAAACAAACCGAATGGTAACAAACTTCGAAAATATGTTGAAATACAGACAAAAAATACTTCATTTGACTGTTTTAGTAAAAAAAAGGTTGGACCCTTAAGGGGGCTCTCCACAGTTTAATGTACAGTTCTCAATAATCTAACCCATGACAAGCCCTTAGCCTGAATCCTTGAGCAAAAATAAATCACATCATCATTGGGTCATACATATCTTAGAAAACAATAAAATGACTCATGTTTCCATACCAAATAAAAGTATCAAAAAGCATTTTCTGTACAACTCTAGTCCCATTTCTTTAAGATTACCCCACCCCTCAAAACATGCTAAAAAAGCAATTTTAGCAATATTTCAAATGTCAATAAATAAAAAAATGAATTTTCCTAAGCATATTAGGGTCATGTCTACACTCATAATGCTCTTGCATATCAGGAAATGCTGAGTTTTACATACCTTCTCCGGCGTTTTAAAAAGTTATTCCATGCTGATCTCCCCGTGAGTCAAAATCAGCCATTTTACCTACTTTTTGGAAGTTTTTGCTAGTTGAGCATTTTTCTATTTATAGCCTCCAAAAAACCCAAAGAATGCATATTCCAATACACCAAAATAAACTTAGAAGTACTCAAAACTGAAAACAACATCAAACATGTGCTTCATAATTATTATAAATAACATCCATGGACCTAAAAGATGCTTAGTTGATTTCTTTCTGATTTACACCATGGACATTCGTGCGAAACTGAGGAATGCCCCCTAACCAAAGTTTAATTTGATTGGATGTCAAACATGGCCGCCAGTGGCCATCTTTGTTTACATAGAGTTATATAGGAAAAAATTGTGTCGACTACTCCTTTGAAACTATTTGACGGATTTTCATGAAACTTCACAGGAATGTTGCTCTTGATGTCTAGTTGATCCTAGCAAAATATTAGTTAGGTAGAAAATTCAAGATGGCCACCACTGCTAAAAATAGATTTTAAAATGTGACTGGCAACTACTTTTCAGAATATGTGAGTGATAATGAACCTTTACCAAAATGTCTGGCACGACGACATCTTGCAGGCTTATCAGGATTTACACTGGGTGCTCATCAGTCATTTGACCGAAACACCCCTTTGTACTATAAATGGACTGGTCCAAATTCAAAGAAAGGACAGTCCATTATACATTCATAGTGGAGAAATTGCATAACATGATCTGTGACCTGGCTATATTTATCAAAATGGATCATTCCATTGGGTGATTTGGAGAAATTGGGGCAACATATAGGATATACTAAGGTTGATGTTGTAAATTAAATTGATATATATATAGCTTTAAAATTAAAATTTGTGGTAGCATTATGACATTGTTATAAAAAGATACAGTCTTTAGATCATGATAAAATTGATTGAGACTATAATGTTGCAAGCCTAGTTGTAGATATCATCGCCGCATTCCGGTTTACATATTTTTGGCGGAGTTATGACACTTTCCAGGTTTTTGATACACAAACTTTTTCCGGGCTAGTTCTCCTGAACCCTATGGCTCCAAGAAAAGGATAGCCCGACGCCCGGGGCTAGTCCAATCTGAATCTGGGCTAGTCTCTCTTTCAAAAATGGTTGCCCGTCGGGCTAGTCAAAAAATATCGGGACAATCAAACTGTGCTAACTAAAATTGAACCAGAAATCATCTTTAATCCCGTGTAGTTTGAAGCCATAATATTATTTGTTGAAAAATAAAGAGTTCTCTCCCTTGATTAAAGTTCATCAATTTGGCAGCGTGCATTTCATTTATTGATTACAGGATTTGAACCAATCACCTTACAGCTTTCATATTAAGATTGAGTGGTCATACGAAGTTGTCACGTTGGAAATGTAGAAGAAGAAAGATCGCTCGAATATTAACAGTTTGAACGGTGATTTCGATTTTATTTTCTTATTTTTCAATTAATTGCTGCAATTGTATCATAAAACGCTTTGTAGTAAACAACAAACTGCAAGCTGCTAACTGATAACGGGAACGCGCACCTGTTTTAGATAGTTTAATTTGCGGGACAATGTACGTTTTTTATGTGATTTGCGGCGCGATCCTAAAAATTTAAAAGAAAATGGTATTGTTAGCTCGACTATTATTATAGCATTATGCATCTTATTCATACTTAACCCATATTGGGGCATGTGCTCCTACCCCCCACCCCACCCCCCACCCCGCCCCGCTCCACTCCCACCCACCTCAACCCTTTTTTTTAAACTTTTTTTTTACATATTTCTGTGTTGTTTTAGTCAATTCTTACACATATATGTTGCCCCCTCCCCCCACCAACCCACTCCCACCTCTCCCCCGGCTCCCCCCACCCCCAATTAAAACTCTATTTTTGAAACCCTACCAACCCCCTCTCCGCCACTCCCAAATCCACCCCCACCACACACTCGAAACTGGATTTTTTTTTTTACATATTTCTGTGTTTTTTGGTAAATTTTTATACATAGCTTCTTACACATATGTTGCTCCCTGCCCACGCCCCCCCCCCCCCCCCTGCTTCTCTCCCCGCTCCCCCTACACACACACTCGAAACTCTTTTTTTGTTAGTTTTACATATTTCTGTGTTGTTTTGGTAAATTCTTACACATACCTATGTTGCCACAACACCCCCCACCCCACCTCCCCCTCCACCCCACCCCACGCTCGAAACCGGAATATTTTTATTTAATGTTTATTGTTTTTTACATATATCTGTGTTGTTTTGGTAATTTCTTACACATAGCTTCTTACACATATATGTTGCCCCCTCCACTCCACTCCCACACACTAACCCCCGTCCCCACCCCCCCACTCGAAAGTGTTTTTTTTTACATATTTCTGTGTTGTTTTTGTCAATTCTTACACATAGCTATTTTGCACCCCCCCCCCCCCCCCCCCCCCCATTCCCCTATTCGAAATATTTTTATTTTATTTTACCATATTTCTGTGTTGTTTTGGTCAATTCTTACATAGCTTCTTACACATATATGTTGGCCTCCCCACCCCCCGCCTCTCCCCCATCCCCACTCAAAACTCGATTTTTAAAAAAAAAACAACATACTTTTGTGTTGTTTTGATGAATTCTTACATAGCTTCTTACACATATATTTTGCCCTCACCACCCCCACTCCCCCGCCATCCACCCCTGCCTCTCCCCCACCCGCACCCCGCACCCCACTCAAAACTCGATTTTTTTTTGATTTTTTTTTTTTACATATTTCTGTGTAGTTTTGGTCAGTTCTTACACATAGTTATGTTGTGCCCCCATCCCAACCACACATTCTGATGCTATATACTAGCTATAACTGTATTATTCTCTGAAAAATCGAATAGTCGAGCTGCGCTGTTCTCCGACAGCTCTTGATTTTTTTATATAATGCAATGGATAAATAGAAGGAAAATAAAGAACAATAGAAACTTATTGTTTGATTCTAATCACATGTGTATTATTAATAAATGATAAATAAAACAGAGTAAAAAAGCGAATTATTCAATATCGACAAAACTATGTACCGGCACTGGAACTAACAATTTCGTGGCAACTAAAAAATAAATCAGGGCAAGTGACTTTTCAGTCAGGGCAAGTGGACTTTTAAAATCTACTTGCCCTGGGCTAGTCCCCAATTTTAATTTTCTGGATTTCAACGAAACTTGACAAGGATGATCAGTGTCAAGCCTAATTTGCATATCATCGCCATATTCCGATTGAATTATGGCCCTTAATAGGTTTTAATAAGTTCTCAAACTTTGTACAGATTAGTCTCTTCTGAACACCTTGCCTAATTTCAACGATCATGGCTGGGATGATCAGTAACAAGCCTAGTTGCACCTGTCATTGCCGTGTTCTGGTTGAATGTATTTTGGCAGTTATGACCCCTTAAAGGTTTTAATACACTAACTTTGTACATACTAGTTCTCCTGAACCTCTGGCTGAATTTCAACGGAACTTGGCAGGGATGATCAGATCAGTACCAAGCCTAGTGGTATATATCATCGCCATGTTCCGGTTGAATGATTTTTGAAAGAGTTATGGCCCATTGTACATAAACATCATCTTTAGCCAGTAGAGCATCCACATGCCCTCTTGGGCCTCTTGTTTGTCCGTGTTTTGTCGTCTTTCTGTAATCCATTAACACTTAAACATAATCTCAGAAATTACTTGACAGATTTTAACTAAATTTGTTGTTAAGCAACCTTCTATGAAGCTTTCCTAAGTTTGATAGTGTTTATGTTGCATTATAGCATATATGGCCCTGTAGCAATTGTGTTCAAATGATGACCCTTGGGTCATGAATGACCCTACCCCAGGAATCGCATTAAACCAAAAGTCCTAGAACTCTGATACATAACATTAGCTAACAGAGAAGTCATTGAATTGAAATGCTATTGGGGCCATATAAGGTTTGACCTTAAGCAAATCTGTTATCTCGCATTGTTTCGTCCATAGGATGAGGACGTAAACCCAGCAGTATTGTGTATGTTGCAACATGTATTTATAAACATGTGCTAGAAAAAGCATGTTTAATTGTATGTATCAAATTGTCTTTTTTTAGGTGAATCAACATGTAGAAAAAGCCACAACTGCTGTGACTAGAAGGAAAACCAGATCTGGAGATTAGGAGGCAACAACATCAACAACATCTGACTTTAACATTCACTCTTTTCTAAATGATAAAGTACTTGGACAGAATGGTGGTGAACTTCTTGCTGAATGGGCATATTCAGCTGAAATACCATGGGTTATCGGCATGTTAGTGTGTGGAAGCACGGTATTATTCTATTATTAGCTTACTTGAGCCGGCTCAGAGGTGAGCTGTTCAATCACTCTTCATCCATTGTCCTTCTGTCTGTCCGTCGTCGTTAACATTCTATTTAACCCTTTACCCTTTGGAGACACTTTACGATGCTTATGCGACCAGTGTAAAACCAGATCAGCCTACGAATAACTCGCAGGCTGCATATGTCTTTGTATTGGCACTCTATGAGGTAAAGGGTATTTTAGGACTTCTTCTCAGAAATCACTGGACAGATTATGATCAATTTGATGCGAAGCATCCTTATATGCAGCTTTCTCAAATTTGATCACATGATGACCATGGGGTCATAATTGGCCCCTCCTTATGGGATTGTTTCAAAAGGAACATTAATTATGGCTCTGCCAAGTTTATTCTAATGGTGCTGCAAGTGTAAACATTGTTGGAATAAATGTCTGGTTGTCTTCATTTTATAAAACTTTGCCAAATGGTTCAAAATTTATTTATATGCGTTGATATGATTTTTATTGAAAAAATAAATCGGGTTTTAGATTGGCGTAAACCGGGTGGGCGGCGGCGGGCGGACGTCCACATTTTGTGTTTTCTATATATCTCAGCATTACCATGTCCTATTTCATCAAACAGCACCTTCCTCTCATCAAGGACTGACCACACCCTGAAAACTAGGGCACTATGACCTACTTTCTCCAAAATATGCGTTACGTTAACCTTTTTGTTTAACGACTGAGCCATGATATTTGTGCAACCTTGTGTTGCACAAATTTGAAAAAATGAAGTTTATCAAACTTCCTAAACAATGTTATATCTAGGTAGGATGGACATTGGTCCATATATTTCTGAATGGATTTCTTGATATTAATGTCGGTTTCAAAGTTACAGCCTTGAATGATCTCTTTCATAGTTGTGTCTTGGGTAGTGCATCTTTTTAGACGCATGGATTTCGTCTATGACCTTAACCTACATTTTGGGGCTGATGATTTTTAGCTCTACTGGCCAAAGGCCAGCAGAGCTTATGGCATGCTGAGTTGTCCGTCGTCCCGCGTCCATCTGTCGTAAACTTTTGTCTCAAGAAATATAAAAAGATCGGACAGGGAAAGTAGCATTCAAGGAGGACAGTAAACCACAAAACACAGAAACAAACACGCAAACAGACAAACAAGAAGGCAAAAGCAATAATAAATGCAAACGACATCACAAACACAAAAAGGGTTGACAATAGACGATAGGGCCTTCATTTTTCATCCGATCTTTACCAAACTATATTACAATATCAATAAACGTTTAGACAAGTTCGAAAACCAGCCATATCGGACCAGTAACAGCGGAGTTATGGCCCTTGAATTTAAAAATGCAATATTTTGCCTCAAGACGATAGGATCTTCATTTATCATTCGATCTTTACCAAACTTTACCAGATTGTTAATGTCAATAACAGCTCAGACAATTTTGATAACCAACCAGATCGGACCAGTAACAGCGAAGTTATGGCCATTGATTTAGTTAAAAATGCTATATTTTGCCTCGTTAAGACGATAGGGCCTTCATTTTCATCCGATCTTTACCAAACTTTTTCAGATTATTAATGTCAATGAAAGCTCGGACAGGTTCGAAATCAACCAGATCGGACCAGTAACAGCGGAGTAATGGCTCTTGATCTCGTTAAAAATGCTATAGTTTGCCTCGTTAAGACGATAGGGCCTTCATTTTTTCATCCGAACTTTACCAAACTTTAACAAATTGTTAATATCAATGTAAACTCGCGCAAGTTCGACAACCAGTCAAATCGGACCAGTAACAGCGGAGTTATGGCCCTTGATTTTGTTAAATATCCTATATATTGCCTTGTTAAGGTGATAGGGCCTTCATTTTTCATCTGATCTTTACCAAACTTTACCAGATTTTTTTTTATTTTTTTTTTTTATTTTTACATCTCTTTATTTTTTTATTTATTTTTTTTTATTATTATTTTTTTCTTTTTGATTTTTATTATCTCTACTGGCCAAGTTCGAAAACCAGCCAGATCGGACCAGTAATGGCTGAGTTATGGCTCTTGATTTAGTTAAAAAAGCTATATTTTGCCTCTTTAAGACGATAGTCACTCGCTTCATTGATGTTATAAGAGCCATATTAGCCAGTAGAGTGTCCACAGCCCCTCTTGGGCCTATTGTTTTATGTCAAATCCGAAAATCAGTACTATTTTCAAAATTCCAAAATGCATGCCAAACATCAGATTTTTGTAAATAAATGATTGTTTTGCATCATAAAAATCAAAGATGGAAGCAATGTTCTTGAACCAAAGTATCAAATCTAACTTTGATGTTGACACAATAATTTGTTCTTCGATATTAAATAGGATAAAACTTCCTTTACACCCTAACAATTCAACACATTTTTCTTGTCAGTCAGTTATTCCCTAAATTCTGGTACACACCAAAAAGAGTGCATACACATCCCGATTTTCTGAGTTTGCCCGCATGTTAATTTCATGAGCAACTTGCCCGATGCATTTTTAGCTCTCAAGGGCAAGTGGGCAGATCCTTATTTCAAACACTGTATTTTCTAGTAATTAGCGGGTTTATGAACAGATAAATACGTGAGAAAATCTTACCGTACCTTTTCAGCTGAAGCAATGATGAGTATTCGTTAAAAATCGATTTTCTGCTGCTCGTTGACGTTTCTCTTCCTGATTTTGTTTATTTTCACCGATTCAGTGGTAGCAATATCTGGTGTACGATTACACACGTTGATGAAAATAAGAAAATAATTCATTATAACACGCACCAGTGTTTAACAAAAATATGCAATCTTGAAATATGGGGCTACAGACTCTACAACAAAAGTGGAAATTTGCAGCCATATCATGGAAATGTTCAAAGGATTCACATTTGTAAAAACTGTTTAAAACCACACTAACTTATCTTATGCTGTATATTATTACATATTTACAACACTATAATTTATGTAGGTTTTCCGTTATCATTTCCCTTCAAAATGGGAAAGGGTAAAACATGTAAAAACATAACAAAGATGTACCTTTACATTTTCAAACTTCATTTCTGTTATTAGCGACATTAATAATTTTAATAATTTTCAGTCTGTAAAAACAATTACAAACCTGAACTAATGTTTCATGGTATAGACTATCAATTTATTGACATTTTAGACTTTAAGTATGAAACATATTATTCTAAAATACACATTTCACTTGATAACCACGGATAAGCTCGACTGCTGTGGTATTCTAATGTAAACACCTGGACTTTTCATCTCTATATATCCAAAATGTGTAAAGACAGCCGTGCTATAACTGACAGATTTGGCGGTTATACCACTATGTGTAATGTTGAGCTTATAAAACACAAAATTATTGCATTATTTTACTAAATTATTAATAAAATTAACCCTTTTAACCCTTAACTCGCTACATATATATAATGGACTGTTCTTTCTTTGAATTAAGACCATTTATGTGACAAAGGGGTGTTTTGTGGAAAACGACTGATCAGCAGATCATTGTAAACCCTGATCAACCTGCAAACGGAAACATCCATCGTAAATGGAGTGGCTACTTTAGAATTTGCAGCAACTCTGCAGTTTTGTAGGTAAGAAGGTTCTATGCCCATTCTCGATATTTTATTTTGATGTAAATGAGGATGAGCCTGCCACGTTATAACCTTTCATGCATTGGTACACCTTAAAACCCAATTCAATTCAATTACAACTCAAACACATGTATAGCTTTTGGGAAACGGTTTAGTTCAAGGTATATGACTACTAGTAAAAATGTGGATTGAAAAGATGTAATATAGTACTAGTATGACTTGTACTACCCCATTCAGGCTTATCTAGCACTATACTATAAACACCTTGGTTTATCTAATATACACCAGTTGTGAGGAACTCAGCCAAGACTTCAACATTGATGCCATCGTCACCGCTAGAAAAGTAGCATCAGTTGTTGTTGTTGTTCTAAAGATTAGAGTGCCTCTACCATTTGAGCCCCCGTGAAGAATCTCACGTTGACTCGGCATTATGTCTGCACTTTTCATCGTTGTAGTGTGTAGGTTGTATCTGTGTGATGTAGTGTCTGCGTCGGTTCTATTGTTGATGTGTTGATGGTTGTCGCTCTCGCTCTATGTTGTTTCGCTGCGGCGGTGAAGTGCTGTCTGGAGTGGTGCTGGCCTACATCCGCTAGGTGGTGTTTTTGCCTACATCCGCTACTGGGCCGGGGACCTGTCTTTGGGCCACCCTGCCTCTGCAACCTGCGTCCCCGGAGGCCTCAAGTTCTATAGGCACGCAGGTTGCTGACTCCGTTGCTCCATGTTCCTCGCCAGGCTTCCCCACGTCGGATCCGTTAAGCTGCTGAGTCGTCGACCACACATTCCATATTTACATATACCACACCAAACATTCGGGGAATTCCACATGAAGACTGTCGACGCTCAGTTTACTTCTTCACCTCGATGGTTGTTCCTGGCGATGTTCCATGGCGGGCGGGACAACGGAGACGACACCGATCTTGGTCATCAGCACTGACTGGGATAGTCGGTCCCAATCAGTATTGACGTGCCTTCCCCACGACGTGCACGTGTCGGTGTCAACAGAGAAGAAAGCATCAGTCATATGACACATTTGTTTTATTCCAAAACTGCAAGACAATAAACACCCACCACTAAAGTGCAGTAGTTTAGTGTTTGGAGAGTTTGTACTTATATTTGTAATTTCAGTGGGGCTTCCTACAGGTTACCAGTTTGCCTGAAACAGTGGGGGTTCCTACAGGTTACCAGTCTGCCTGAATTTGCATCTGAATGCTCTAATATTTTTATCAGAATTGTTCAGGAATGTACAGATAGAATTATATGATACATAAACCAGACCACTTCATTTAATTACTTTGAGACGTGACATATTCTTGTTTCTTTTAAACAGTTGTTGTTGTCTCGCCTTTTGAAAAATTGCGAGACATAGGCGCCACTAATGTTGGCGGGCTCGGCGACGTCAACATATTGTATTATAACTGTTAAAGTGCGCTAAATTATTATAACTTTGTTGTTCTTTAGAGTACAGTGTTCAAATTTCATATATAACCTCACTATATCATTGTTCTTATTCCAGTAACTTTCACCACCAAATGACCCTGTGTCAAGGTCAGGGTCAGTTGTCTCTTAAATACATGTACCGTCTCCAAATTGTTTTTGTTAAAGTGCGTTAATTTCTTTAGACTAGATTATGGAAACTAAACAAATAACAAATCTGTCTCTTGTTCAACTTATTTATTAACTTCATGCAATCTGTATAATTCTCGTAGGGACACATGGCAATCTGATTTTATTTTAAACTTACTGCGTCCTGTTAGTTCTTCTGCATAACTTGCACTGGATCAATCATTAATATTAATCATACGAATAATATCAAGTTAATTGTTTTTACATATAATTAACTGTTGATAATAATGCACCAACAATATATCTCAACTTATGGTAAAACCAGTGAAAAACATTGAAAACTAAATATTTTATTTAATTATTTTCAAGTTGGTTTAAAGTAAAAATGATTATGGATATATTAATCAAAACAATAATTGCAATGCTTGATAAACACTTCAAGATGCCATGTATCCCTTTATATACTATCTTGATACAAGTGTAGCTGACTGCCATGCCAGATAATAAACTTTGATAACATATGTCATGGATATATATGTACACTGGATTTGAAACTCCCTATACGACCCTTGTTAATTCCCGATTTTATCCGCCGAATGGTCAATAAGCTGGTTCCCTGATTATTCTGCGGTAAACAACAGGGTGCCTGCCAGGGTAACAGGTGCGCGGTGGCTATTTTTGACGCGATCTGAGTTGATGCTGACATAAAGCTGAATTATTAACATACTACTTCACGATATATTTCAAATATCGAGGTAAGTTATTTAAATCTGCATGTATTGCTTTTAATTTATTGAAAGAAATTATGGAATTCATACTATAACTTGGGTTTAGAGGCGAAAATACGCTCGATAGCTGTGTAGATTTTCTTTTTTTCTACAGTTTTCGCCATTTGATACTTGAAATCGAGAACCTAGATTTTTTGAAATTTAACTTCTCTTTCATTTACGTTACGATACTCAAAGTAATTATTCCTTCGTAATGCCATTATTGTGTAAAGTTGCTTGGCGGTCTTGTAAGTGTGAGGTTTGGTGACCCTAGAACCGGTTTAAACCCCCAGTGGTCTACTTTGCCACTGACCGTTCCAAGGCGGTAGCCCTATTGTCAACCCTTTTTGTGTTTGTGATGTCGTTTGCATTTATTATTGCTTTTGCCTTCTTGTTTGTCTGTTTGCGTGTTTGTTTCTTTGTTTTGTGGTTGACTGTCCTCCTTGAATGCTACCTGTCCGATCTTTTTATATTTCTTTGGATTTCTGTATAGCCTTTGTTTTGTTCGCAAATTATGCAGTTGAATTGGGTTGAAAATTTATAAATTCTTTTTCTTGTTTTCGCCATTTGCGGCTTGAAATCGAGAATGTACATTTTTTGAAATGTAACTTCTCTTTCATTTACGTTACGATATTCAAAGTAATTATTCCTTCGTAATGCCATTGTTGTGTAGAGCTGCTTGACGGCCTTGGATTTCTGTATAGCCTTTGTTTTGTTCGCAAATTACGCAGTTAAATTTGGTTGAAAATTCATCAATAAAATCGCCTCTATTTTATTTATGGTTCGATATTCAAAATAATTATTCCTTTGTATTGCCATTATTGTGTAGATTTGAATGACGGCCTTGGATTTCTGTTTAGCCTTTGTTTTCGTCTCAAATTTTGCTGTTTAAGTTGGTTAAAAAATAGTATTACGATGCGATACCTGTGTATTCGGTATGACACGTTTGACCTTTGGGGTACTTGCGTGCAATAAAACAGAAATATTATATCGATCACCAACATCCTGTTATATGGAACACAAAACAACCCTTTGAATTACATCTGTTACCGCCCTTCTAAGGGGACAATATGCCGAAATATTGCGCACGACCACCTTGTATATACCTTATGACACCTCTGACTTAGGGGTGGAAGGGTGCAATAAAAACAGACACGTCGACCGCACTGTATATTCGATATCGAACGGTGTTAATTAGAAGGCGCCAGATGTGCAATATGGAACAATAGACCACTAAATCCATCATAGTTTAATTAAACAAGGCAACTGAAACCAAAATCAAGTCGAATTACCTAATGAGCCAGCGAACGAACTTATGTACTTACATGTATCATTATGCATGTATATTTACAATTTGCAGAGTCACATGATCATTGTCGCAGTTTCACCTACGGTCATATTATTTATTTTGTTTATTAACGTTAAAACAGAAGTCACTTTATAGAATGAAGAATACTCTCTCAGCTTGTATTTGAATTAGTCAGCTAGTTTAAATACTTTTCCCAGAAGAAATAATACAGCAACGATATATATATATATATATATATATTTGTTTTTTTAATTTGTCGAGTCACGTCACTGTCGCAGTTTCACATACGGTCAAACGAAAGTAATTGTTCTTATTTAGTTCGTTTTTAGTAAAGCTTAAACAGACATTACTGCATAGAATAAAGAATTATCTTTCAGCTCTTATTTGAATTAGCCAGCTAGCTTAAATAATTTTCCCAAAATAAACAAATCAGCAACGATATGTAAATATATATATATTTTAAATTTGCCGTGTCACGTCACTGTCGCAGTTTCACATACGGTCAAACGAACGTAATTTTTGTTATTTAGTTGGTTTTAAGTGAAGCTAAAACCAACATTACTGTATAGAATAAAGAATTATCTTTCAACTCGTCTTTGAAATAGCCGGCTATCGTAAATACTTTTCCCAAAACAAATCAATTAGCAACGATATGTATACTAGGTTTACTTACATTTTATCAATTCGTAAGACCTAACTTAGCTCAATGCGCATGCGCCATGATGCCTTACCTGTACGCGCAAGTATTCACGGGTAAATTATTATTCGGCGGATAAATTGGATTTACGACATGTTTCAAATCCAGTGTATGTAGATCTATGCAAATATGTGCCTAGATTTAAATGTCAATTTGTGGAGAGAAAAAACAAGTTGACAAGCTGTGTGTGTGGCCTGTGTAATTATAACAGTGGCAATAATCTTTTTAAAGGGACACTGTCTGTAATTAAAGTTACCAAGTAACAGTCTGGTATATAGTCAAATGTACACATGTAAACATGCCCATAGACCCAAATAAACCATTTGTAATACAATATATGTCAAGTACAGGGTAGTTAAAATTAACCACACATTTTTGACTAAAGAAAAAATAAATATATATAAAAACCATTTGTACGAATTTGCATTTGCTTTCATATTTCTGTTTATCGCATAACTATATTAATTAACAAAAGTGTTTTAAAATATATTTTAAAACTGAATAACGTTAAGTTCAATTAACATACATGTGTAGTCTGTTTTTTGGGCAGATTGCGAAATCAAAATCCGGTCTAAAGAATGGTAATGCTTGTACATCCAATAATACTTGCATTTAGCTTCATTTATCGAAAACTATGAATGCTACCCTACGATATGCTACCCTCAATGTTTTCTTGACTTTATTAACAATTTGTTATCTTATTTTCGAGGTGATTGTTACATCTCTGAAGCTTGATAGAACATAATTCATTGAGATAAAGGAGAAGGGGAAATTGAAAAGCGGCAAGTCGGTTGCAATCAAATATTCTAAACCATTGGATTTATTCCATAGGAACATTTTGTATGAAGTTATCTATAGACTAGCCACTAGGGCGGGTGACTGAAGGAAGAAAATAAAAATGCTCTGTCAGAAATTTCTAATCAAATGAGCAACTCTTAACGCACCACCTTTTTTTTCGGATATTTTATACCCCTTTGTGTGCATAATCAATTTTTTTTAGCTCGACTGAGAGCTTATACCGTGGTGCGGTGACAGTCGTCCGTCCGTCTGTAATCTTTTTTTGTAGCGACTACTTCTCTAAAACTACTGGATGGATTTTCATGAAACTTTACAGAAATGTTGCCCATGAAGTCTAGTTGATCCTAGCAAAAATTCATGTTAATGTGAAATCCAGGATGGCCGCCACGGCTGAAAATAGATTTTCAAAAAACAATTTTGCAGCGATTACTTCTTGAAAACTTTAAGCGATATTGATATGGGACTTTTTTTTAATGATGTTGGTCTTTGTAGAAAATCGTTTTGATTCGATGTTAAACATGGCTGCCAGTGGCCATCTTTGTTTACATAGAGTTATATAGTAAAAACTTTTAACGACTACACCTCTGAAACTACTTGACGGATTTTCATAAAACTTCACAGTAATGTTGCTCTTGATGTCTAATAGATCCTAGCAAAATTTCAGATCGGCCAGAAATTCAAGATGGCCGCCACCGCTAAAAATAGATGTTCAAGAAACAAGTTTGTAGCGACTACTTCTTGAAAACTATAGGTGATATTGATATGGAACTTTTTCTAAAATGATCAGCATGACATGATGTTGATCCTTGTCGAAAATTATTTTGATTTGACATTAAACATGGCTGCTAACGGCCATCTTTGTTTACATAGAGTTATATAATGAAAATTTATAGCGCCTACTCCTCTTAAACTACTTGACGGATTTCCATGAAACTTCACAGGAATGTTGCTTGATGTCTGATTGATCCTAGCAAAATTTCAGGCCGGCCGGAAATTCAAGATAGATTTTAAAAAAACAAAATTTGTAGCAACTACTTCCTGAAAACTATTAGTGATATTGATATGGGACTTTTTCTAAAATGATCAGCATGACATGGTGTGTATCCTTGTCAAAAAATATTTTGATTCGTCGTTAAACATGGCTATCAGTGGTCATCTTTGTTAACATAGAGCTAATTGTAAAACCTTGTAGCGATTACTCCTCTATTTCAGGTCGGCCGGAATTTCAAGATGGCCACCACAGTTAAAAATAGATTTTAAAAAATGTGTACTACTTTTTGAAAACTATAAGTAATATTGAAATGGGACTTTTTCTAAAATGATCAGCATGATATGATGTTGATCCTTTTTGAAAATTATTTTGATTCGACATTAAACATGGCTGCCTTTGTTTGCATAGAGTTTGTATAGTAAACATTTGTAGCGACTACTCGTCTGAAACTACTTGACGGGTTTTCATGAAACTTCTCAGGAATGTTGCTCTTGATATCTAGTTGATTCTTGCAAAATTTCAGGTCAGCCGGAAATTCAAAATGGCCACCACGGCTAAAAATAGATTTTTTGAAAAACAAATTTGTAGCGTCTACTTCTTGAAAACTATAAGTGATATTGATATGGGACTTTTTCTAAAATGATCAGCATGACATGATGTTGGTCCTTGTTGACAAACACTTCATTATTAACATTATCAACCTGATAAACTCTCATTTTTAGCTCTACTGATCAGAGATCAGAAGAGCTTATGCCGTGGTGCGGTGTCCGTCGTCCGTCCATCTGTCTGTCTATCCGTCCGTAAATTTTATTTTGTAGCAACTACTCGTCTGAAACTACTGAATAGATTTTCATGAAACACTTCATTATTAACATTATCAACCTGATAAACACTCATTTTTGTTATATAAAATATGCTTTATGTCGGTTCATCTTTAAATACACGTTTTCTTTCATTATTGACAAGTTTTTTTTACAAATGAATCTTTTTTTTTTGTAAATAATAACAGCAGACTGGGACAGTATTGAATGATGATCTTTGTTTATTTGGTGTTAGTTGTCATCTTAGTTTATGATAGACTATAATTAAAAATATATTTTATTAAAAATATGCTTTATGTCGATGTATCTTTAAATATCCATTTTCTTTCATTAATGACTCTTCTTTACTTAAAAAATAGTTAGATTTCTTGGGCAGTATTGAATGATGTTCTTTGATTATTTGGTGTTAGTTGTCATCTTAGGCTATGTTAGACTAAAATCGTATTATAAACACTCTTTAAATATGCTTCATGTCGATGAATCTACTGATATACTTTAATTTGCTTAAAATGGATGTAATTCGACTGAGACAGAGTTGAATGATGATTTTTGTTTATTTTGGTTTAGTTGTCGTTTTTGTTATAAAATATGCTTCCTGTTGATATATCTTTGAATGCACATCTTCCTTTATTAATTACATGTTTGTTTTAAAAAAAAGTTGATTTGGGCAGTATTGAATAATGACCTTTGTTAATTTGTTGTTAGTTGTCTTCTTAGGCTATGCTAGACTAAAACCTCTATATAAACATTAAAACACATTTTTATTATAAAATATACTTTGTGTCGATGCGTCTTTAATTACACTTATTTTTTTCATTAATTACTCATGTTTATTTAAAATGAATTGTATTCGGGCAGTAATAGACTGATGATCTTTTCTAATTTGGTGTAAGTTGTCTTCTTAGGCTATACAAATTTTCATAAAATGTGTTTTATGTTGATGCATCTATTTCTACACGAGTTCTTTATTTAATGACTCTATTTAATTATTTTAATTATGTAAGTTGACTGGGACCCTATTGATTGATTATCTTTGTTTATTGTGGAGTTAGTTATCATCTTAGGCTATGCTGTACTAAACCCTCATTATAAACATCAAACAAATATTTCTATTACATAAAATATGATTAATGTTGATGTATCTTTTTATACACATTTTCTTTCATTAATTAATCATGTATATTTAAAAATGAAGTTGCATTGGACAGCATTGAATGATGATCTTTCTTAATTTGGTGTTAGTTGTCATCTACGCTAGACTAGAACCTCTTTATGAACATTAAAACACATTTTTATTATAAAATATGCTTTGTGTCGATGCGTCTTTAATAACACTTATTTTTAGCTCTACTGGCCGAAGGCCATCAGAGCTTATGGGATGCCGAGTTGGCCGTCGTCCGTCCGTCGTCCGTCCGTCGTTAATTTTTGTTTCGTTAAGACGATAGGGCCTTCATTTTTCTTCATCCGATCTTTACCAAACGTTAACAGTTTCTTAATATCAATGAAAGCTCGGACAAGTTCGAAAACCAGCCAGATCGGACCAATAACAGCAACGTTATGGCCCTTGATTTAGTTAAAAATGCTATATTGCCACATTCTGCCAAAAATCATTCAACCGGAACACGGCAATGATTTGCACAACTAGACTTGGAATTGATCATCCCTAAAAAGTTTCGTTTAAATCCGGCCAGTGGTTCAGGAGAACTAGTCAGAACAAAGTTTGTGTATTAAAACCTTTAACTCCGCAAAAAATCATTCAACCGGAACACGGCGATGATTTGCACAACTAGACATGGAATTGATCCTCCCTAAAAAGTTTCGTTTAATGCGGCCAGGGGTTCAGGAGAACTAGTCAGAACAAAGTTTGTGTATTAAAACCTTTAAAGGGCTATAACTCCGCCAAATGGAACACGGTGACTATGTACAACTAGGCTTGGTACTGATCATCCCTGCAAGGTTTCAATGAAATCCGGCCAAATGAAGGCCCTTTTGTCTTAATGAGGCCAAGATATAGCATATTTTAGGAAATCAAGGGCCATAACTCCGATGTAAATGGTCCAATCTGGATGGTTTTCAAACTTGCCCAAGCTTCATATTAACAATCTGGTAAAGTTTCGTAAATATCGGATGAAAGATGAAGGCCCTATCGTCTTAACGAGGCAAAAGATAGGATTATGCTATGGTCACAATGATCGGCCGGTATCCGGGAATAGAGGGTAATCGGGAGTACACCGCTGATTTTGGCCATTTTTCCGACATCGGACAACACCGGTCAAAAAATTTGTCACACATCATTTACATAAATGGCACCGTCCGGAGGCCGTGCGGAGGCCGTCCGAAGACCGTCTGGTAATCGTACGGCGTCTGTTTCCAAAGAGAAATTTTTGGGGGCCGGCGAGGCAGTGAATACCGACCGAACATCTAATACTAATCGGCCGATTATCCTATGATGTCCGGGCGATAACCGGCCTATTCACCGGACATCGTACGAATATCGCCCGAGTATCTTACGGACAACGAACGATGCTTGTACCAGGCCCGGCCGAATGTCGGGCGATTGTCGGGCGGTGTGATGGCCGATGGCTACGTCTTCGGTCAAGAGGTATATAATGGCCGCCTTACCTGGCATGGTAAAAACGTTACGATGGCTGAACCAAGACGACTACGACTGGCGATGCTGGAACAGGAATTGGCGCAAGCAAGACTTCAACACAACATGATACTGGCGGCGCTGTTAGACGAGGCCGAGAGGGAGCGACAGAGGGCCCCGAGGAGAAGACGGAGGTGGTGGGTCCGCGACTGGATCCTGCGTAGACCGCTGTTTGGCCAGTACGAGACGTTGATGCGGGAGCTCGAGAACGAACACGCCAGCGACTTCAAGTCATACCTACGTGTGGAGCCGGCACTTTGGCACGAGCTCCTCGACAGAGTGGGGCCCCGCATTACCAAGAGCCAAAAGTAATTATACTGTGAAATTGTGAAATTCTTGTGACTTGTACCTATTTTTGCAAACATGTGCTTTAAAAAATATTTTATTATGCATGATTTTAATTATATTTTACCACCTTCTTGTGTTGCAGGTGCCGAGCCCCTTTGGAGCCTGGCCTCAAGCTCGCCATCACACTGAGATACCTTGCCACGGGAGCCAGCTACCGAGACTTGGCGTTCGCGTTCCGCGTCGCCCACAACACCATATCGCTCTTCATCCCTGAGGTGTGCCAGGCGATCTTTGAAGAGTACCAGGCCGAGATGTGGAACACTCCCCAGACCCCAGACGAGTGGCGACCAGTGGCCGAAGGGTTCCGAGACAAGTGGAACTTCCCGCACGCCTGCGGGGCCATCGACGGCAAGCACATCGCCATCACGAAGCCGGGCAAGACTGGGTCGCTGTACTACAACGTTAAAGGCTTCTTCTCCATCGTCATGCTGGCTGTTGTAGACGCTAATTACGAGTTCATCTGGGCCGACGTGGGGGCCCCCGGCTCATCTTCGGACGCCGGGATATTCAACCGATCCCGCCTGGAGCCGGCTCTTCGCCTGGGGGTACCCTGGGTCTACCCCCGCCCGAACCCCTTCCCAACGACGACAGAGACATGCCCTTCTTCATGATCGGGGATGACGCGTTCCCGCTGAGGACGTATATGATGAAACCGTACTCCCACCGCTACCAGACAATCCCCGAGCGCATCTACAGCTACAGGTTGTCGCGGGCCCGGCGTGTTGTGGAGAACGCGTTCGGCATCCTGGCCCGCCGCTTCAGATGCCTGCTGACCACCATCCAACTCAAGCCCCGCAACGTCGTCAAGGTTGCAAAGGCCTGCATGACGCTCCACACATTATGAGGACCCGCTACCCCGGCCTGCAGAACCCGGACCTCGACCGGGAAGACGACCAGATGCAACTTGTGCCCGGGGCGTGGCGGGACGACGCTGGCTGTGATGCAGGATGTCGAGGCAGAAGGACGGGGCCCCAGGACGACCCAAGCTGGCAAGGAGCAGCGCGCGTACTTTAAGAACTATTTCATGAGTCCGGCCGGCAGTGTCCCGTGGCAGCATGTGGCGATACAACAATGACTTTGTGTATTACTTTCATTGTGACAGACACTTTCATTACATTCCTATTTTACTATGTCCCATGCTTGTAATAAATATGTTTGCTATATTTGTATCATTCCATGAAGTTGTTGCATTGAAATAAAATATTTTTTTCATAAATATGAAACATTTCTTTTGTACTTTCTTGTGTGTTAACACTAATAAAACACTAATAAAAGGTATACACTTAAAATACATTGGTTTGAAATAAAATAAAGGAACCTTTAAAGAAATATAATGGTTTGAAAAATTAAAATAAAAATCTGGACTGAGAAATAAAACAGCATAATTCTAATATCAATCATTGTGATTGTCTTAATAAAAAGTAATTTCACTAGTTAAATTTGGGGGACATATAGAGCAATCCCCAGACTTTGACTGTCATTACATTTTTTTAAAAAGAAGAGCCAAATACATAAAGCAAAGTATTTTCAGTTATTATTTTAGACTTTGTACGAATTTGACCTTTAAAACATTTCACTTTTTTTTTTTTAGATGACCTTTATTATTTCTATTGTAAAATTGACCTTACTATTTGCTTTTTTTTTCTTTGTTATTGGACCGTTTATAACAACTTTATTTTATACAAGGCAAAACAGACACATAAATTATTTTAAGACCCAGGATTTTTTATTAAAACTCAAAGCACATTCTTTTAATATGCACAGTCACATGGTAATATAACATAAACATATCCAACGTCAATGGTAATCACATCAATAGATGCACATATAAAGTAATCACAAAAGTCACAGATCCCTGGCCATATCCTTGTCCATATCCCTGTCCATATCGTTATCCGAGTCGGACACATGGCTCACATGGCTCACATGGCTCCTCTGGTTCGAGTCTATAACTATGTTGTGCACATCGTCGGAGGGGTGGAGTTTCCTCTGCGTATCCTGAAGCAACTGTGACAGGGACTCAGTGGACTGTCTGGACTGCTGAGCGGGGGGCGTGTCCAGGCCTGAAGTACGCGTCGGGAGCGAGCTGCCCAAGGGTGACGTCATGGTGTCAGCTACGGTCCATGCCTGGTTCAGCAACGAGGCGTTCGGCGAAGTCCCAAACAGCAGACTGTCAAAGGAGGTGGCAGCTGGCGCAGGGGCCGAGTGGGCACGAGCTGGATACTGAAACAAAGTAACATAAAAACATTACTACAGTGCAAAAGAAGACTATAAGTGTTAGGCATAAAATGTTCATATTGTAAAATAACTGCAATGAGATGTACTGTACAATGTAAAGAGCTTAGAAAAACATACCTGTAGTTGTGTGGCAAACTGCGGCTGCTGCTGCTGGTGGCCCCGTGGAGGGATGGCAGAGAGGGTGATGTACTGTTGCTGCGGCAACAAGGTCGGCAGCTGCGGCTGTGCTAACGGCTGTGGCTGTGGCTGTGGCTGCGGCTGCGGCGTGGGCTGGACCTGCCCCGAGATGTACCGCATGGCCAGCGCGAAACTGTCGGCCTGATACTGGCGGTACAGGTTCTCGGGGATCTCCGACTGTATGCTGACTAGCCAGTCAGCCCACGCCGCACTATCTGGCTTCTGGGATGCCTCCCGCATAGCCTGCACCTGTGAACAGAACATGAGCATTGCATTTAATAGTAAATACAAAAAAACTTGCATTCAAAAGTAATGGGATGTAAGTATAAGACAATGCTCAATGTGGCAATTTTATCATGTATTTACCTTCTCCTCCGCCTGCTTGGCTGACTCGGCACTCTTCTCCAGAAACTTAAGGAGCACTTTCTGCACAACCGAGGACTTCGCTGAGGGCTTGGCTGAGGACTTGGACTTTGAAGTACCCCTGGAAGTGCTGGGAGCTCCCTCATCTGCCGCCACCGACACCGACACCGACTCCGACTCCACGTCCGACCCAGACTCGTCACCGCCCTCAGCCCCGGCAATCTGAAACATCAGCAAGCAAAAAATGGCTAAAAATCATGCCGGGAGTACATCCTAAGCCTAATCGGAAGGGGTTGTGACCAAAGCATTAGGGTAACGTGTCATATTGAGATACGTCAACAAAGCAAAGCTTCAAGTAAGAACATGTCCTCAGGTTAGATCAAAATATTATGTAAAAGACTACATTAGGGCAACGCGTGTCATATGAAGATACTTCAACAAACTAAAGTTACAAGTAAAATACTGTCTTCCAGTTAGATCAATATATTATGTAAAAGACTACATTGGGGGCAATGCGTCGTAATGAGATACTTCAATAAAGTAAAGTTATAAGACACTTTCTTCATGTTATATCAATATATTATGTTAAACACAGCATTAGGGCTTGTCATATTGAGATACTTCAACAAAGTGATATTACAAGTAAGATCCTGTCTTCCAGTAAGATCAATATATTATGTAATACACTGCATTAAGACAACGTGTCCTATTCATACATACATCATTCTTACATACATCAAATAAAACACACATTAGGGCAACGTGTCCTATTGAGATACTTTAACAAAGTAAAGTTTTAAGTAAGAACCTGTCTTACATAAATTATGTTAAACACTGCATTAGGGCAACTTGTCATATTGAGATACTTCAACAAAGTAAAGTTTCAAGTAAGAACATGTCCTGATCAGGTTAGATCAAAATATTATGTAAAATCAGGGCAACGTGTCATATGGAGATACTTCAACAAATTAAAGTTACAAGTAAGATCCTGTTTTCCAGTTAGATCAATATATTATGTAAAATACTACATTGGGGAGCAATATGTTGTATTGAAGTAAAGTTACAAGATCCTTTTTTCATGTTAGATCAATATATTATGTAAAACACAGCATTAGGCTGTGTCATATTGAGATACGAGGGGCATTCAATATATGCTGTCACTAATGCGCTTCCGTAGAAACCGCCTTACTTTACCGCACTGAAAACTCGCATTTGAAGGCGATTTCACTAACTACGTAGGCCCTACATGCAAAATAGCGATTTAATCCGAAAACAATTGACGGAGATATCCATTGTTGAATTATGCGCACTCATGTATAGTGGCTATATTTCAATGAGCTATCATGAAAGGTGAAGAGAAAATTGAAATTAGGGCTAACATTAAAGCAAGGGTTGCTTTAAAAGTACCTGCAAAAGAAATTTATGCTGAACTGTGCCGTGTACATGGCAGTTCTGCTGTGACAGTGAGAACGGTTTTTCGATGGGCTAAGACATTTAAATGGGGTAGACTTGGCATTAAATACCATAACCGTCCTTGCAGGCCTGTTGTTGCAGCAACAAAGGAGAACATTGATGCTGTGAAGGCCATGGTAGACGAAGATGGGCGGTATTGTAGTGCCTACCCCCACTCGGGGGTGCTACCACCGTGTAAGGGTTCTTGTCATGGATGTTTTGCCAAGCGGTCATGCTACTGCTAAGTTTTATATTGGTTGGTGTTGAAGATCTAACAACTCATTATGACCAGTTCATTGTTGTTTATTATGTTTACTTCAATATAAATACAGTATATACAATAAAGCTTATAGTCTATTCAGATAAGAATGTGTGTTCTTTTTCTTCCACCTAAATATTTATTAAACCAACTCACCAAGTCTATATGGGAATTTAGGGGTAGATCTACCAATTCTGGTGGAATTAACTATTAACTATTTAAAGCCTATATATTAGTTTTCCCTAATAAATAAATAAATAAATAAAGGGGTTCTCCACCAATACTGGAGGAATATTATAACTAGATCAATTGTTGACCACCCTTATGGATGTTTTCCGTAGTCTCGGTGGACATTTTGATTGTTGTGGTTTTAATTTGGGGAGATCGAAAAAGCTGACTGCTTTCTATGAGAGTTACTTCGCCTCTGAAGAAAAAGTAGTATAAGGTTTTATTTTTCCTCGCCGTTGGCAACTAGGCCTTTTGGCGAGGTTTTCAATAGTAGTTTATTTATAATAATCTTAGTAGTTTAAATAATGTTACTAATGCTTATCAATCGCGCACGGATGGCAGGATCCAAGCAGACGCAAGGCATGGCAATAGATGGTTTGCAGGGACGCAAGAAGATTAACTTGGCAGAGGCTGAGTGATGGGGACACAGGTGGAATAAGCTCATGTTGGTCTATTTTATATATAAAATTCAATCGAGGATTATAAATAATAATTTTATTTTCCAGCGCCAGCGCGTCACCATTTCTTAAAAATGATTTAACTTAATATGTACATATATACATAATCCATGTTGTGTCTGCTTAATGCTCCCTTCCAAAGGGAATGGACTCTTATAATTATAAGCATATAATGTTAAAAAAGAAATCGTTAAAATGTCCAGTGTTGTTAGTAAGACATCACTCCAAATCTCTCAATATAAAATAATTCAATATGAGTTTTACGCTTATGAGAGCAAAAACGTTAAATGGAGTGTGTCCCTCCACCAAAGCCACGGGAAGGCCACACTGGGGAGGGCATGAAGCAGAGGTATACATAGGTTTTACATGTTAATATTATGTACCCCGTTATCCCGATGTGTGCGTCAGATCAAACTAAAAATAGCATCTTCCCAGCTGTTGATATAAAATCAATGTGAAGTAATAAGCATATATAAAACTAAATAGGACAGCCAGGAATTTCTATTAACTTAACTGTTGATATAAAACAACCAAATATTAAAATCACACACCGGGGCTGGTGGGGTCATACAAAGTAGTGTTACATGGAATTATACGACATAAGGGAGTGGGGGTGGATGGAGTGGGGGGTGGGGGGGGGGGGGGGATATGTAACTTAGTAATATTATTGTTTATAAGATAAACATTTAGGACATTTTTAGGACATATTTAATATTTAATAAGCATCTCCATGACACCAAAAGTATAGGGTTGACCCCACACTCATTCTGTCATTGAGTCCTATCAAAAGTCAGCTAGACATGTCCACGGCGCCATGAGGTAGGGCAGTCCCCACACTCACTTAGTCGTGGCGCATTATATATATAAAAGTATGTGATTGGTCCTGGACCGTTGTGCCTGCGTTGTCATCAGACTCAAAAATCGCCCCAACGCGTCCACCGGATCAGTCCCATATTATAACTGTATCAATTAAGTAGTTTATAATATTCATATGAAGAATAACGTACGTCTCTGTGTTGACTAACACCCAGAGAGCCAGTACAGCGACCGTCTAACCAGGTGGCAGTCAGTATTGAGTATGACCCTAATTTAGTCTACTATATAAGTAGACTATGTTATTCTTAAGAAGTTTATATATTATGCTGTTACTTACGTAGACTAATAAGTAATCATATGACGTTTATATAATGTTAAATACGACGATTATCTGCACTCTAATAGAAAGGGTTTACAATTTGGTAAAATTATACTGAATAAACGAATTTAAATCAAACCATCAGTGTTTTCGAGCCCAGCAGACAAAACATACAAGCTAATCCACTGGGCCGTCCAACATTGTAGTTTAGTCTAAATCTTCTTTTCAAATTGTGTGCCCAGGATGAAAGAACTGAGAGCGCTAAATACTTGAACTCTTATGTTTTTTGATAGGATCTAAAATGTTAGTTAAATTAAAGGGTAATGATAAGTTTAGCAATTTTAATTTTAAGATATCTCTCTGTATTTCAAACTGACTACAATCTAGTAAATAATGTTCTGTAGTAAAATGGACTAGGCAGTTAGGACAATCCTTATGAAGGTCGTTAATTATGTGGCTGCCTAAACTAGAAAAACACAACAAACTCGACTTTTATACTCAGAGAGGGCAATGATGACGTCACACAAACGATGTGACGTAAGCGACTCGACGTCACATTAAGAAATCACTTCGGTGAAAATCGGGCTCAAACGTAAAGGGGCGAACCAAAACGGACAGGGTCGAATAAAGCCGAGAACGCTGTACTTCGAAATCGGATGAAGAAACCAAAGGATATCCGAATGATATTTTAGAATCGGCAATGATGGAAAACAAACAATTTGGCTGATTAAATTCACTAATAAAGGCTACAAAACGGCGAATGCTTCATCGGCACTTCGCAGAATGGTGGATATGTGAGTTGGTGAGTGATTTCTACAAGCATGTTGCGTGCAACACTGATTCTCGGTGCAAATACATGAAACTAAATGTCGTATGTTGCGCGGCCACATGCTTCACAAATATAAACAAGTGACAATTCAAGTGTACATGAGAGGAAATTGAAATGGTCGTCGTAACAGTATTCTAAAGTAGGCTAAACAAACATTGGGCGCAACATCCTTCCAAATTTAGGCCTAACAACTAATGAAATAAAACAACAACAAAAACGCCCAAGTCAGAATAGTCTTAACGACAATAGTCAATATCGGAAAATTATACAAACAATCCAAACGGGCCTAAGAAACGACGGTTTATGAGTGGCCTCGAAGACAGTATTACACTATACAGTTTCTGAGATAGCTAATAGTCTTGGCATCTCAGAAGGCACAACTCGTCACATTTTGACCCAACTGTTTGTAATTAAAGAAGCTTTGTGCTAGATGGGTCCCTCATTTGCTGTCTACTGAACAAAAGTGCCAAACGCTTAAAATGTGCTAAAAATATGAAAATTGTCATCCTAGAAAAATTTCTGAGTTGCTCACTGGAGATGGGTGTACTATTTTGAACCCCAGCGGCAGATAAACAATAAACAATGGTTGGGTAAAAATCAGGCAAGACCGGTTATTGCAAAATGAACAAAAAGCGCTAAAAAGGTTTTGTATGCAATTTTCTTTAATTCCAGTGGCCCTGTGGTACACATTCCATGCAAACAGGGAAAACCCGTCACGGTCAAATTTTACAAGGACAAAGTTCTCAAAGCAGTCAAAAATAATTACAAGAAAAAACGCCCAAGTAAAGTTTTGAATGGCATCCAGCTGCAGTGTATTAGGCAGAAACTCAAGAACTGGGTGTGCAAATATGCTAACAGGGTGTGCAAAATAAGTTGCTAACACGCGTTATGCGCCAATTCGCGACAAGTTGGTGTCACTGGGGTAATTTATTTTTACAGATAAAGGTGAAAAAAATACATGTTAGGGTCATATTTCTTCTATAAATGTATACAAAACATAACAATATTGAGAAAGTAAGAGTTTGGAAGTGTTGTTGAGCAAAAAAAAAAAAAAAAAAAATTTTTTTTCCCCCCACCCACTCCCTCAAATATTACCCGCGATTTTTCAAAAACGGCCGTGCAAAAGACGGCTGCACGGTTGGCTGGCTAATACACTGTCCAGCTGATTCATGACAATGCCCATGGATATATACCCGGTATGTACGTGGGCTCAATTCCCGAGAGCTTAAGTTATTGTAGGATAATTTTGTGCATATTGCGGGCGAAAAATGCGTATCTATCTATCTATTGATACTGCAACACCCCCTTTCGAAGATTATGTGCATGTTTCCTGGGTAGAACCAGTACTAAGCAATGTGAATTAATTATCTTGCTCAAGGATAAATAACATGGCCATGGCAAGGATGGAACCCACGATCTTTCGATCTGAAGTTCGGCGCTCTACCACTGAACCTCGTATTCCATATATATGATAATTGTGGATATTATTCTGACTGTAAAATATTGGCAATAAAATATGTTTAAATCATTTATGATAAATAGATAATAATAAATGGATATTTTCATATCACACACTTTATCAGGCCTGAGACGCCATATCAGCCCGAGAGCTTTAGCGTTGCCTGACGTCATAAAATAAACAAAAACATGGCGGCATCCTCGATAAGCGTAACATTCTGAGAAATAGGTAATAATAGTAATTCATACAAAAAAATGTGGATAATCTACATGATAAATAGAATATTATGTCAGTGCCTTTTACTCTATATATGGGAATATTTCAACCTGTTTGATTTCATTTCACGCTGAGTCGAAGGTGAATATACACCCTGCAGGAAATATCAGTTAACGAATTTATCACCATTTCGGCACGATCATTTAGATATAATTGCATTTATAGGAAACAAAAGTTATTTCCCTTAGATTGTATTACGGATTTTACTTCGTGGACAGGTCATTTTCGGGTTGAGGAAAGATTGACGAAACATATGACCTTATATCGAATGAAAGAAGCATTCCGACATACTCTTTAAACGATATGACTGGTAAATACTGCATTTTAAATTAAATTGTAAAAACGAATTGTTGAATGGATGGATTTATAAATGTGTTATCTGTTTTCGCGGCTGAACAAATATTGGAATTAAGGTCATAGTCATATAAGGATAATACCACTTTTGCATTTCCCATATGCCTCTTTTATAGCCTTTTGGCCTACAACACCTATTCCTATATCGGAATGGATGATAAAACTTTTTTTTAAAGAACTATCTTTAATAGAGACACTCAAGAATGACCAGCAAATTGGGGGTAATGTGATGCTTCCAGCCTCTTAATAGTTTACTGAAGGTGGCCACCGCCAGAATGGCAGTCAAGAGATTTTACTTTTTGCAAATATACTCTCAGTACAATTGTATCCATACAAATGCAAATTTCAATCAGAATATACTAAATCAACATGTTTTATGATGGAAATATAATATTTTGATGTTTTATTGTGATTTGTTATGATTTGGGTAATTTAATCCAATCAGAATCTGCCTTAGAATCTGACTATATTTTAATAAACCCTATACTTTTTTCAACCAATCAGAAGCCACAAATCAATAGTGGTATCTGACCTATCATAGACCACTACTGATCCACAGGGGTCTGGCTCAGGCGCTTTGTCACTAAATACCAGTTGAAATTGAACAAAAGTATCCTACATGAGTTGGGAAGACATCGGAGTCCAGCAGCCATAATGTTCTATTCTATGATATGGCTGCTGGACACAGATGTCTTCCCAACCCATGTAGAATACTTTTTTTAGATTTCAACTGGTATTTAGCGACAACTGTGTCTTCATCCATGCAAATCGTAGAACATCCATCATCTATCTTTTCCATCCCCCATGTAAAATGTGCATAGCCTTATCTGGTATGCAAGAAAAGTAGATCGATTCTTATGGATGGCAGGAGTTGTACACTACTGGTTCTACCCAGGAAAAGTCGGTGGTCTGTCACTACCACAAAAAAATCGACCGTCATATATAACTTGACATGTGTTGAAAATGACGTAAAACACTCTACAATCAAACAGATATTTTATTCTTTGGCCTGACACATGTTAATATATATATACATATTAAAAATATGAAATGGCTTTCTGAAATGATATGCATGTATGTACAGGTGATGTCATTTAAGAAAACTTGCTACTTTGACTTTATAATCAAAATTATATTTTATTAAACTGAACTCAACCGATACATATAATACTTTTGAGTTATGGAAAAATATGAACTCAAGTACGATAATACTGCAGTTTTTCTCAAATGACAATGAATCGTTCATACAGACAGTCGTTTTTTCAGTTGACACAACACACAGTGCCATTTCCTGTTACTTACATCATACTAGATTATATAGGGACAGCAACCTCAGAGGGAAATGAAGGATACAATTTTCATCAGAGAACGAACCATTCCGAGGCAAAGGTCTGTAGCTCTAAAGCCAAAACCTTTTCCATTGAGCTACTGAGGTCGCATTTAAGAGATATCTTTAATTATCTTTAATATCATATAAATATTGTTCAGTAAAAAAGTATATTCTGGCAAAATTTATAATTTAAAACATTAAAGGGACACATAGCAAACTTGAAGTGCTCAACAATACTTGAAATTAGTGTCTTGATTTATATATCCTGCATCATTTTGTCAATGACTTTTAACCTGCTTGCGTATAATTAAATAAAATTGAGGTTTCAGTTTTTCATCTCATTTTACAATAGGTTTAAATATTATTGGTGCATTATAATCCATTGTAAATACATGTGTAATATGCAAATACAGTTTGCTTTACACTGCTCATATAATTAATATCAATCATTGAACAAATGCAAACTATGTGGAAAAACTAACTGGACGCCGTGAGAACTAACTGGATGCCATGAGTTTTTAAAAATCAAGATTGCGATGTGTTCCTTTAAAATCATTTTTTATGCTAAATTACCTTTCTGGTTCCATTCAAATATATCTGAAGTTTGCATGTTTGGGCTTTAAAATCAACAGATTAAGGAGAAAGAACTGAATGAACCAAAACCAAAGCACATCAATTTTGAAAGTAGGTAATCGTAAATTGTACAGGTAGAACAATTTTTAAAAAAGAAGCATGTTATAATTGCCTTTTGTTTGCTTTGCCTTTATTAACCCTCAACACGGTAAGCACTACTATAATAGCCTTTGAGACCATTGTTAACCCAGATCAGCCTGCCATCGGCTGCTGATCAGTCATTTCCCACAAAACACCTCTTTGTGAGTGTCACATAAATGGAATGGTCTTAATTCAAAGAAAGAACAGTCCATTATATATACGTAGCGGTTTAAGGGTTAATAATATTGTGGATACAACTAGTGTATAAACAGTTTTTGACCGATTGTTGTCAAATTTAGTAGGTTTATTTGCCGTCACATGAAGATTGTCGCTAATATAATATTATAAAAGTGTTATGCGAGAGTAGTCACCATTTGTTGACTTTACTTACAAATATCTTTTGTGGGCAACATCTCAACAGTTTTTGACTCAAGTCTGTTTTTCCATTTTATGAAAATGATCGCACTGTCAGGTATTCCATTTAAACAATTATTTGCTAGTTACTGCCCTTTGTAATACACATAAATAATTTTCCAATAACGTGCAGAAGCAACTTGTTGATTCTTGACGTCGAATAATCACATTCCAGGGCACGGAAATTTCACTCGACCGCTCGCTATGACAAGTGCTCATTGATGCAGGACGAGTAAAAATTCAGATAAATTCTTTAACAATTTATCAATTTGGCCATTCAAATATTGCATAGGAGGAGTAACTGAGAAACAAATTTTCTTGGCCTGCATTCCTTTAATAATTTATGCCGTTGTTTTTTTTGAAGTTTGAAAAAAAGAAAGTTTAAAAAATGCATATAATTATGTTATAAAGAAGTTAGAAACATAAAAGTTTATTGATTTCAGTACGAATTCTGTGATATTTGTATGTTAATTTTCTTTCCAAATTTTAGTTCTTCACCTTCAGATGAGCAATGAGGCGTTACAGCAGGTGCTGAAGAAAGAAAAGGAAGTAAAGACGAGACTCGCAGCGAAAGTTCAGTATGTCCTGGAAGAGATACACAAGATGAAAGTGGAAAAGTCAAAACTCATTGCTGATGTCAGTGAAAAGGTAGGTCTGAACAATACGTCCGTCTGTTAACTTTTGCCTTGTGAACATTCTAGGGCCTTCATTATTTACCAAATCTTTACGAAACTTTGCCAGTGTCTTTATATCAATGAAAGCTCGGACAAGTTCGAAAACCAGCCGGATCGGATAAATTTCACCGGAGTTATGGCCCTTGTTTTGCTGAAAAATGCCATATTAAGCCTTGTGAACACTCTAGCACCTTCATTTATTATTTGATTTTTACCAAACTTGCACAGATTGTTAATATCAATGAAAGCTCGGACAAGTTCGAAAACCAGCCAAATCGGATCAGTAACACCGGAGTTATGGCCCTTGTTTTTTCTGAAAATTGCTATTTTCTGCCTTGTGAACGCTCTAACACCTTCATTTATTATTTGATCGTTACCAAACTTGCACAGATTGTTAATACCAATGATAGCTTGGACAAGTTCGAAAATCAGCTAAATTGGATCAGTAACATCAGAGTTATGGCCCTTGATTTTTCTGAAAAATTCCATTTTCTGCCTTGTGAACACTCTAGCACATTCATTTATTATTTGATCTTTACCAAATTTGCACAGATTGTTAATATCAATGAAAGCTCAAACAAGTTCGAAAACCAGCTAAATCGGATCAGTAACACCGGAGTTATGGCTCTTGTTTTTTTCTGAAAAATGCTATTTTCTGCCTTGTGAACACTAGGGCTTTCAATATTAATCGGACCTTTACTTAACTTTGCCAGTGTCTTTATATCAATGAAAGCTCGGACAAGTTCGAAAACCGGCAAGATCGAAATAATTTCACCGGAGTTATGGCCCTTGTTTTGCTGAAAAATGCCATATTAAGCCTTGTGAACACTCTAGCACCTTCATTTATTATTTGATCTTTTCCAAACTTGCACAGATTGTTAATATCATAGAAAGCTCAACAAGTTCGAAAACCAGCTAGATCGGACCATTACCAGCGGAGTTATTGCCCTTGATTTAGTTAAAAATGCTATAGTTTGCCTCGTTAAGACGATAGGGCCTTCATCTTTCATCCAATCTTTACCAAACTTTACCAGATTGTTTATATAATTGAAAGCTCGGTCAAGTTCGAAAACCAGCCAGATCGGACCAGTAACAGTTGAGTTATGGCCCTTGATTTAGTTAAAAATCCTATATTTTGCCTCGTTAAGACGATTAGGGCCTTCATTTGGCGGGATTTCATTGAAACTTTGCAGGGATGATCAGTATCAAGCCTAGTTGTGCATATCATCGCCATATGTCGGTTGAATGATTTTTGGCAGAGTTGTGACCTTTTAAATGTTTTAATACACAAACTTTGTCCAGATTAGTCTTCTGAACTCTTTGCCAGATTTCAGCGAATCTTGGCGAGGATGATCAGTACTAAGCCTAGTTGCACCTGTCATTGCCATGTTCTGGTTCAATGGTTTTTTAAAGACTTACGACCCTTTATACATAAACTTTATCTTGAGCCAGTAGAGCGTCCACAGGCCCTCTTTGGCCTCTTGTTTTATTATCTTCAGTATATTTTTCTTTCATTTTTTAAGGTTTCTGCTGTGTTTGGTGAAAAAAACCATCTGTGATGTCAGTTTACATCGATATAAGACCGCCCCAGTTAAATTACGCGTACCTGTAAAAGCCCCTTAAAATAGGGTCTGTCGGGCTAATGGGGTCATTGTCGTATCGGGTACTACAAAAAGGTACCCGGGGTACATTTACGAGGGGTGTTCGAAATGTATCAGGAAAGGTGTCATAACTTTTTTAATTATATGGTTTTGAAGTCAAAATTTTAGCCAGCGATACCTTGATAAGTCCTGTATCGAATGTAAAATAGAGAAATAAAGTGATAGCTAAACTGCACAATACACAGTAACTATGGTAACGTCGGGTTGCATTGAGCCGGGCAAATTTGAAAAATCTTGAAAAAAGTCTGACATTTACGTGTCTTTAAAGAGCTCATACAGGTATATTCCCAACGTCAAACACTGCCAAAATATACGTGCCGCTTCCGCGACATTTCGCCAAGGCGTACATGACGTTATGGGCTAAAATATGACGTCATTTACGTAAACAACGGAAGCAGAAAGCGTTTGTTATGCGGAAGCCGTAGATATGGCACTAGAACAGCGTTATTCAATAAAATTTTGTGTGTTAATGGGTAAGACTAAATCAGAGACTGTCTCCATGATCATGGACACTTACGGCAAAAGTTCAATGTCGAAATCCAGAATTTATGAGTGGTTCAACGCCTTCAAGAACGATCCTTCGCGCGCAGCTGCGCGGCAGCAGATTTGATGACGTTGATGACTTGCCCACTGTTGTCCGGGAAACCATCAGGAAAATTCCACAGGAAGAGTTCAAGTCGTGCTTTGACAAGTGGGTTCGTAGATGGGAGAAGTGTGTTTGGTACAACGGAGAGTATTTTGAAAAAATGTGACTTTTAGATGTTTCAGACAGATATTGTTGACGCCATTTTCCCGCTCATCGTAACCCGACGTTGCCATAGTGATTGTGAATTTTGGATCAGTGCAACGGGGTTAATTTCCTCTTTTAGTTTAGGTACAAAACATATCAAGGTACGTGTGGTCAAAATTATGTGCAAATAACTGCATTATTAAAAAAGTTATGATACCTTTCCTGATACTTTTCGAACACCCCTCGTATGTATACAGAAACCTACCCGAAAATCTTTGAATTTCAGAACGGACCCCATATATACAGAAATGTACCCGGACAAACAAGATCTCATAGGCGGAATTGAAACAATTTAGAACTTGATAAAACAACTACTTAAACAATATTATTTATCATTAACTATTGCTCTATTGTTCTTCAAAACATATTAAAATTTTAGGCTGCCATAGTTAGTAATAAAATACAGAAAGTATTGTCGTAAAACCGGAAGTTGTAAATCATCAAACCCCGCGCAAAAAAGTAAACAAATATGCAGCTCGTCATTCAAGAAGAGTTGGTCAAATATTTAGACCAACTGCATTCCTTAAGGCGGAGGCAACTGCGAGCGGCTTTTAAAAAGTGAATCGATTAAACTTTGTAAACAATGAAAGTTTCGTTTCCGTGAAATAACAGAACGTGTTACGGCCGCGTTTTACGACATGATATTTTGTCTTGGGTACATTTATGTATATTTGGGATCCTTTCTGGATTTCGATGATTTTCGGGTACGTTTCTGTATACATAAATGTACCCCGGGTGCCTTTCTGCAGTACCCGGTACGACAATGACTTAATCAGCGTCAGTCGGGCCACCGGAAACACATCTATTTTGTATTTGGGCTAAGTTTTAAGGCTTCTTTCATTTTACACTTTAATAACACCAAACTTAATTTGTATTAAGTTATTAACCTGATTAGAATTCTTGCAGCTGCTTCTTGAGCAATACTTACACAGATATCCACCAGAAAGCTGATTGTATTGTTTGTTTTAACAAACTGATTGCATTATTTACTCAATAGGAAACCGCCCAACTGAAGCCACGTCAGGATCATTGATTGCCAGCCACCCGGAACATGCATCGTGAAATTGACATGATGGATAAGGACACGAGACGACGGTCGTCAAAGTGGAATCTCTCGAGAAGTAGGACTACATTCTGCAGATTACGCTTCAGTAGCAAGACACTGAGATAGCCAGAGAGCAGGAGATTGAAGAGTAAGTCTGTCGAGTTAAAACCGTGGTACGGTGTACTAGCCTAGAGACTGTTCTTTCTCCACCCCTTGTACATCCTTGGACAAGGATATTAAAATGGGACGGCAACCATTCAGAGCCTGAAACTGATAATAAACAAAACAAGCAAATTAACAATCAGAATAAAAAAAAGAGACTAGAGGTAATTTGGAAAAGTGATTGGTGTCAAAATGTGCTTTAGTTTCATGTAAAATGTGCACATGCGATAAATTGATCTGCATGTGACCTTCAGTTTAGTTATTGTTTATGAAAATGCTTGCTTTTTAAAACTCGACAACTTGGCTGGTTTGTATTGCTAAATCACGAATTTAATAGGTTTTACATTGTTAACAGTGAGATGTAAAGGTACAAATTAATAATATACAGTACAGCTCACATGAAAAGAAATATAAAAAGATCGGACAGGGAAAGTAGCATTCAAGGATGACAGTAAACCACAAAACACAGAAACAAACACGCAAACAGACAAACAAGAAGGCAAAAGCAATAATAAATGCAAACGACATCACAAACACAAAAAGGGTTGACAATAGGGCTACCGCCTTGGAACGGTCAGTGGCAAAGTAGGCCACTGGGGGGTTTAAACCGGTTCTAGGGTGCACCAAACCTCACACTTACCCTACTGTCATCCCATTAAAACAGGACAGTGTAAATAAAGAAATCCCCGCCATGATCTAATCTCTAACCAACAAGGCAGCATCAATAGGCAGTATAAGTAAAACACAAATATGCTCGTGTAAATATAATACAAAAAAAAACAATAGCCTAGAAAGCCACAAAGAAGGTACTCAATGACTTTGCAGAAGCCAGAGCAGTAAGAGAATAAACCATTAAGGGCACGACAAGAAAGATCATGGACAATCATCAAACGCCACCGTCCCAATGGGCTTTAGGTAGGCGTCATCATAGGGTTCACAGCCTGTCCGGTCTTTCACGCCGAGTGAGGAATTTACAAATCGCGTAATTACGCGGAGTTTCGATGATAAAACTACTCGGGAGTGGGAATCAGCCAGGCGAAAAGCTCTCGGCATAATTACACCACATTACTTCGCGAATTCGGAGTTCGCCGAGTCGAAACTGCACAGGTAAAAGGTGCGACTTTTTCTAATTGCAGTCATTTTAATGCATAATATTATTCAATAACTTTAGAAAAAATCGAATCAGAAGATATTTTACTTTTGTTTTGGAAAAGCGGATGTGGTAAAATTTGAATGCCCAGGATTATGTATACTGGGTCTCGACAGTTATATGGCGGTTCCTATTACCGGCTTCGCGGCGAATGAACATAAAATTTAATCAGTAATTGTTATTCTGGAAATTATAATTATATTTTTAATTAATGGTTATTTGTAACTAATTTATTCTGCTGTTTATTAATTTGTTGACTGGTTCTTTAATCAGAAATAATCAGAAAAACCTGTAAAGAATTCCGGGTCGTAAACCCGTTGTTAGTGCCGCCTGGTTAAAAGGTACATAATTTTATATGGCCAAGGATTATGCACACCGCGTATATCCGCGCGGCACTCAATACGACCAAACTCGGCGAATCGAGTACAGTGTGGGTTTCGCGTGAACTGTACTGATTATACTTTGATCACAAGACTAGAATAAGTTAGAGCCTACAGCGTTAGGAATATAATATAAATGATTTATACAACAAAAACTAGCCGAGTCTAGAGCTTTTCAGACCAAATTATTTCATTAACAATATTTACATCTGACAGATCATGCAGCATCTATGTACAATGAATATGCAGTAGAATTACATTATGTGGTTGTATTTGGATTAATACCAATAATTCTTCCAGGTCGCATCCAGTTCCTTTAAAAGAGAGGGGGCGGGTACAGAGGAGTGGTCTTCTTCCTCCCTCTTTTATCCTTTCTCCCTCCCCTATCTCCCTTCCCTCTCCCCTTATCTCTCTTCTCCCTCCCTCTTTCTTCACCTCCCTCCTGTTTCAATAGAAAACATGAGATTTCCAGCCGTTTTCTCATTTCTGCTGACCATGGACCCCATGAATCAATATGAATATAGTTCAAAGCATGGTAATAAGAAAATAACAACACACAAGATAATGGTCGATAATAGGCCATAATTCTTCATTTTAAAGTAATTTAATCTTCAATTAAGGATTTTGATATGATATAGACAGATTATTTCACCCAAAACGACTCTCAAACTATGGTAATTCTTCATTTCTTTTTTTTACAAACTTGTTATTTTAAAAACCTCCCGCCTATTTCTCTCCTGACCCCAATCCCCTTGTCTCCCAAACCCTGTCCCCTTGTCTCCCACCCACAGCCTCCTTGTCTCCCGTACCCCCGACCCCCTCCTCTTTAAAAATGAAATGGGGATTTACGTTCTGTTAACACATCCTATTAGGTTATACTGGGACAGCAACCTGAGAGGTAGATGTGATGAATGATGAAGACAGAAGTTAACCACCAGCCATGCCTTCATTAAGGACAGAACCCAGATGGGTCAGAGGTCTATAGAACACTAACAAATGATTGTACAGTCTATAATTGCATGTTGCCTTGTCAACCGACTTTACGAAAAGTGACCTGATGCAATGGGAACTATGGATGGATTTGTTAGTGGAACATAGCATGTAAAAGGTGCCATAGCGAAATTCCTTTGCCCCCACAGTCTCTCACCATTCATTTCAAACTTTATTGAATGATCATACAAAGGGAAATAACAATGTTTGGCTAAACATCACCATATAATTATAGGAATCATTTCCCATTAACTGTCTTTTGTATTGAATGACATAAAACAGCTATGATTAAAGAAAATGATTACAATCGGCTTGATACACAATCTACACCCATAATATTATTGGTATGGTAAATAAGTTTTTAGTTCCACAGATCAGCAGATCGTCCGTCTGTCTGTCCATAAACTTTTTTTGTAGCGACTACTCCTCTGAAACTACTGGATGGATTTTCATTAAACTTTACAGGAATGTTGCCCACAATGTCTAGTTGATCCTAGCAAAAATTCACGTTGATGTGAAATCCATCATCATGATGGCAGCCAAAGCTAAAAATAGATTAAAAAAAAAATTGTAGTGACTTCTTGAAACCTATAAGTGATATGGATACGGGACTTTTTCTAAACTGATCGGCATGACAGGCGACTGACTACTCCTCTGAAACAAGATTTTCATGAAACTTCACAGGAATGTTGCTCTTGATGTCTAGTTGATCTTAGAAAAAAACAGATCGTATTTGGAACCTTTATAAAAAAGACTGGCATGACATGTAGTTGGTCCTTACCAAAATTTATTTCGATTCAATGTCAAGCATGGCTGCCAGCGGCCATCTTTGTTCACATATATTTATATAGGAAAAACTTGTGGCAACTACTCCTCTCAAATTACTTGACGGATTTTCATGAAACTTTACAGGAATGTTACTTTTGATGTCTGGTTGGTTCTAAGTAATCTTCAGGTCGGCCTAAACTTCAAGATTGCCACCACAGCTAAAAATAGATTTTACAAGTAAAACTTTATGGTTACCATGTGTTATTGATTTGGTACCTTTACCAAAAATGGCTGGCATAGCATGAAGTTGGTCCTAATCATTATGCCGTGGTCCGTCGTCCGTACATCAGTAAACTTTTTTGTGGCGACTACTCCTCTGAAACTACAAGACAGATTTTCATGAAACTTCACAGGAATGTTGCTCTTGATGTATAGTTGATCCTAGCAAATATTTAGGTTGGCCAGAAATTCAAGATGACCGCCACGGCTAAAAACAGATTTTAAAAATGTGATTTTGTGGCGACTACTTCTCAAAAACTATAAGTGATATTGAATTTGAGCCTTTACCAAAATGACTGTCATGACGTGTAGTTTGTCCTAACCAAAGTTCATTTGATTGGATGTCAAATATGGCCACCAGCGGCCATCTTTGTTTACATAGAGTTATTTAGGAAAAACTTGTGGCAACTACTCTGAAACGATTGATGAATTTTAATGAAACTTTACCGGAATGTTGCTCTTGATGTTAGTCCTAAGTATAAACCAGGTCGGCAGGAAATTAAAGATGGTCACGGCAGCTAAAGATTAGATTTAAAATATACCACTTTGTGGCGGCTACTTCTCAAAAACCATAAGTGGTATTGATTTGGAATTTGTGTTGAAAATGGTAACCCATGGCATGGATTGTCATCCATCATAATTCATTCCATTGTTGTGACTACAACCACTCCAATAATGCTGGACATGATCCAGTGTACAGACAAAAATAGTCTGAATAATACTAAACTGACTTCAACTATAATTCAATAAGAATGGCTATTGCTAGCAATATGCCTCTATTTATTTTTGCAGATTTAATTTAATTACTTGGCAAGCATGAGGGCGAGTGCGAACACCATCAAGGGCGAAAGCACGAAAATGTGACATCACGGCTGCTGTCACATGACTTTTCCCTCTTCCGTTTTTCTGGGCAATATAGAAGCAGGAATGTTTGTATTTGTAGCTCTCCTGTATGAAGGAGAAACATCACCATGCCTTGGTGCTCTTCTTTTTTGAGGACAGTTTTCACTATTTCTGACTATTCTCCTTCGAGGAGGTGAAAAATCACTATCATCTAGGGAGTGTAAACCATAGGGATAATTCCAGCCGTCTGTATAACCTTTTCGGAACCTCGATAGAACCTCGGTTCTGATAAAAATGATTATACCTCTTTGACCACATTGTCTAGTCACTTATGCTAATTCACCTTCTCAGAGCTTTTTCATATGCTAGTCCATAATATGAATTTTAGGCACTGCCTAAGACCGAGCAGAGCTCTTAAAATTAATACCCACATGATATATCGGATCGCATGTAAAATTTAACTTGTAAACCAAATATTTTACTCTTAATAATTATTCTATATTGTTGTGATAAAATACTAACCTATCTTATGTTTCTTGTCAATCAACATTCGAGTAAATTAATTGACTATTCATAATTTCGATCATCAAAATCAGCTGACCAAGCAATGGCCTAGGCATTTGACACACCTCTAAATTGTGGTAGATGGTAAACTCAAACTCGATCTTTATCATAGTTTGTTTGTTTGTAGGTGTTTTACGTCATTTTCAACACATGTAAGGTTATATACTAGTATGACGGTCGATTTTGTTTGTGTTAGAGGCATCAACCCACTTTTCCTGGGTAGAACCAGTACTGTAAACCTCCCGTCATCCGTAATACTCGACACTTCCTCACTTACAAATCGAGCTCCCAGTGTAATTCGAACCTGCAGCGATGAGAGGTGAAGGTTTAGAATGCAACGTCGTTAACCATTCGACCACGGAGACGCTTCGTCTTTATCATAGATGTTCAACCAAGTTTATTGTAAAAGTTAAGGTACTTACGGTGTGATTTTTTTTTAAAACCAAATTTTGAAAATTATCTTATTTTTACTCTTTCAACTCAAGAGTCACCTTTCCTGGGTTTATATTGTTTTCCAGAGAGAATTATTTTGTATCAGACATATCTTTTTGGCAGCTACTACAAACAGTGTCATTGAACATTTTCAATTCAGTTATTCTTTCTAGACAAATTTCGCATTTACAAAAAACGTACGACATCTGTTCTATTTCAAAGGCAAGTATAGCACCCATAGCAAGGTTGAATTTTTCATCTTTCTGTAATGGTGCAGCTTCTGGTATGTCATTTATTTGATATGTTTTGATAAGTTACCTTTTTTCCCGTTTATTTCTCATTTCCCTTTTCTTTGATTCTGACTGTGTTTCGTTTTCAAGAGGTTTTGATTCCTAGTTTCCTACATAAAGATTGGATGTCATTGGTTATATTAGAGTTAGAATTTGAGTCCTTATTTGGTTCAGTATATGGTGTAGATCTACTAATATAATTTTCTGAATTATGTTTGCTCTTGTTGCCATGCGTGTTTTCGGTGGGTGATATTCGCTTTTTACTTTTACTACTATCAGCGTCATTAGAACTTGAAACTGTTTATTGTTCAAAAGTAAGTCAATGGTTGTACATGACAATTCTCCTTCATTGGTTGAAAAAGAATACATGTGATATTGCTCTGCACCAAACTCGTGTTACATTGATGTTGCAGCCTAAAATGGTAGACACAGTTTCAATCTCACAAGCTGTGGCCCACCCTTGACCATTTATCATTTCCCTCTCGTATTAAAGTTTGGTCATGTATGGACTGTGGTAAATTTGGACTAACTCCTCCATGCCAACCCTGTTATCAGCAATATTATAAAATTATTGCCTTTTGTGAGGTCGATATGTGTATATATTACATATTTGTCTGTGATTTGTATAGGAAATACTGGGAATAGAAAAGCTATATCTACTCGTTTGCCCAGTGGGAGATATTTCCCAGTACGGAACATTGTTCGGCCTTTTGCGTCAGTGGCGGGAATGCCAAATGACGTTCCGATTGTTTTACGGACGTCGTCGTCAGATTCCGCCACTAGGAAATAACGATTACGGAAATTAACGAAGAGTTCCGGTTCCACTTGTTTTGTTTGTATGACGTAACGTCGTCTTGGATGACGTAACGTCGTCTTGGCGTTCTGGTGTAAAAAGGCATTAATCATTAGAAATATTAATAAAATCATTTTAAATTATGTAATATATATACTCTGTAAAAGAAGTTTTGGACCATGGCAGTGTTCGAACCCGTACAATGATTGCTGAACCATGACATTCGACCATAACCCTTATTATCTCAGTTGATAATTCACAATAGATCAACAATCAACAATAATTATCGTTTACAATGAAAGTTTGCGAAAAAATAATAATCTTTTTATTGGTTACTCGAATGAGTCCGTAACTGTTACTTTTGTACAGACCCTATGTGTGTTCGCGATATTTTTTTAAAATCAAATCTTTAATGTTTCTGGTACCAAATTAACCGGGTAGGGTAGACCTTGGTTACTAAAAAAAGATACATAAATTTTGTCCACTAGTTTTATTAGCTCTTCTGATCAGAGATCAGCAGAGCTTATGCCGTGGTGCGGCGTCCGTCGTCCTTCTGTCCGTCCGTCTGTCCGTAAACTTTTATTTGTAGCGACTACTCCTCTGAAACTACTGGATGGATATTCATGAAACTTTACAGAAATGTTGCCCATGAAGTCTAGTTGATCCTAGCAAAAATTCATGTTGATGTGAAATCCAAGATGGCTGCCAAAGCTAAAAATAGATTTTTAAAATACAAGTTTGTAGCGACTACTTCTTGAAAACTATAAGTGATATTGATATGGGACTTTTTCTAAAATGATCAGCATGACATGATGTTGGTCGTTGTCAAAAATCGTTTTGATTCGACGTTAAACATGGCTGCCAGCGGCCATCTTTGTTTTCATAGAGTTATATAGTAAAAACTTGTAGCGACTACTCCTCTGAAACTACTTGGCGGATTTTCATGAAACTTTACAGGAATGTTGCTCTTGCTGTGTAATTGATCCTAGCAAAATTTCAGATCGGCCAGAAATTCAAGATGGCCGCCACAGCTAAAAATAGATTTAAAAAATAAGTTTGTAGCGACTACTTCTTGAAAACTAGAAGTGATATTGATATGGGACTTTTTCTAAAATGATCAGCATGACATGATGTTGGTCGTTGTCAAAAATCGTTTTGATTCGACGTTAAACATGGCTGCCAGCGGCCATCTTTGCTTACATAGAGTTATATAGTAAAAACTTGTAGCGACTACTCGTCTGAAACTACTTGACAGATGTTCATGAAACTTCACAGGAATGTTTCTCTTGATGTCTAGTTGATCCTAGCAAAATTTCAGGCTGGCCGGAAATTCAAAATGGCCGCCACGGCTAAAAATAGATTTAAAATAAATACATTTGTAGCGACTACTTCTTGAAAACTGTAAGTGATATTGATATGGGACATTTTCTAAAATGATCAGCATGACATGATGTTGATCCTTGTCGAAATTTATTTCGATGCAACTTTAAACATGGCTGCTAGCGGCCATCTTTGTTTACATAGATTTATATAGTAACAACTTGTAGCGACTACTTCTCTGAAACTACTTGACACATTTTTATGAAACTTCACAGGAATGTTGCTCTTGATGTCTAATTGATCCCAGAATTTTTTTAGGTCGGCCGGAAATTCAAGATGGCCGCCATGGCTAAAAACAGATTTTTTAAAAAAAGTTTGTAGCGACTACTTCTTGAAAACTGTAAGTGATATTGATATGGGACTTTTTCTGAAATGATCAGAATGACAAGATGTTGATCCTTGTCGAAAATTACTTTGATTCGACATTAAACATGGCTGCCAGTGACCATCTTTGTTTACCTAGAGTTATATAGTAAAAACTTCAACTTGTAGCGACTACTCCTCTGAAACTACTTGACATTTTTTTATGAAACTTCACAGGAATGCTGATCACCTAGCTATCAAAATCTATCAGTAGAGCTTCAAGGTCATTGACCTCTTGTTTTTATATGACTTTATATACCCTGGTCCATAACTGAAAATATCTCCCTCGGTAGAGAAATAGCCCCTATATAAGAACTCGTGCTCCGCACTCGTTCTTATATCGGGGCCATTTCTCTACCTCGGGAGATATTCCCGTATCTCAAAAACACTGGTTATTAAACTCTATTTATCGACCAGATATTGCCTCGGTCGATATCACTTTTCTCAGGTCGATAAATACAACACATATCGACCGAACCTAAAAGGCAACAATTATTTTATTATTAAATCAAATTATTCATGGAATTTTGAATTTTTGAAATTTTTGAAATTTTTGAATTTTGAAATTTTGATTTTTGAATTTTTGAATTTTTGAATTAGTTTAATTTTGACAACCAATAACAAATAATAAAAAAACTTCTAATGATAAGCATTCTTTTAATGAATATCGCTTCATTCGTAACTACTTGTGACGGGATTAGCCGAACTAGTACGAATACTCCAAACTACGAAAAGAGACAATCGTCCAAGTGAAACAGAGTGATCCCCTGATGATTTGAGGAAAAAATCCGAAATTGCCGAACACAATTTCATCAATGGCGGCGCTTCCGGTGCGACACAGTTTTTTTGCCCAGCCAGGTACGATTTCAACATTTGCACATGTGTTACCATTAGCCGATTACGTCGGCCGGCTGTGCCGGGCGAGCTCTGCTCGGTAATAAATTAACATGTTCATCACAGAAGAAATTAAACAGAAATTGAAAGCGAATAGGAAAAATATGGTTAGTCAATTTGAAATGAGGTTACCTCCCTTGTGTTATCATTGATTTTCAGCAATATAGGATATACATAGTATTACAGAACTGAAGTAGAGTAGGAAAATAGGAGTAATTTAAATACAGTTGTATTACTTCCCTTGTATTGTTGGTGAAATTCAATATTTTGGAAAGGTGATTTAAGGACATTTCCTACAGTTGTTTATGCGCCTCATTTTACGCATTCCTGTCTACTATTGAAGAGCGACTATCTGCACAAATAACACATTTTTAACATTTCTATATATTTTTCACTAGATTTCATTATTATGAACTTAACGTTTTAGATAATGTAATTATTTGTTGATACACTAAAATCAAGCATAGTTTCAGTATTTTGATACAGACCATAAAAAGATTCAGTATTGGTTTTAATAGCTGCTATAGCTTTTTTATACTTAGTACATAAATGTCTTCTTGATAGGTAAAAAATAACTTAAAAAATTACATACTACTCACTTGAAGACTACTATGTTTACACATGTGGAATCCATTTAAATAAAAAGTGGTACGTTGAACTAAACAAAGCAAAAAGTCTTGTGTTTTTTTTTGCTCCAAAAAACATACATTTTTAGAAATGTTATAACTGCCTTTTTCTCAAAAAAGTTTTGTTAGTAATGTGTTTTAACATTTATACGTCATTTTCAACACATGTAAGTTATATATGGAGGTCGATTTTTTGTGGTGGAGGCAGACCACCCACTTTTTCTGCGTAGAACCAGTACTGTATACCTCCCGCCATCCGTAAGAATCGACACTTCCTCACTTGCAAGTCGAGCTCCCAGTGTGATTCGAACCCAAATATGGCCACCAGCGGCCATCTTTGTTTACATGGAGTTATTTAGGAAAAACTTGTGGCAACTACTCTGAAACAATTTGATGAATTTTAATGAAACTTTACCGGAATGTTGCTCTTGATGTTAGTCCTAAGTATAAACCAGGTCGGCAGGAAATTAAAGATGGTCACGGCAGCTAAATATTAGATTTAAAATATACCACTTTGTGGCGACTACTTCTCAAAAACCATAAGTGGTATTGATTTGGAATTTGTGTTGAAAATGGTAACCCATGGCACGGATTGTCATCCATCATAATTCATTCCATTGTTTTGACTACAACCACTCCAATAATGCAGGACATGATCCAGTGTACAGACAAAAATAACTGAAAATACTAAACTGGCTTCAGCTATAATTCAATAAATACATTTATTACATTTTTATCGGTGAAAGATTGGGATTTCTCAGTGAAAGAATATTCATAATCACTAAATATTAATAACCAACTCTGAACACAAAAAGAACTAACTGCGACGTTGAGTTGATGTCAAAGTGTTACTGATGTCGACGTCATCCGGTTCAATAAAGCAAATATTTCAGTTAAAATCATGCATAAAGTGTTTAAAATGTAATAAATAGATTAAGGGAATGTAGCGACACAGCCAAACAAACTCTGTTATTGAGAGTTCTGAAAAACTTAGAAAAAGGTGAAAGAATTATCAAAATCGGATGATAGATAAAAAAGATATGACCATTTAAATGTTGTTGTTCTAAAATGAATATGGGAGCTGCCATTTTTAGAACTATGACATCATAGTTCCATAGTACCTTATATGGAATATTGATAAATATCATTTAAAACGAAGAAAATCACTGCAAATGAATGATTTTTTTTACTGGTGATATAGATCATTATTGCCATAAGTATTACATATTTTTCATACAGTTAATGTCATTTTTTCCCTATAAATCAGTAAATTTTCATATTGATAAATATTCCATATATGGTCATTTAGAACCGTGATGTCATAGCTCCCAAAATGGCCGCTTCCATATCCGTTTCAACAGAAACTTCAATGATCATATCTTCTTTGTTTATCATCCGATTTTGATAATTCTTTCATCCTTATTCAAGTATTTCAATAATAAAGATGGTTTGGCTGTGTCGCTACATACCTTTTAATTTAACCGCTGTGTTCGATTATAGGGAAATTCTTCGCTCGATGGTAAGCGTGTGTTGTTTTTTCACTCACTCACATACAGTGGCGTAGCTGCACTAAGGCACTGCAGGCCTGGGCTGCAGATTATTCTGGGAAACGAAAATTTTGAAAATGCCAAATCTGCAATCGGAGGTAAGGTTGTACTTCAAATTAAGCCAAAAGAAATTATTGTATGTGTGTCTAATAAAAATTCTGCCAAAAAATGTATGTTTTAGCATTCGAAAATGCACCAGAATGCGCCAGAAACACTCCATTTATCAAATTATTTCTGGGGGAGGATGCCCAGACGCACCCCCCCTCTACACCTACAGTGCTCAGAAATTAAGCGGACCTGCACCCCCCTCTCTACACCTTCTGTGCTCAGAAATTAAGCGGACATGCACCCCCCCCCCCCCTTCTACACCTACAGTGCTCAGAAATTAAGCGGACCTGCAGCTACGCCCCTGACATACGCGTTCGTGAAAACAACCACACGTCTCCCATCTCGTGAAGGATTTCCCTATAATCATTCCCAGCAGTAATCTCTATATAATTATACCTGATTAAATACCAAACGTTCATAGAGAAAGATAAAATTAATAAAGAATTGGGTATATATATATGTTGATGTTGGTGCATATGTTTGATCTTACAGAACAGTGAAGAAGAGTACTGTATGTTTGATCTTACAGAACAGTGAAGAACAGTACCGTATGTACTCGTGAGGATTGTAGAGGAAGAGTATGGGTGAGTGACTTGATGAATGAAATGAAGGGGGTAACCTCAAAGAAAGATTAGATGTAGCATAAGTTGTCATTAGACATGCCTCCACCAACGATGATGCAAGGGTACATGTATGTACACTTTGATACTCTCCGCTAATAGGATGTCACAACACTGCCTTGGAGGTCCGATCGACCTTTCATCTAATCAATATTCAGGAGAAGATCAACTAAATTCAACCAATGAAATTGCTTGTTTCATATGCACTTTAGATGATGTTCGAGTGAACTGAACAAACGAAAATCTACATAAAAGACATAGATCTTTCCAAAAAAAAAGATAAAGTCTTCATGTGTTATTGTGGATTGCACGATAAATTCAAAGACATGCACTAATTGGCATGTTTTACATCAAGAATACGAAGCAAGTCAACATGTGGAACAGTATCTGAAAGATATATATTCTATCGAGATTACTGCAACATTACATCAATTGTCTAAATAGTATGTCTTAGTACTTCTGACTCGCTTAGCTGAGTAGGTAGCGTGGTAAGGACATGGACTATTGCGATGTTCTGCGATTGTAATTTTAGTGTGGGTTCAACACCACGAATTGGTCTCTTTTTTTGTTTGGTACCACTGTTGAATTTTGATACGTAAACACGATAACTCCGAAACTATTACACCTACACTCATGAAACTTCATGGGTACATTGCCCTAGGTAAAAGGAGATTCCCTGTTGTTTTTGGGGTCAGTAGGTCAAAAGTCAAGGTCACCATGAACTTATAGGCAAACGCATTCCGGATGATAACTTCGAAACTATAAACTTACGCTCATGAAACTTCATAGGTACATTGCACTAGGTGAGTGAAGGATCCCTATTGTTTTTGGGGTCAGTAGGTCTAGGTCCAGGTCACCATGACCTTATATAGAAAATTGCATTCCATACGATAACTTCCCAACCATAACACCTACACTCATTAAACTTCATAGATACATTGCCCGAGGTGAGAGGAGAAACCCTGTTGTTTTTGGGGCCAGTAGGTCAAAGGCCAAGGTCATGATGACCTTATATGGAAATATGTATTCTGCACAATAATTTCAAAACCATAAGTGATAACACCATGAAACTTCATAATTACATTGCCCTAGGTGAGAGGAATTGAATGTTGTTTAACGGCTCATCAACACAGTATAGGTTATTTAGAGCTGCCCCAGAGAGAGGGGAAGGATACATAGGAATCCAGGAACCGTGCCCTACTCTTATTATCGAATAGATTCCTATGGTTCTTTAACGTGCTCGGAGGATAGACCGATACACGGGACCGCCCGGTTTACTTCCCCATCCGATGGACGAGGCTAAGGGAAAGTGTCTTGCCCAAGAACACACCGACGAAACTCCGTGGCACCATGGAGGATTGAACCCGGGGCCTCCGGTTACAAATCCGCCGCGCTACCGACCGCGCCATGCGCCACGCCAGCCCTCTAGGTGAGAGGAGGAACCCTATTGTTTTTGGGGCCAATAAGTTCCCCCGGTGACCTTATATGGAAATGTGCATTCCGCACAGTGACTTCAAAACCGTAATACCTACACTCATAAAACTTCATAGGTACATTGCCGTAGGTGAGAGGAGTAACCCTATCACATTTGGGGCCAGTAGGCACAGTGACCTCATATGAAAATATGCATTCCGCACAATAACTTCAAAACCGTAATACCTACACTCATAAAACTTCGTACATAGGTACATAGGTGAGAGGAGGAACCCTGTTGCTTTTGGGGTCAGTAGGTCAAAGGTCAAGGTCGCAATCACCTTATATGGAAATATATATGCCGCATAATAGCTTCAAAACGTAACACACTCTTATAACCTCATAGGTTCATTGCCCTAGGTGAGAGAAGGACCTCTATTGCTTTTGGGGGCAGTAGGACAAAGGTCAAAGTCACTGTCATATATAGAAAAATGCATTACTCATTATAACTTCAAAATTGAAACATCTACACTTTTAAAAATTCATACATATATTGCCCATGGTGAGTGGAGAAACCCTAATGTGTTTGTGGTCAGTAGGTCAAAGGTCAAGGTCACCATCAACTTATATGGAAATATGAATTCCACATGATACCTTCAAAATCGTAACACCTTCACTCATGAAATTGCATAGGTTCATCACCGTTGTTGAAAGCAGGAGCCCTTTTGCTTTTGGGGTCAAAGTTTCAGGTCACTGACCTTATATGGAAATATGAATTCCACATGATAACTTCATTTTGTGGGATAACTTCAAAACCATAACACCCCCACTGGTGAAACTTTGTATGTGCATTGACGTTGGCAAGAGAAAGAACCTTATTGTCTTGGAGTCAGTAGGCCAAATGTTAAGGTCACCATGACCTTATATGGAAATACACATTCCGCCAAATAACTAAAACCACAACACTCACACTCATGAAACTTCATAGATACATTGCATTTGGTCAGAGGAGGAACCCTGTTGCTTTTGGAGTCACTAGGACAAAGGTCAAGGTCACCAGTACATATTCCAAGTGATAACTCCAGGAGTATAATACTTACACTCATGAAACTTCATAGATACATTGCCCTTGGTGAGAGGAGGAACCCTATCACTTTTGGGCATAGTAGGTCAAAGATCAAGGTCACCATGTCTTCATATGGACATACACATTGCAAATGACAATCCCGGAAATATGATACCTGCACTTATTAACTTGCATTGTCCTTGGTCAGAGGAGGAAGCCTATTACTTTTGGGTTCAGTAGGTCATCAAGGTCACATTGAACTGACAATGACTGAATCCTAAGACATTTTCCTCACTAACTTGTAACTATTAGACCTACAATTTTGAAACTACAGAAACTTTACAGAAATAGTACCCATGTTAAAACAACAACCTCTTTTAATTTTAAGCTTAGTAGGTAGATATCAACTTCACTGTGACCAGATCATGACAAATTCCTCATTAGTTGTTATTCACGATTTATTTGATCCTACAGTCTTGAAACTTTATACAAAGAGTGCTGTTGGTTAAAAAAACATCCCCTATCAGTTATTTTTTTGTTAGAAGTTCAAACGTTAGGGTAACATTGACCTGAAACAGGCGTATAATGCCGTTAGGCGGGCATATAATGCCCTGTTAGGGGGCGCTCTTGTTCATAATACATATGGGTATCTACATTGTATATCATAATACATGTACCATAAAAAAGTAGATATGTCCTAAAAACACAAATGTTTCCATAGGCTATGTTATTTGTTACCGGATACTGGGTACAAGCTTTATTTTAAAGACATCAGTTTAATAATTGGATACAGCATGTCATATAATAGATTTGAGGCAGAGTTGTTTTGAATAAAAAAGGCATATGGGTAACTACATTGTATATCATAATACATGTACCATATTGGTAACTACATTGTATATATCATAATACATGTACCATATGGGTAACTACATTGTATATATCATAATACATGTACCATATGGGTAACTACATTGTATATCATAAAAGGTTTACCATAGACGATAGACATAAAAATAAATTATTTTACCATTACAGTTACTCCAGGAAAAAACCCAACACCAAACGGCAAGAAATTGCACGAGAACTCCTGAACAACAAGCTTTTGACTTCACAACTAATACCTCATCAGCTTCCATGCCTAGATGACACATGCAGCCCTGGCATACCATGATCGTAGACACACTCCTCCGGGCAGTAGTATGGGTCTGAGTGGTCATGTGGTCCTCGCGTCTGAGTCTGAACATGAGGAAATGCAAAGGAAGTGTAAACTGCAGCTTTCACCTAGTACAAGGGATGCTGGAGAATTTGGCAAAGTTGAACAGCTTCAAACTTCTAGCTGATCATCTGTTCATTTAAAAATCGCTTGGCTAATTTACGTCACCAAAGAACAGTCAGCTCTCCTATATATGGGGTAAAAATTGGAGCGATAAAGATGAAAATATGCGGAATGTTGATAGATACTGGCCCCAGAAGGAGAAACCTAATGGAAGAGAAGAGAGGCTAGTGATGTGATGATAGTGATTTTTCACCTCCTCGAAGGAGAATAGTCAGAAATAGTGAAAACTGTCCTCAAAAAAGAAGAGCACCAATGCATGGTGATGTTTCTCCTTCATACAGAACAGCTACTAATACAAACATGAAAGACAGAAACACTGAGCGTCCTGGTTTAACTCAGGTCAGTGCAGAGCAATCGAGATATAGCGTCACAGCTATTTCAGAATATACAAGAAAACCGCTCATGGGTATCTAGGGAGTGTAAATCATAGGGATAATTTCAACCCTCTGTATAACCTTTTTCGGAACCTCGATAGAACCTCGGTTCTGATAAAAATGATTATACCTCTTTGACCACATTGTCTAGTCACTTATGCTAATTCACCTTCTCAGAGCTTTTTCATATACTAGTCCATAATAAATTAACATGTTCATCACAGAAGAAATTAAACAGAAATTGAATGCAAGTATTAGAAGAAAATATGGTTAGTTAATTTGAAATGAGGTTACCTCCCTTGTGTTATTATTGATTTTCAGCAATATAGGATATACATAGTATACCTAAACTGAAGTAGAGTAGGAAAATAGGAGTAATTTAAATACAGTTGTATTACTTCCCTTGTATTGTTGGTGAAATTCAATATTTTGGAAAGTTGATTTAAGGACATTTCCTACAGTTATTTATGCGCATAATTCTACGCATTTCTGTCTACTATTGAAGAGCGACTATCTACCCAAATAACACATTTTTAACATTTCTATATATGTTTCACTAGATTTCATTATTTTTTTTGTTTATTTTTTTTTAAATATATATATATATATATATATTTTTTTTTTAACTTTTTCTTTTTTTTTCTTTTTTATTATTTCTATTCTTTTTTTTTTCTTTTTTTTTTATTATTATTTTTATGATTATAATTTTTTTTATTATTATTAATTTTTTTTTCTTTGTTATTTTTGTTCATGTTTTTGTTTATTTGATTGATTGATTTTTCTTTTTTGAATTGATTTTTTTTGATTTTTTGATTTTTTGATTTCATTATTTTTGGTGTTAACGCCATGTTAGCAGGAAGCATTGCTATGATTTCTAGTTGTGCCTATTGTGTTTTTTCCCCGATTCGTTGATTTTTGATGAAGTTACGGCCCCCTGACATTTTTACTTTTAAAATTCTTGTCCTCCTAAACGCCTCGTTGGATTTCGACGAAACTTGGCAGGAAGCATCGGTTAGATGTCTAGTTGTGCATATTGCGCTTTTGTTCCAGTTCGCTGAGTTATGGCACCTTGACATTTTTACTTTAAATTTCTTTGTCGGCGCTACTCCTCCTAAACGGCTAGTTGGATTTCTACAAAATTTGGCAGGAAGCCTCAGTATGATGTCTAGTTGTGCAAAGCGTGGAATATCAATAAAATCTTTCACAAGTTCAAAAACCAGCTAGATATTGTTAGTAACGACAGGTTATGGCCCTTGATTTGTTGAAAAATGCTATATTGTATTTTCCTTTGTTAAATCTGTAGTTACTACATGTTTTATCTGATCTTTACCATATTTGTTTAGAATGTTAATATAACCCCCCAGCCATTTTTATGAAATTTCATTCATAGAAGAAGTGGGACAAAATAAAAAATACCCATGCCAGACTAGACACAGCAGACTTAATGCCCATGATTACCAGGTGAGCGATCTAAGGCCATCCTATCCCAGTTGTTTTTGCAATGTTTTAAAAAAATAATGATGGGAATTTTATGTCGACAACCCTTGATATAAGAGCCGTTTTAGCCAGTAGAGCATCCACAGGCCCTCTTGGGCCTCTTGTTTTTAATAGAATGGCATTTTGTTTTTAATAGAATGGCATTTTGTTTTTAAACAAATGCACTTAGATGTCATCTTAGCAAAAGCAAACGGCAAACTCCGTTGTTTTCAGTTACTAAAATGTTTACAAACTTTCATTTAAGCACAATTGACGTTTTTATTTTTACGTCCAGCCCCCATAAGGCGAGACATTTGAATCCACGGATTTCTTGTCTGAATTGAATATTTATTGAGCTTGAATACAATTAATGTAATTGATTTCATTTTTGTTTCTAAATTACTTGTTTTTTGCCTATTAAATTAGATTTTACTGAAATAATAGGAAATTTGCCTAAAATGGAATATGGGTCATATATTTATCTTAAGATATCATCTCAGAAAAAATGTTGGTGACCTATTATTTTTAAAGCTAAAATTTGCTTAAAAATAGGATAGACCATCCTAGCTATGTACCAAATCCAAAAAAACAGTTGTTCATAGGAAAAAATATGAAGAAACTAAAGAATTTGAGTGTATAACTACTATTACTACATTAGTTATATCTCTTGTAATTGATCATCTCTTATATCTCTGTGTAGAGAGGCATATGTACTATTATATTCTTATATATATTTTGTGGTACGATTTGTATTGTATATGTAATGAGAGGAAAATTAAAATTCTATCTGCCTGTCTGTCTGGCTGGCTGGCTGTTATGTTAACACTATTCCAGGGTAAACTTGTGTATATAATTAGTTCATTTGCATCTCATTGTTTACATACTGACATACTAACATAAACACATCGATAAAATACAAACATAATTCTTAACAGAATTATAAGAGGTGATGATTTAAATATATTCATAGATCATCAGTTAAAATGACATATTACTCTAAAATATATCAACATAATCTCTTGCATAGTAGTTCATTGAAATAACAGCGCTACCAGTACGTATACTATGCAATATAATGCAATTTATGAGTATCAGTAAGTACTGGAATAAGTAACTCATTTTATACTTTATATTCTAAAACATGCAATGACATTGTTAAAGGCACCAATCCTCCAAATAACGGCAACATTACACTCCAAATCATTTATCAATACCATATCCAGGTGTTCAGGTCATAAAATAATGTATGTATGCCCATTAAAAATATAGGTTTATTCACGGGTACTTAAAATACCCGAGATTGAATATGCCTAAAATGAATTATGAGTTGCTATCTCTATAAATTAGACGTTCCATTTTTGAGTTTTGACTTGTTTGCCTTTTACATCAATAGTATTCGAATTTTCAAAAAAAGTAAGTTATATACATATATTTAACTCGTCGTCGGTAGGTTTATAAAAGGTATACATATGTTGTAAACTCTTTCTGTTGATGACGGGATAGGGACTTTAATCATGAACCCTGACTAGTAATAATCGTCAAACGTCTAAAAATTCATTATAGCGTTTTACGTAATCCACCGCTTTTAAATAAATGGTAGCAAAAGGGCACGTATCAGTGATATCTGATTTTTGACTGATTTTTTGACATTTGACTTTAAGTTTGTTGTCGTCGCTACTCGTCCTAAACCGCTTGTTGAAGTTTGACGAAACTTGGCAGGAAGCATCGGTAGGATGCCTAGCTGTACATATAGTATTTGTGTTCCCGATTCAATGATGTTTGATGGAATTATGGCCCTTGGCCATTTAAACTTTAAATTTGTTGTCGCTTCTACTCTTTCTAAGCCACTTGTTGGATTGACATCAGTATTTCCTAGCACAACCAGGTCAATATGAATGACCTTGACCTACTTTTCAGACTAATTTAATTAACACTAAAGTGTTTTATGTCACGGACAGCGCTACATCTGGTTATGTTTCCCCCACTTTGTGGAGGGGAGACATTGTTTTTGTACTGTTTGTCTCTCTGTTGTCTGTATGTCACATATTTTGTCCGAACTAGTTCTCCTGAACCCCTGGCTGATTTCAACGAAACTTTGCAGGGATGATCAGTACCAAGCCCAGTTTGGATGTCATCGCCGTGTTGCGGTTGAATGAGTTTTGACAGAGTTATGGCTCTTTAACAGTTTTAATACACAAACTTTGTCCGGACTAGTTTTCGGTAAACTGGTTTTCCATTGCCGGATTTCAGCGAAACTGTGCAGAGATGATCAGTACCAAGCCTAGTTGTGCATATCGTCGCTTTGTTCCAGATGAATTATTTTTGGCCGAGTTATTGTCCTTTAAAAGTTTTAATACACAAACTTCGTCCGGGTTAGTTTTCCTTAACCCCTTGCCGGATTTCAACGAAACTTTGCAGGGATGATCAGTACCAAGCCTCATTATGCACATCATCACTGTGTTGCGGTTGAATGACCTTTGGCAGAGTTATGGACCTTTAAAGGTTGTAATACACAAAGTTCTCCTAAACCGCTGGCCGGATTTCAACGAAACTGTACCAAGCCTATTTGTGCATTTATCGTCGCTGTGTTTTGGTTGAATGATTTTTGGCAGAGTTATGGCCCTTGAAAGGTTTTAATACATAAACTTTGTCCGGACTAGATCACTTGATTCCCTGGCCAGATTTCAACGAAACTTGACAAGGATGATCTGTACCAAGCCTTGTTGCGCATATCTTCGCCATGTTCCGGTTAAATAATTTTTGACGGAGTTAAAGGTTTTAGTACAGTACCAAGCCTGGTTGCACATATTATCTTTGTGTTCCACATGAATGATTTTTTGCGGATTTATCCTTTAAGTTAATGTCATCCAAGAATGTTCCCTATCCACTTCCAAACATATCTTAACAAGGTTGTGCCCTATCCACAATCAAACTTATCTTAACTGAGTTTTCAAAAAATAGGATTTCAGAACATATACTGATGTAGCTATATGCAGCCTTACTTCATTCACATGTAACACATGTTTCTATGGTTTCAGACAAAAACACACATTATTATCTTTAATTTAGAATATATTTGAAAATCAACCCAGTCATAATTTTGGTGGCTGATTTCTGCCATTTAGTTTCGTCAGTCCGTTCGTTCGTCTGTACAATCGTGTCCGGTTAATAACTTTGACAATAATGGACGGATTTTCAAATCTTAGAGGTCAAAGATCAAAATGGAGTGCTTTCTTGTCCAGTTTAATAATAACTCGGACAATCATAGACAGATTTTCAAATAACTTGGCACATGTGCTCACCACAACAAGACGATGCACAAAATCCAGGTCTGTGGCTCCAAGGTCAAGGTCACTTAGAGGTCAAAGGTTACTTCTGGGCCATTTGTCACTTACAGTGAAATTTTTTGTTTCATTATTTTGCCGCAAAAAATCAACAGAACGAAAAGACGACACATTCAGTGCGAAAAGAAGAGAGAATGACGGAACAAAAAGATGACATTTCAAAGGCAAAGAGACGACAGAATGCCCCGTGACAAAACGAAAAGACGACATTTTAGTCGCAAAAAGACAACATTTTATATTGTCATCTTTTCATTACTTCTTGTGGTCTTATGTCATCTTTTCACTTCTAATCTGTTGTTCTGACGTTTTTTCGTTCATGTAGTCTTTTTTTTGCTGCATTTGTCGTTTTTTACACACCCATTTGAAAAACTTATGGTATATGGACGTCCAGCCGGCCTTCCTCAGTCCGGTCATAAACTTTTCGCATTCCGTACGATAACTCTAAATGTATGAGACCCACCCTCATGAAACTTCATATATACTTCGTTTATTGCCCTAGGTGAAAGAAGGAAGCATATTGTTTTTGGAGCCAGTAGGTCAAAGGTCAAGGTCACGATGACCTTATATGGAAATATGCTTTCTGCACTATAACTTCCAAACTGTAACACCTAAACTCATATGAAACTTCTTAGATACATTGCCCTAGGTGAGAAGAGGTACCCTATTGTTTTTGCGGCCAGTGGGTCAAAGGTCAGGTCACAGTGACCTTATATGTAAATATGCATTCCGCACAATGACTTCAAAATCATAAACCTACACTCATAAAACTTCATTGATACATTGCCCTAGGTGAGAGGAGGAACCTTATCGCAATTTGGGCCAGTAGGTCAAAGGTCAAGGTCACAGTGACCTTATATGGGAATATGCATTCCGCACAATAACTTCAAAACAGTAAAACCTACACTCATAAAACTTCATAGGTGCATTGCCCTAGGTGAGAGGAGAAACCTTATTGCTTTCTGGGTCAGTCGATGCAAGGTCAAGGTCGCAGTCACCTTATAAATATATGGAAATATGAATTTTGCATAATAACTTTAAAACCGTAACACGTACATTCATAAAACGTCATAGGTACATTGCTATAGGTGATGCCATAGCTGAGAGAAGGAGCCCTATTGCTTTTGGGGCCAGTAGGTCAAAGTCAAGGTTACAGTGACCTTATATGGAAATATACCTTCCACACAATAACTTAAAAACTGTAACACCTACTCATAAAACTTCAGAGGTAAATTACCCTACGTGACAGGAATATTGCTTTTGGGGTCAGTAGATCAAGTGTCTAGGTCATCTTGACCTTATATAGAAAACCGCATTCCGGACGATATCTTCGAAACCATAACACTTACACTCATGAAATTTCACAGGTCCATTGCCCTGGGTGAGAGGAGGAACCCTATTGCATTTGGGGCCAGTAGGTCAAAGGACAAGGTCACGGTGACCTTATATGAAAATATGCGTTTCACACAATAACTTCAAAACCATAACACCTACACTCTGAAATTTCATAATTGCATTTCCCTATGTGAGAGGAGGAACCCTATTGTATTTGGGCCTGTAGGTCAAAGATCTTGACTCGTTAAAAATGCATTCCTCATGGAAATATGCATTCCGCACAGTAACTTCAAAACCATAACACCGACACTGATAAAACTTCATTGGTATATTGCCCTATGTGAGAGGAGGAACCCTGTCTCATTTTGGTCCAGTAGGTAAAAGGTCAAGGTCACAGTGACCTTATATGTAAATATGCATTCCGCGCAATAACTTCAAAACCGTAACACTTACACTCATAAAACTACATTGCCCTAGGTGAGAGGAGGAATCTTATTGCCTTTGGCGCCAGTAGGTCATAGGTCAAGGTAGCAATCACCTTATATGGAAATATGAATTGCGCATAATAACTTCAAAACCGTAACCGGTACATTGCCCTAGGTGAGAGAAAGAGCCCTTTTGCTTTTGGTGCCAGTAGTTCAAGGGTCAGGGTCGTAGTGACCTTATCTGGATATATGACTTTCACACAATAACTTCAAACTATAAAACACCTACACCTTAAAACATCAGATATACATTAGCCTAGGTTAGAGGAGGAACCCTATTGCTTTTGCGGTGAGTAGGTCAAAGATAAAGATCATTGTCGTCTTTTATAGAAAAATGAATTCCTCATGAACTTCAAAAGTGAAACCCCTACACTTAAAACTTCATACATTGCCCTTGGTGAGTGGGAAACCCTAAATTGTTTGGGGTCAGTAGGTCAAAGGCCAAGGTCACCGTCACCTTGTATGGAAATATGAATTCCACATGATAACTTCAAAACCGTAACACCTACACATGAAATTTCATAGGTTCACCCTGTTGAAAGCAGGAACCCTATTGCTTTTGGGGTCAAAGGTCAAGGTCACTGACTTTATATTGAAATATTAATTGCGCTTAATAACTTCAAAACTGTAACACCTACACTCATAAAACTGCATAGGTACATTGCCCTAGTTGAGAGGAGGAACCACTTTGCTTTTGGGGCCAGTACGTCAAAGGTCAAGGTCACAGTGACCTTATATGGAAACATGCCTTCCACACAATAACTTTAAAACTGTAAACCTACACTCATAAAACTTCAGGTACATTGTCCTAGGTGAAAGGAGGAACCCTATTTATCTTGGGGTCTGTAGGTCAAGGTCACTGTCACCTTATATAGAAAAGTGCATTCCTCATGATAACTTCAAAATTGAAACACCTACACTTTTAAAACTTCATACCTTGCCCATGGTGAGTGGAGAAACCTTAATGTTTGGGTCAGTAGTTCAAAGGTCTAGGTCACCATCACCTTCGATGGAAGTATGAATTCCACATGATAACTTTAAAACCTTAACACCTACACTCATGATCATGCAATTTCGTAGGTTCATCACCCTTGTTGAAAGCAGGAACCCTATTGCATTTGGGGTCAAAGGTCAACAAAACTGTAACATTTACACTCAGGAATCTTTATATGTTCATCGCCCTTTTTGAAAGCAGGAACACAATTTATTTTGGGCCCGGTAGGTCAAAGGTCAAGGTTACCGTGATCTTATATTGAAATATGCATTCCGCGCAAGACTTCAAAACCGTAACTCCTACACTCGTTAAACTTAATAGTTACATTGCATTAGGTGATAGGAGGATCCCTATTTATTTCGGGGTCAGTAGGTCAAGGTCACTGTCACCTTATATAGAAAAATGCATTCCTCATGGTAACTTCAAATTTGAAACACCTACACTTTTAAAACTTAATACATACATTGTTCATGACGAGTGAAGAAACCCTAATGTGTTCAGGTCAGTAGTTCAAAAGTCAGGGTCACCATCACCTTATATGGAAGTATGAATTCCACATGATAACTAAAACCTTAACACCTACACTCACGAAATTCCATAGATTCATCACCCTTGTGGAAAGTAGAAACCTATTGCTTTTGGGTTAAAATGTCAAGGTCACTGACCTTGTATGGAAATATTATTTCCACATGATAACTTCAAAACTGTAACATCTACACTCAGGAAACTTCATAGGTTCATCGCCCTTGTTGAAAGCAGGAACCCAATTTCTTTTGTGCTCAGTAGGTCAACGCTCAAGGTCACAGTGACCTTATATTGAAATATGCATTCCGCACAAGACTTCAAAACCGTAACATCGACACTCATTAAGCTTCATAGGTACATTGCCCTTGTCGAGAGGAGGTACCCTATTGATTTTGGGCCAGTAGGTCACAGGTAAAGGTCACAGTGACCTTATATGGAATCATGCATTCCGCGCAATAAATTCGAAACCGTAACACCTACCCTCATAAAACTTCATAGGTACATTGCCCTAGGTGAAAGGAGGAAACCTATTGTTTTTGGGATCAGTAGGTCAAAGTTCAAGGTCACCATGATCTTATATGGAAATAGACATTCCATCTGATAACTTTGAAACCATAATACCCAAACTTCATAGGTACATTGCCTTTGGTGAGAGGAACTGAACTGAATGTTGTTTAACGGCTCATCAACACAATATTGGTTATTTAGAGCCTCCCCAGAGAGAGGGGAAGGATACATAGGAATCCGGGAACCTGCCTTACTCTTATTATCGAATAGATTCCTATGGTTCTTTAACATGCTCGGAGGATAGACCGATACACGGGACCGCCCGGTTTACGTCCCCGTCCGACGGACGAGGCTAAGGGAAAGTGTATTGCCCAAGAACACACCGACGGAACTCAGTGGCACCACGGAAGATTGAACCCGGGGCCTCCGGTTACAAATCCACCGCGCTTCCGACTGCGCCACGCCAATGATCATGGTTCAGTGGGACATAGGTCAAGGTGACCATGACTTTATATGGAAATAGGCATTCCTCGTGATAACTTCGAAACTATAACACCCACACTCATGAAGTTTCATACGTATATTGACTTTCGCGAGAGGAGAAAACCTATTGATTTTGGATAAATTGGTCAAAGGTCAAGGTCACCATGACATTATATCGAAATAGGCATTTTGTGGGATAACTTCAAAACCATAACATACACTCCTGAAACTTTATAGGTATATTGACCTTGGTAAGAGAAATTATTGTATTTCATTGGGGTTAGCAGGTCAATGGTCAAGGTCACTATGATCTTTGTGTTAATATGCATTCTGCGCGATAACATCAGAACCATAACACTCCAACTGATGAAACTTCGTATGTGCATTGCAGTTGGCTTGAGAAAGAACGTTATTGTCTTTGGGGTCTGTAAGCCAAATATCAAGGTCACCATGACCTTACATAGAAATACACATTCCGCCAAATAACTGTAAAACCACACCATTCCCACTCATGAAACGTCACAGGTACATTGCGTTTGGTCAGAGGAGGAACCCTGTTGCTTTTGGGGTCACTAGGTCAAAGGTCACGATCACCAGTACATATTCCAAGTGACAACTCCAGGAGTATAATACCTTCACTCATGAAACTTGTCTTCATATGGGCATACACATTGCAAATGTATTATACCACTTATTTTCATAGGTGCATTGTCCTTCGTCAGAGGAGGAAGCCTATTACGTTTGGGTTCAGTAGGTCATCAAGGTCACATTGAACTGACAAGTAACTATTAGACCTACAATTTTGAAACTTTACAGAAATAGTATCCATGTTAAAAGAACCTCTATTAATTTTAAGCTTAGTAGGTCAGATGTCAATGTCACTCAGCTGTTGTTCACGAATATTTGATCTACTGTCTTGAAACGTTATACAAATAGTGCTCTTGGTTACCTATCAGTTATTTTTTTGTTAGAAGGTCAAAGGTAAGGGTTACATTGACCTGACACCCAGGAAATGCTTTAACATACACACTTTAGGAACCGGGCGTATACTGCCCCGTTAGGCGGCGCTCTTGTTAAGTGAATTATGCGCCAAAATATCGGAAATGCAATTACTGCGCGTTCAACCAGATGTAGTCATGGCCTAGTATTTTGATTTTGTCATGACCTCAGATTATTTGCTCATGTAGACCACCAACCAATTTAGAGATATTTTGACAAATGGAGATTATAACTATACCATGATCAAAGTACACAATACTAAATGAAAAATGTCAGTGACTTAAAAATCGTCTTAATTCCCTGAATCACAAGCTTTTTTTTAATATTAGGTAAATGTTAATATAACTTGTTTCTGGCCTTAATTTGTTTTTCGTGGGGTATTTCCCCTATATGTCCTCGGGTATTTCCACAAATATTTCCAAGGGTATTTCCCCTTCACGAACTGATCAAGTGTAGATTTAAGACTGCGTGCTTAGATACATAATATTGACAAAACTTAATATAGATCGTATCTAAACGTTCACTGTCGCACAAGTAGCAACTCACAAAGTATTCATACGGCCGTTAATGTATAGAGAATTCTGAATAATAAATAGGTAATTTCACGCCTGAGACGCCATATAAACTCGAGAGCATTAGTAACTAATCGTTGATTTCCGTATCACGCCGGTAAAAGAGTCGGAGGTGATTCGAATCTATGTAAAGCCTCAGCTGCCTTCTGTTGGCCTTTTGCATTTTGTGCAGTACGCTTCCTAAGTTGTCCTGTGCATTTTCTAAATTGTTATGTGCATTTAGTAAGTTGTTATGTGCATTTAGTAAGTTGTTATGTGCATTTTCTAGGTTGTCAAGTCCATTTTCTAAGTTGTCTTGTGCATTTTCTAAGTTGTCATGTGCATTTTCCAAGTTGTTATGTGCATTTTCTAAGTTGTTATGTACATTTCGTAGGTTGTTATGTGCATATTCTAAGTTGTCTTGTGCATTTTCTAAGTTGTTATGTGCATTTCGTAAGTTTTGATGTGCATTGTTTAAGTTGTTCTGTGCATTGTTTAAGTTGTCACGTGCATATTCTAAGTTGTTATGTGCATTTTCTAAGTTTTTATGTACATTTTCTCAGTTGTTATGTGCATTTTCTAAGTTGTTATGTGCTTTTCGTAAGTTGTTATGTGCATCTTCTAAGTTGTCTGGTGCATTTTGTAAGTTGTTATGTGCATTTTCTAAGTTGTCGTGTGCATTTCGTAAGTTGTAATGTGTATTTTGTAAGTTGTTATGTGCATTTTCTAAGTTGTCTTGTGCATTTCCTAAGTTGTTATGTGCATTGTTTAAGTTGTGATATGCATTGTTTAAGTTGTTATGTGCATTTTCTAAGTTGTTATGTGCATTTTCTAAGTTGTTATGTGCGTTTCGTAAGTTGTTATGTGCATTTCGTAGGTTGTTATGTGCATATTTTAAGTTGTCTTGTGCATTTTCTAAGTTGTTATGTGCATTTCATAGTTGTGTGAATTTTCTACCTTATTTGCACCTGTGTCTCTTCCATAATGCAACGAAATCACGCAGACTAGTTAAAGAACTATTGACACATAAATCAACAGCGCGGAGTTTACCTTGAACTGAAGTATGACATATTGCAAACATTACCGAGATCGTTTTGATATATTGCCAAATCAAGGATATTTTATAATTGATTAAGCCCGATTTTTCAAGTAGAAGAAAACAAGTTGTTATTTTTGGTTTGTTCTAGTTTCACTTTCAGTTATATCAAATAGTATAATTTAAACTATTTCATAATACAAATGCTGATTTTGTAGTCAGTGTTGACTGTTTTCATGGAAAGAAATATAAAAAGCTCGGACAGGGTAGCATTCAAGGAGTACAGTCAACCACAAAACTCAGAAACAAATACGCAAACAGACAAACAAGAAGGCAAAAGTAATAATCAATGCAAACGACATCACTAACACAAAAGGGTTGACAATAGGGCTACTGCCTTGGAACGGTCAGTGGCAAAGTAGGCCACTGGGGGTTTAAACCGGTTATAGGGTGCACCAAACCTCCCACTTACCTTTTGCACAAAATTAATGTTGTACTTCAACTATAATAGAATGGTATGGTTATTTTAGTTGTAACTAATTGCTTAAGGATGTATAGTGTTCGTTTTGTTATGAATGAACAGACGGATATAACCACCCAACCAGCATAGACTCTGGTCTCTTTCCCCACCCATGGTGACATAGCCCCTGGGTCATAACTTGTAAACCGTTGAGATCCCTACCCTATATCTATATATACTCTTACTGTTCATTAACAGACGGATACAACCATCCAACCAGCGTAGACCCTGGGCTTCTTCCCAACCTTTGTGGACCTAGCTCCTGGGTCAAACTTTACAACTTATTTGATATTTTTAGCTCGACTGTTCGATGTATGTGCTGATAGGCTCTTAGCATCAGGTTAATGTTTACGTCCGCATATCTTAACATGTAAATAATTTCAACATTTTTTATCCAATCATCAACTTACATATTTTATTATAAATGGGACGATGATCGTATTTATTGAGTTCAATGGATGAACTTTCAAGGTCACAAAGGGGTCAAAGATCACATTGCATTTACCATATACTTTTAACATATTGTCTTCAAAATTTTCAACTCATAAAGTTTGCATTATGTATCCATTGAAAGGGCTATTATGAAATTACCGCCGTGTCGTCACACGTAAAATTGTGGTCCTTGATTTAATGAAAATTCCACTGTTTTCTTTCCTGACACATCCAGCTCTCCCCTTTGTTTTCACTTTTTTTTTCAGATGGTATGCCGGGTGTATCATTTCTTGTTCTATGAAAATTCGAAAAGTCGAGCTGCGCTGTCCTCTGACAGCTCTTGTTAAAAAATGCAATTGGCTTTACAAATCATTTTAGTTATATAAATAGTAAATAAGCTTGTTTCGTACTGAATTCTGCTTAACATCACTGTTATGCTTATAATAAAATAAATTATAAGTCAATTTAACTCACCCGCTATTGACACCTCGTTTATGCATTTAGTTTATTCAATACTTTTCATATTATATGAACCTTATACGAATCAGTAATTTACAACCTTCCTACGATGATTTAAGTAATATTATACATTAAATATGAATTAAGGATTTTTATGATAGAAATTATGTACTATTAAACGTTAATGACATTGCATATGTTTGTTCAGTTAGCTTGATAAGTAGATACACACGACGAGCTGAACGTAAACGTCTTGCTCAAAGTAACTGCAACATCATTATTATAATTTTCTGATGAATTCATATACTGAACAAAAAAAGAAACTTCCGCATTTTAAGCTGTGATTTGCATAGGGTTGACTTTGTTACACTTTGTACACCAATCTAGATACAATTTCATCATTATATACTTATCACTCAATCATTCTGATCAATATTAATAATCATCAAAAAAGTTAGTGTGTTGCTGCTAAAACATGTTTTATTCAAATTGCGAAATCACCATATTTGTTTTATAAAGGGAGGTAATCTTAAAATATTCATTCTTGATAGCTGTATGGAGCAAAAGTGAGTGAACAGGTCAGATTACTTTCTCCGTCTTTTTGATGCTGGGGTTATCTTCTGTTTATTTCTATAGAACAAAACTGTGTTAAAGTTTAAACCACAAGACCCGGAAATGCTGTTTAAACCAAAACAAGGGGAATCACTTTGCGTACAAGTTTGATTTTAACAAAGGTATTAACATATAAGACCAAACAAAATATATTTTCATTGTGTCTACATGTATGGGTAAAGTTGCGGAAGTTTCCTTTTTGTTGAGTATATATTTCACGAAAGACACAAACAGTACAACGGATTCTAGATAAGGTGTGAGGTTTTACGCTTTTCATAACGTAAGTCCATATTAGATATATGCGTAATTTCAGTAATTCTTATGATTAAACATTTGCATTATGTATTGCACATACAGCCATGAATTAATAGTAAACATTGCAACACAAAATTCAATTAAATGTTTATCTTACCGCTTTTTAATAGCAAGTCATGCCTATTTTAACGAGTTTAAAAGCTGAATTAACCCGCCCACATAACTCGCAATAAATAATGTAAAACTATTATGTGCAAATAGCCATTTGAATTTGATCGAACCAGTTTTGTGTCAATACTCATATCTAGTGTAATAACTTGGCCACTGTACTAACTACTTACCATAGAAACTGTTTGTTAGTATCGGTGCAGTTGTTACAAATGCACATGCATAAGATAAGTATATTAACGTAGGTTGTGATGTTCTCCGTACTTGATTTATGGTATAGAAATAATCTAATATAGTAATTGTAAGTAAGCATCAACCCTTAGGGCAATTTGAATGAGTTACAAAAAAGAAAGTTTATTGCCACTGACGGGGTATATAGTAACTTAGCTGACAATAACAAAGACGTACATTCCCTTAAAGCTACTCAGTCCTACACGTCATTTTAACGAAAACAAACGGTGTGTATCATCAGTTAATGTCGCTAGGTTGGGATTGTATGTTTCCTTTTTCGGATACAGGTTTTGTTCGCGCGGTTTTGAAATAGAAGGTGGCTTCAGTAATTACGAAAATCAGTCTATGTCGCTGCACCAGGAATACGAGTATATAAATCAAACGTTTTGTTTTGTATTGGAAAATGGTCAGTCACGGTAAAATCGGTGGATAAAATCATCCCTTGCACATAATAACCTTCAAAGGCATAGACTTAAACAAAAAGCCAACATTGTATTGTAATGCAATCAGGTGTTGAAACTTCAAAAATCAAAAACGTGCTTGTGTCAGGAATTGTTATTGTTATATACTGATATATATACTGATACATCGATAAAATTAACGTAAAAAGCAGAAACTGAAATAAGGTACAAATGAATCATATCACCATCAGCTGCCGATCTAGAATCTGAGCTTTGATAGCATAACATTGGAAGAAACAAATGAAAAGCAGGAATACACCAAAATAATTCAGTGCGGCAGTTAGGCTCGCATCTATGATCTCCGGATTATTTAGAGTTGAACGTACTATACGTTAACTCAGTATAACAGTCGGACTAGACTAGCACATATCAAACAAACACAAAACTACAATTTAAATTCCGCCAGATCGTATATGCCTCAAGAAAACCTTTCTTCCGTACTTTACCCAGTCAGCATGGTGACTCTGCACTCTGAATAATCGCTTAGTAATACATCAATAACAATTATTTTTATAAAAAATATGGTGTCCGTGCTTAATGGATTACTGAAATGTCAAAAGTATAGTTTATAGCTCGAGGAACTCGTTTGTATTAATAAAATTGGTAATACATTATGAAAAATGAAACGGATTTATAAAAGGACTAAACTTAAATAGGTACATTTATCTCATGTTTGAGCTATTGTTCAATTAGTGTGCATGATTGTATTGTGTTGCATTAGACGAAGTAACCGAACTGAGCGATGCGTGTGTTTTGTTACAACTCTAGAGTGTACCGAGGTTTTTATATACGAATTAGCCACTCCGGAATCGTGTCAATTAAGTCCGGTATTGACCGTAAAAACGAAACCACAATTCGACACCCTATACTGCAAAGATCGATTCTATAACTATGTGTTGCACTGGTGTTTTTACATTATTAAATAGGGAATGTGTAGCTTTAAACTGGTCGTCTATGAGTATTTACTGTAAAATATTATATGAAAAAGCATAGTTTTATCGTTTAGGTTTCGGGTGAGACTATTCAATATGCACTTTTAATAACAGAATTGAATGTTGTTTAATGGTGCATAAACACATGTTATGTTACTTAGAGCCGACCCAGAGAGAGAGAGAAAGAGAGGGATGTGGGGGTGTGGGGAGCGAAGGATCCAAGAACATACCGACACTACTTAGTGGTGTCGGTGAGGCTTGAATCCGGGTCTTTTAGATTTCAGGTCCGTCATGATATCTATTGCATCAACAGGCTGTATTGGAGCTCAAACAGAGTGGCTGCATTCATTAAAATACAACTTAAATGTTATAACGTCATTAGGGATATATTCGAGACGATGGAAACTTATTTTCAATCAAGTTGGCATCAAGTTCTTGTATATTGAGTTGCAGTATGCCTGTACGCCTTACATATACCCAGCTCATTGCTTTTATGATACATTTGGCAATAATGGCTTGGGATAATAAAGCACAATTAAAATACTCAGTACCAATTTTCTGATTTAAATTATTTAACATAAAACATATTTTAAATGTTTAAACACATGAGGATCGGTACCCAGGGTTTCAGTATTGTTCACATTTAGTGTTCACGGTTAGATTAAGCGATTTATACCGAAATTGGATACGAACAATTTTCATACCTGAACAATATGTCTACTTCACCAAATGAAAGACTAATTCCTTTTCATGATAAAACAGTAAAATCATATTTGCGGTACATTCCTTACTTTAAAAGGACAAACGGCAATATATTCTAACTCGAACTGTTTTGAAATCAAGGACACATATATTACTTCATAGTTAGAGATAAACCCTCTAGAGGTTCTATAAGAACTTTATTTCAAAATAATGTATTTTTATAAATGGAAATATGCGATGTCACGATATTGTATCACGCATCAGTTGAACCATCTTTGATTTGGGCAGAGTGTGGCACAAAGTGTTACAAAGGTAATATGTTCCGCATTGGTGTAGCTGAAATTGCTTTTACATCAGGTATTCCCGAACAACATATACAGTTGATGGAACCTTGGTCCTTCAATGCCTATGAAAATAAATAAGGATCCTTTTAATCTCCAAGCCATGATATACAGATTAAACACATCTGAAACTCTAAACCATGACTCTACGAGGAGAAACATTGCGAACAAAAATCAAACCCGGTTTTAAAACACCAAAAAGATGTTTGTCGCTGCCAAATAATCAATCCGAAAGAAACAATGCTATTCAGGTAGGAATCTGTTTAAATTATGCCTCTTTAAGGTTTAACACGCCCATTACTTTTGGGTATTTGTTTTTGTGTCATAGAAGAACGTGCAATATCATCATTCATATCTAGGTTCATTTTCAGTAAGAATAACGACATTCTCGTAAAATATGACCCCTTTGCTGTCAAACAATCTTCAGAAAAGTGGGGGTCATGTAAGAAGAACTTGGCTGATGAATGACTGTACAATTTTCCAAACGTAATCACTGAGAAGCAACCGATATTGTATTTATACACTCATTTATCATGTTTATTATGTCAACGTGGTTCCATCGTAAATGGAGTGTCAACAACATAATTTGCAGCAACTCTGCAGTTCGGCAGGTTAGAAGATTCTAGTCCTATTCTCCCTATTTTTATTTAGATGTAAATGGAGGTTGAGCCTGGCATGTTTATCCCTGTTTGGCGGCATATAACTTTTCTTGTGTTGGTGCGCCGTAAAACCCCAATTCAATTCAATTATTATGTCAGATATGTCACAAATAGAGCAACGAAGTGATATAAACCAACAATGGCACAATACATTAGTACCTATTTTCGTTTTTATACAAAATAAAAGCGGATTTCTTTACTGTCCGCCAATTTACCAAAGGCTGACAATTCCTGTGATACATTAAATTGAGGTGTCATATTGCTATACATCGTTATATCTTGATCCCGTGTATATTCCTTTAACTCACGTTGCTGTAAGGCTGAACTTTCGACTCTATGCAAATTCCTCATTTAACCTTTAAGATGCACTTTTCCTTAAATAAAACAATGTTTTTGAATTATAGTTTTGTGCAGGAGCGTTGAAATGTTCACGCTAAATCGGAGTTAAACCGAAGATAATGCGAACTCCGTGATTATATTTGGTAAAGTGTCGTGGAAGGGAGTCTTTGAATCATCAAAACCATTCTTTGTCGTTTTAAAGTAAGCCGGTTCTAGGGAGTGTGAGAGGTTTTTTAAATATATTCCCTCTTATCAACAGACTCAACAAAACCGAATCTGCTACTCTTCTTTCTTTTTTGTGTTTGTTGCTTTCAATGGATGCCCTTTTCAGTACTGGCATTTACACTAGCGTTTGTTTAGTGCTGTGTGGCGGCTGTAAAATGTCACACCCCTTTTACATATTATTATTACTTACTGGTCCTTTGGATTCATCAGAACCACTCTTTCTGTTTTTAAAACTGGTTCTAGGGGCATGAGAGGTGTTGGAAATTATATTACCTCTCATGAACAGAATGAATTAAACCGAGTCTGCTACTTTTCTTTCTTTTGTGTTTGTTGCTTCTAAGGAATTCCATTTTCAATATTTATTAACAAACTATTATGTGATGCAAAACAAATTGAATTATTGATTGATATGAAGTTAGTCTCCAACAGTGTCTATATACCACTACATGTTGCATTTTGTTGACATTTCACGTAAAAGTAGATTATTATATTGTTACACTTGATATGTTGTTAGCCGTTGTAAACAGTTTGATGATTTAAACAATATCCCACTAATCAAAGGAGCATAATTTATGAAGCATTATACCGGTTGCCTTTTAAAATATTATATTTGCACAAATTATGTATATTTCCTCTATATACGAGTATAATACTTCGTTGTAATTGCATATATTCATTCAGCATACAACACAACGCAATCGATAAACAACGACTTACTTTTCCAAAAAGGCATAACTTTACAGTGGGAAGTAACATTCTGAAACAAAAGCAGTTATAAACGTCGAACGGGAAAAGTAGCATGCACAGAACACAGTCAACCACAAACACGCAAAAGACAAAACTTAAAACCCAATTCAGTTCAATTCAGTTCTATTTTCCATGTGTTACCAGAAATCTAGAAATCAACCAGTTAACTAATAAAGATGTTATCACAACATTCCTCTGAAAATCATCGATGGTAACAACAAAGTTTGAACAGACATGAAATTATTATGTCAATGCTGATATATATTTACCTCATTTAGTAAACGTTACGTACGATACCAGTTAATTTGCATCAGTTTATTTAGATACGATATCTAAGTATCAAATACAAATATGGATGTGTGCTAATGTTTCTTTATATACTGTTTATACTTAGGCAAACATTGAACGAAATTAAGTTTGCATTTAATTTACACGTCTCTTCCGTATTATTTACGTTACCAAATTCATAGAATTGTAGCAAATTAAATGCAAAATATTAACGGCCAATGTATTCATATATTAATCAAATGTAAGAATTCAACGATGTCAACAAATTCACAAATGTATTAAACGCTACTTGTAACGTTACTAACTAATATAAATGTATAGCTCTACGAGATCTCTATGAGATAACATGTATTTTCATGGAAATATAATACATCAGTTGAGCTCATGATTCCTCTATTCATCGTCATCACTTTCTTAAAACTCAATATCAATCAGGTTGTTGGCTTCCATATCTTGCTGGTCATGATCTCTTCCTTCTTCAGTGTCGGGCTCTTTGAACATTATGTCAATCAACTATTTTGACGCAATATCACAAATTGTCCAGTCAAATTCAATAATTTTGTTTTGAAAATGCATGATACAGAAAAATGACACGGCAACATAAAGCTCGAGTTGTGGCTTTTGTATTTATGCGAAAACGTATTTGGCATCAATGTACTGAGGTTTGTCATATAGGCAGCACACTATCATCTCCATGCTCTCCGTTCTCTGCTTTCTTTTTTGAAGATCATCCGAACATTCATGCTGTTGTCCGAGCAATCCAAAATGTGCACAAAATGTGCACAAACTCTCTGCTTTTAAGCATCTTGGGACTACCTTGCTCCTCCGCACAACGCCACTGGTTGTATCACAGCTTATGTCAAGAAGCAATGTAGTGAGGGCAGTAAAGAGCAAATATCAGGCCACTTAAGCTCTACAATTTGTTTAACTTTCAACATTCTCCTCCTTTTTGTCTAACCATCCCATTGCCAAACATGACATACGGTTGTATTCCTGAAACAAATTGTGTAAGCAGGATCAGTACGTCTGTTTCAGGAGAACGTACCGCGATTGTTAATGATGTTGGTGAGGATTGACTGTGATATTATCATTCTGATGTCTGCTTGCTCATTAGTATAATGATGAACACAAATCTTCCTGATCATCAGCAATGACAGATATGTCACATGCAATGGTAAGCCGTTTGTAAAATAACATCTGTTTTGTTTATTTTTTGGCGTATTGTGTAATATGTACAAGGAGAAGTACAAGTGCTACTATTGCATAGAAAAATGAACGCGTTATATATAGTGACATTATTGAACATTTGGTTAAGGAACATTCTAGCAGTTGGCTAAAATACAGAGAGATTGCATTACAAGAACTCACTGGTTGCTTTGGTAACAGGATCTTCTTGTAAGTCTTAGTTTTCATCAGAACTATCACTGTTAAACTCAACATCGTATTTCATTGGTGTTTTTAACTTCGTTTTCTTTATCTTCTCTTCATTTCTATAAATCCCAACTTTCTCATCACTAGTAACATAAACTTCTTGTTCCGGAATTATATGCTCATACACCTTCAACCTGTAACCAAAGCAACCAGTGCGTTCATTTAATTCAACCTCTCTGTGTTTTAGACAACTGCTAGAATTTACAAATAAAATAAACATATCAAATAGTAGTCGGCACTCCTAAATGTTGGTGTTTATTTCCGTGTATCATATATTCATTACATTTATATTTTGTCACACAATGTATACCTCAGTAATATGATTCAGTTACGGTTCCTTCAGTAACATAACAGCATGTGCAATAGCAGCAATATATCACTGCTGTTTAGCTCTACTGGCCATGGGCCAGCAGAGCTTATGGGATGGCGAGTTGTCCGTCGTCCGTCGTCTGTCTGTTAACTTTTACCTCGTTAAGACGATAGGGCCTTCAATTTTCATCCGATCTTTACCAAACTTTAACAGATTGTTAATATTAATGAAAGCGCGGACAAGTTCGAAAACCAGTAACAGCAAAGAAAGATCGGACCAGTAACAACAGAGTTATGTCCCTTGATTTAGTTAACAGTGCTATATTTTGCCTCGTTAAGACGATGGGGACATTTTTCATTCGATCTTTTCCAAACTTTACCAGATTGTAAATATCAAAAATGCTATATTTCATCTTGTTATGTCGATAGGGCCTTCATTTTCATCCAATCTTTACCAACCTTTACCAGATTATTAATGTCAATGAAAGCTCGGATAAGTTCAAAAACCAGCCAGACCGGACCAGTAACAGCGGAGTTATAGCCCTTGATTTAGTTAACAATGCTATATTTTGCCTCGTTTAGACGATAAGGCCTTCATTTTCATCTGATCTTACCAAACTTTACCAGATTTATTTTTATTTTTTAATATTACGTATTTGTCTGTGATTTGTATAGGAAATACTGGGAATAGAAAAGCTATATCTACTCGTTTACTCTACTGCGAAATATCTCGCACTCTGCGAAATATCTCCCAGTGGTAGTTATTTCGCACTACGGAACATCCGTCAGTGACGGGAACGCAAAACGACGTTCCGATTGTTTTACGGACGTCGTCGTCAGATTCCGCCATACTGGGGCGCCCAATGGAATAGCCAGTAAACATAGCAGCCTTATTACCTTGACCTCCGAGATAATATATAGTGCCCCAACAATAGCGTAAATAAAATATCATTTTAAATTATGTAATATATGGTATAACATAACGTTAATGTCGTCATGGACGTCACGGTAAAGTACGTTTTCTGACGTAATGTGACGTTATAAGTTATGTAATAAATCGTTCTGGGGTAGAATACAACCACTGCAAATCCAGCTAGAGGCAGAGGGGTAGGACCACTCATGTAAGATATAGAGAATAATTAACAGCATAAATTTGATACTGAAGTTATGTCACGAGGGAAAAAGGTGGTAATTTGGTTAAAAAAGACTCGTACTTCGAACTCGTTTTTTAAACCAAATTACTCGTTCTTCGAAATCGTTTTTTTAACCGAATTACCACTTTTTTCCTCGAGTGACATTAATTCAGTATCAAATTTATGCTGTTAATTATACTGTTTATTATATAAGTTTAAGCACATGTTTCCAATTAACAAAACTGCATAGGATTTTAATAAAGGCTCTAAGCGTATGAAAACATTATATATTCTGTTTCATTTGGCTATTCCATTTACTGTTCTAAACTAATGTTTTTTTATTTGACATCCAAATATCCAAGAATTATAACATTCTTGGATTTTAATGTAATACATAAGAAACGAAGAAAATCACATTTACACTTTAATTCTTGTCATAGTTATGAATATCAACTGGATAGAAGTACACTTTAACTAAAATAAGGATGTAAATTCAACAGCCAACAATTCGAATTAAACGAAGCGGTAACATGGCCGCCAACACTGTCATACTGGCATACAGCCAAGATAAACGCAGATAAAGGATTTAAATGTGCACTATAATTGGATTTAAAAAAACTTTTCGGTGAATTTAAAATGTGTGTTTATCATCTGGATATTGCGAATACAACTGTGGATATGGATTTAATGACAGTAACTGCTAAACAAAAACGTGTGCAGAAAATTATCGTTTTACACACATGGGTCAATAATTTGTGTCAACACGGAAAATATCTACTAGACACTGTGTAAAGCACATAATAGTCACTCGTCCTCATCGCTGCTGAAGTTCAACGGTAAGATTATTGTATAACCACGTCTTGGACTTTGTTTGCGATCCGTCATGTCAGGGGTGAAGAAATTAAATGTTCCACCATGGATGACTGTTGATCCATGGAATATTGATTGTTGCTCGGATATGGAACTTGTAGCTTGTTGACTGTAGCATAGGCCTATTCAGAAATGTCATTTGATGTAGATCTACTTTGTACATCAAGTAATTTGGAATTCTCTGCCGGCACACACGCTTCCTTTGTGGTCTGGATCATGTTGGTGGCAGTCAGAGCAGTTGCTGTTTTTCATTGATTTTGCTGTAGTTGTTGGCACTTCCAACATTTGTATGGCCACTAATTTGAATTGTACAGTTAGCCGGCAGGCCTAAATCAGTGCATTTCTGCATGAGGTGCTTTCTGACACCATGATTCGTAATTTTTCTGCAGTTCAAGCGCATATTTTTCAAAAGCCCATAAATGTGGTTGATACCCATTTCACATGATTTGAACCAAGCTGTTTCTAGTGGTCGATTTTTTACGTGGTTAATTGACAGAAAGAATGGGTCATCCCCTTTCATCATGGACAGTGACCGGTTATCTTTATAGACGTTATACGCCTGCACCGGACCGCGCGGCAGGTTATCTTTGTTTTCCCATGCTTTGGGCTTGAACTTGCGTATATTAGTGTGGTCAGTACCAGTTCTCGTTTTTGTTTGTCTCTCTCTGGAGTGTTCGAGGTATTTGTCACCATCTTCATCGGTGTGTATCTCGATGTCCTCCCATTTAAATGTGTGCTGCTCTCTACCGCAACGCATTCCCATTACACGTGCAACAGATGGATGATTTGTGTAGTATTTTCAATTCCTAGTTGCCCACACTCTAACAAGTTGTCGTCGTCATCATCCGTTATTTCTTCAGCTGCATTTGGCTTGCTCGACTTTAGATAGGTCACTATTGCTTTCATTGTAGTGGTAATTTTGGGAGAAAAGAGGATTTTTATTCACCGCTTGTGAGTATCCTTTTTTCGAAGGTGTCGTTCAATGCTAGAAAGAAGTCCTCGGATGCTTGAAGTCTCATACTCGCTGTGATCACTTTGTTTACAACTGCTATGAAATTTCCAAATAATTGGTCCAGTTCAGGGATATCAAGCTGTTCAACAGGCCTGTCTTCTCCTTGTTCATTGCAAAATTGGCGAAATAATTTCATATCTGCCTGTGTCTTTCTCCTGGTGTTTTCGTTTTCCTGTGCATTTATGAATTCTTGTATTTTCTCAGGGTTGACAGCATCAAACCGTGATTTTTGTTCATTTCAGATCAGTTTCCTTATTGGCATAATTGAATTTGATGCCTCAGACACAGGTTGATTTCTGTTTTGTATTTCATCACACTCAGGCACAGCTAACATTGCATTTAATTCAGACCAGGAGTATTCATCTAAAACATCAGCCATTTGTGTCTGTTGCAGGCGACACCATTTTTTTTTTTTTTTTTTTTTTTTTTTTTTTTGTATAGTGGGGTACGAGTGTCTGACCAAAGAAGAGATTCCAGATTGCCCCGTAAGTAGCTGCCTTCCCAGTTAGCCTACTACGCACGGGGGATTTTCTCACCCCCAGGGTGTTGCGATTGTTACTGTTCTTATGCATATTGTACACAAAGGTAGTACAATGTGTTTGTGATCGTTTGTATCACTAACGACAGTTGATTACGGTTACTCTAACCCTGTATAATTATGGACTGTGTATTATGGTTATTATATAACGATGTATAATTGTTTTCGTGTGAAGTAAACCGTCCCTTACTTTAACAGTTTCTAATGTTTGCATGCGTATATTATGTATACACACTTTTTCTATGTAACACGTATGTTATAATAACACTATGTGTCACGTGTGTTAATAACGCAAACACAGAAATCGCCTCTGATTTCACTCGGATAGACAATAATCCGAACTGTAAGAGCGCTTTCGGTCTAGGGACCTTCTTCAGTTGCAACATGGAATCCTAAACGATTTCTGTTTAATACATAAATTCTCTCATTTACTGATGTAATGAGGTTTATGACGGTACACTGTGATTAACCAATTAATTATATATAGTGTATTCAATCTAACCTATTAATTATATATAGTGTATTCAATCTGTCTCAATTAGTTTGTAACACAAATTCAATACTTTATATATGCGTGGTTCTTATTGAAAAATGATATTTAAAAGTACAATAGTACTGCAAGACATGTCTGGTTGGTAACGAATGTATTGTTTTTCAATGAACATGCAGCAGGATGTTCAGACACGACTGGGTTGGTACCGTCTTAAATGTGTCTTATAGGTAGCATGTATTCCGAAGAATACCATATATATAATTTACTCGTCGGGTTGGTACAGAGACAAAATTTGGAGTATCTCCAAATGTGAGTAAATATGTTCTCATAAAAAATGTATTAACAAAATAAGACGAATACCGAGGAATATGCAGTTTACACGTCGGGTTGGTACCGAGACAAATGCTGGAGTATCTCCAGTAGTGTGTAAATCTGTACTGTATATAGCTAAATAGTTTACACGTCGGATTGGTACCGAGACAAATTCTGGAGTATCTCCAGAAGTGTGTAAATCTGTACTGTATATAAATTGCTAACAGAAGTGAATTATACGATGTTTTCAGAGCTGAAAACATGCGAGTGACTCAGTCGATGTAGGGACAGCGAAACATTCTGTTCAATTCATAAGGGAGACAGAATGAAGGAGTGGATTATTTTGTGTTTTTCTTCAGATTATCAAGGAATCAGCAGACCATTATACATTCTTGCAATTTTTATCAGTGCCTGATCTGTGATTTTTACAAGATCAGTTTTGATAAAGAATTTGTTATGGTTTGGCAAATCATCAAATGGAGGATTCAACCTAAATTTGTACAAAATTTTGTGGAATTAAAGAAGAAATGATACCGGCTATATAGACTGTATGTATAATCTATATGCATGTTTGTCTAAAGAAGAAATTAAAAAATATTTTAACTTTAAACCAGTGTGTTTTTTAACAAATATGTTAAGAAAGTAGTTCCGGCAAAGTTATATCATCACAAGTGATGATATTATAAAAAAAAATGTGTGATACTAAATTTACGCCATTCATAGTTCAATGTTAATTTATGACAGTTATATAAAAAAAAAATGATTTCTTTTTTGTAATTGTTTCATTCATTTTTTTTTAAATATTTTTTTTTAACGCCGTGTTGGATTTGACGAAACAACACGAAGCATTGCTCTGATTTGTAGTTGTGCCTATTGCGGTTTCTTTCCGGTTCGTAGATTTTTGATTGAGTTACGGCCCCTTGACATTTTTACTTTAAATTTCTTGTCGGCGCTACTCTTCCTAAATGTCTTGTTGGATTTCGACGAAACTTGGACGGAAGTATCGGTTACGCATATCGTGCTTTTGTTCCATTTCGCTGATTTTTGACGGAGTTATGGCCATGGCCCTTTGACATTTTACTTTAAATTTCTTGTCGGCGCTACTCCTCCTAACGGCTTGTTGGATTTCTACGAAATTTGGCAGGAAGCCTCAGTATGATGTCTATCAATGAAATCTTGGACAAGTTCGAAAACCAGCTAGGTCTTGTTAGTAACGACAGAGTTATGCTACATTGTATTTTCCTTTGGTAAATCTGTAGTTACTTCATTTTTTATCTGATCTTTACCATATTTGTTTTGAATGTTAATATACCCCCCACCCGCCCCCAACCCCCCACCCACCCACACACACACATTTTTATGAAATTTCATTCATAGAAGAAATTGGGACAAATTAACAAATACCCATGCCAGACTAGACACAGCAGACTTATTGCCCATGATTACCTGGTGAGCGATCTAAGCCCATCCTAGCCCTGTTGTTTTTGCAATGTTTTAAAAGAAGTTCTTATAGGAAATTTATGTCGACAACCCTTGATGTATGAGCCGTTTTAGCCAGTAGAGAGTCCACGGGCACTCTTGGGCCTTTTGTTTAATTGACTGACCCTAACTTAAATATAGGCTGGCAAAACCACGTTACGTTTTGATCGGATTCACGGCAACAAAGAGTCAGGATGGGATTTTCTTCAACACTTTCTTTATATTTAACGATTTTTAGTTCTAATAACATGCACATACCCTTACAGTGTGAGCTCTTTTCTCCGACGTGAAAGGCAGTTTGGTTCATTCAGTGCTTTTTTGGCGAAAATGGTTTTCAGCCGTTTGATATCGCTCATATACCGGATTCATTGTTTGAGCTCACCACGCCGATGTTACCATATTTTTCAAGACCAGACCTATTTTATTTAACGCAGTATCTCAGTCCGACTATTTATCTAGATGTTACGACGCTTGTAATGCTTGTATTTTAAACAAGCGTCGCAGATGATCAAGACAATTGCTCAGTAGGAAAACATCATGACCCCGAGAAAGATCAAATAACTGGCTCATCTGAGAGATCAATAACATAACTAATGTTTTCGCCATTCAGTACGCAGTACTTTGTTTGAGATTAGCCCTCCCAAAATGTACACGGTAATATATTTATTTAGTTTCCAAGAAATCTCAGAAAGTACTAGATAATTACCATTTGCGGCGGAGAAAGAGCTCACTTTGGAGGGGTATGGGCACTTAAGTTGAACACAATTCGATAAATATTAAGAAAGTTATGAAGCGAACACTTACCTAAATCGAGAGTTGTGTTTACCATTTTTGCCGTGAATCCGATCAAAAGGCCACGTGGTTTCGATACCCTGACATGGAAAGTATGACATTACATTGTCCAAGTATTAATTTGCATACCACATCCATCCCCTTCTCCAAGAAGCGAAAACGGAGTTGGATGGGGTATGAACTACATGTAAAACCTTAATTTCGGCTTAAAATGTATAAGCATTCCCATCGCTTAATGGAATTAAGACGGGACCACGTAATGGATCATTGCATTCAAGGTATGATGACGATACTTGTCACTTGATCTTTTCCTACAGCGTTTTACTGATTGCCTTAACAATTGGCACATGTATTTCTGTCATATTTTGCAGATATGCACCTACTAACATAATTTTATATTTTATCTCATTAGCCTGGGTTAAGAGCGGGGTGGGGTTGAGTGCGTGGGGGAAACATCTGTCGGTCCGTCCTCCATCCACCTATCTGTTAAACTTTGCCTTATGAACACGATAGGGCATTCGATATAAGTGCCGCCGTGGTGTAATGGTTAGTATCACGGACTAGTTACTCAGGGATTTCAGGTTCAATCCCAGCCAGGACCGATTTGCGTTCATCATCGAAGTAGTATAGAGTACTGGGGTTCCAGCCCACTATTCCCCTACCGGCTCATAAAGCAAATGATACATTTGCCAACAATGGCTACATTGTAAATTCAAAACTTGCTTAAGAAAAGTGATCAGAACAACTCCTAATCAGTCTTAAAATAAATGGCAAATTTAATATTACAACCGTCAACAAATTTTAAATTGCTTAAGCAAACCTGTTGGGAAAAATGCTGAAACCCCTGTAATAAATACCACTTACCAATCCGGTTTATCAATTCAGCACAGACAATATTTTGATATGCTATAGGTTATATTATTTTATTCCCGGCTCCTTTTTGTATATCTAAAACATTTTGAAATCATTAAGCAGAGTCAGACGGAACCGGGCAATAGTCTTCACAATCGCTATACATATTATGTTTTACCGTAGAAATTACCGTTGATCGTGGAAATGGTTTACAAGTAGATTCACAAATTAGACCATATAGAAGTATCCCATTTGTAATTTTGTTTTTCAAAACCGAGCCTATCTCTAACTTAGGCATACTAAAAATGAGTAATTGGAGAGTTTAGCAAAAGCAAATTATCAACAAAACAAAATGAACGATAATGCGGTATTATTAATCATGATGATTTTGCTTGGCCTGGTATACTGGACTTGTTACTGCGACAACTATCATTTTGATTCGTCTGGCCTAAGTCCACCGAAAGAAAGTTTAACTTACATACCTGACATAAATACAGCACTATTCAGTATCAAGATAAAACAAGTGTACTGTTTGGGTATTTTTGCTTATTCTTCATAAAAAGTTGCAAGCAAGAAGGAAATGGTTTGTACGATATTCTTTATAAACTATTAAAACTTTACAAACTACAGAGAATGAAAACATCGTATTTTCATGACCCTAAATCATATTTTATTTAATCATATTTTATATATGAGTTACTGCGTTAATACAAATGATGATTACTGAAAATGGTAGATCAATGTTAAAAGCAATATATGCATCTTGTAGGAAATTACTATTTGTTAAAAACGCACAAGGTGGAAACGTTGATATCCATAAAGCTTTACTCCCGTTAGTGTCTAAAAAGGGGGTAATAATTCCTGGTTGTAAATACTGCGGTCCGGGTAACTCAATTGGTCAGCCGATGAATTGCATACACATATATGAAAAAAGTTCACTCAACTCCTTTTGATTGTTAATGAAATTGATTAAATATGGCCGGATGATTTAGTAGCTACCTGTTTCAATGGGTAATAAAGGTATTAAACACGTGCTTACTGTTATTGATGAATTTATTAAATTTGCTTGGGTTATACCAGTTCCAAATAAAATTGGTATAGAAATTATCAAAGCTTTCCAAAAAGCATAAGTACGGGGAAACAATGTAAATTTCTTTGGTCTGATCAAGGTGTGGAATTGTATTATAAGACAGTCACGCAATTTCTAGACGATATTTTAATATAAAAATATATCTTACGTTTAATTACGGAAATACTGTTGTAATTGAAAGGTTTAACCGAACATTAAAAGAGAGGATGTGAAAATATTTTACAGCAAACAATATAAATAAATATTCAGACGCGTTGCAGGCAATGGTTGAAAACTATAATAATACAACACATCGTATTATTACAATGACACCAACTGAACCAAGTGAGGAAAATAATAAAAGAGAGGTGTATTTTAACATTGTATGGACATATGAAAAGTAATAAATCTTTACCTAAATTTATATAATTAGTCAAACGTTCGGATCAGCAATTATAAAGAGACATTTGAGAAAGGATACACAATAAATTGGACGAAAGTAATTTCTGTTATTGACGAAATTCAACATACAAAGACTTTAAAATACGAAATAAGAGATTTAAACAATACAAACTTGCCTGGAGTTCTACGAATTAGAAATGATAAAAGCGAAGCAAGAGATATTTAGAACTGAATAAGTTATACGACGTGATTATAAAAAGAAAAAAGCAGTGTTTAATTGGGAAAAAAAGAGTATGGTAATGGACCTTTGGAAACGGCCGAGCACGACACATACGAAATATTGCAGTCTCGGTTTGATTGAAACTGTTCATGAGTGGTAGTGAAATATGCTAGCTACCGCTCACGTCCTCTAGCCCCGGGTTGAGCAGAACTCAATATTAATAAAATCAACAGCACAAAATTTTAACCATCCCGAAGATGGCATGCATATGGCGGTTGACATGGAGTTAGCCTTCTTTAATTTATTCCCCATGTCGCACGGCGTATGGTCCCAGTATCTTATAAAATGAAATGCCCCGAAGAGCGAAATAAACATAATGGAATTTAGTTGGGAGCAGCGGTTATGAAGCCTGCGTATAAAAAGCAGACAACATATCCTATGAGTGGTTAAACAATACCCAGAGCCTTTTATCGGCCGGAGTAGTGGAACCACCGAATCAAAAATTAAGTAAGAAAACAAAAGAAATTGAAAATGTACCATCGATAACTAACTATAAGTATCGGGCTCAGCGATCTCCAAAGATCGAATGAATAACAGTACTGATTGCAAGCGCGGGGAGACGTTTTACTGCCGCCACACTGCACAAGCAACGCCACTGTGCTATAAAAAAAAGAGTATGATAATGGACCTTTGGAATCGGCTGAGCACGACACATACGAAATATTGCAGTCTCGGTTTGATTGAGACTGTTCATGAGTGGTAGTGAAATATGGAAAGGTTACAATGAGGATTTTAGTAGATGGGTGCGCTTAAATACATTTAAAACATTAGCAATAGTACGCATTTTGCAAAACTATTTATTAAATATATAAGCGCGTTTAAGATATAAAGAAAAAACATATTATACAATATTATAACTGGAACAAGATAACATAAAAAAGGTATTCAAAAAACTAGAAAAGTTAAAATAATCTGACATATACTATAGACAAAATATTATTTTTGTAAAATTGATAATCCGAACTAGTAAGTAGTATAGATTATGGCGGTTACAGCTAAGTTTTTCCCAAACCGGTTTTTTTGAGCAATGTAAAATTTGTTGGAAGTTTTAATAGTAAATGTGCCATTTAATGTAAGACTGGTTAGAAATTGCTCTGTTCAGTTTTCTTGAACACATTTTAAGTTTCCATGGTTGGTAAAATGCACTATTATCTTTTTGAGATGGCGAGTATATGCTGGAACCCCCATAATCTATACTACTTATCGAAATGTATTTTCCACCTTTCCAGTTTTTCATATGAGCCTCAAGCCCATATAACGAATGCACCACACAAGTCCAGACATAATTCTTGTCGTTTAGGGATTATCCTTGCGGCACAAATGGTAGATGGACTATTCACATTTGTTACACACACACTTTAAATGATTGATAACCACTTCAAATTTGCCATGCGTCACTTTAAACGGCTCATCAACATATTATAGCTTATTTAGAGCCGCCATAGATGGAGGCGAAGGATACAAAGGAATACAGGAACTTGTCCTAATCTTAATAAAGAATGTACTCCTATAGTTATGAGCTTGTCGCCTGGTAACGACCCCATTCGACGGAAAATGACTCACCCAAGAACACACTGACAACACTCAGTGGCATCAGTGAGGCTTGAACCCGGTCATCTGGATTACAAGTCCATCGCGCTATTCATTGGCCCACCCTAGCCCCTCCTCGTCGTTGTCGTAATTTATGAAATATTTCTCAGAACTCACTTTACAGATTAAGATCAAACTTGGTGTGAAATATTCTTACATGAAGATGCCTCAAGATTGCCCAAATGGCGGCTAGATAGAGGTCAAATTTCGCCCTGTACCGTGGCACAGATGTTTTCCATAGAAATCTTAAAAATTATCCCCCCACCACCCCAGCCTAATTAATAGATCCATAAATCTGATATTGTGCATGTTGCATTACCTATGATCTTGTACTAAGTGTGTTAAAATACGGAACCTGTTATCATAAAAAAAAACATGCCAGGCGGCACATATTTTATGTAGGGTTAAAAGGTAAAATCTCTAAACCAGTAGGCCTACAGCTATGACATTATATATGAAATGTTAGCTTATATTATTTCAATTTACCAACTTCTAACGTCAACTTATACCGTCAATCCTTTATACAATTGTACACATACTTCAAATAAAGTGTACTTCTATCACAAAACAAAAATGTATAAGCGCGTTAAAGCATCACATGTACTACTATTAATGATTTATGCAACAAAACTAGCCGAGTCGTCTAGGTTTCCAGACAAAACTTTTTGCTCAACTGTAAATAAATCGTACGGATACTGGTCCTAGTTTTGTGCATATACGTTAAATATGAAATTAAAACAGATTATGATGATTGTATTCCTATTTGTATTCACCCCATAAATGCTTCAATTTCGCCCAAAGTCCACTGAAATACAAGCATCGCCCAAATTACATTTTATGAAATTTCATTCATAGAAGAAGTGGGACAAATTAAAAAATACGCATGGCATTCTAGACACAGTGACTTATTGCCCATGATTACCAGGTGAGAGATCTAAGGCCATCCTATCCCTGTTGTTTCTTTTAAAAGAAGTACTGATGGGAATTTTATGTCGACAACCCTTGATGAGCCGTTTTAGCCAGTAGAGCGTCCACAGGCCCTCTTGGGCCTCTTGTTTTTAATAGAATGGCATTTTTTTTTTTAAACAAATGCACTTAGATGTCATCTCAGCAAACTGCAAACTCCATTGTTTTTAGGCACTAAAATGTTTACAAACTTTCATTTAAGCATCATTGACCTTTTTATTTTTAAGTCGAGCCCCCGTTAGGCGAGATGTGAATCCGCGGATTTCTTGCTTAGAAGAGCTGTTAGACGTTTTTCTTGAAACAAGCAAGCGTCGCAGATGATCTGGACTACATTTGGATTAGTCTTGATCATCTTAGACGCTTGATTTTAAATACAAGGTCATACTACGCCAATTCATTTTCCATAGACGTACATTATAGCTCTAAGCTCTGTACTGAGTTTCCTAATATAAGAAGCTATATTTTTGCTTAGTTGTTTTGAAAGACATATCTTAGTTTTATCAAAACAATCATACACACACCATACGTTGAGTATTTTTGAAAAAGCTGTTTGGCTCGGATTGTGCTGACCCACGTACTAGCATGTAGAAACATGATGACAATTTAAAACAATCTTCTTTTCTTTGATTATGCAACACATTATGAATACATTGAACAAAAATATGATTTAACCTTTATAAGTACTCTTCTAAAGTTGAATTTCAATTTTTTGGTTTGTTTACCTTGTCAACCAATCAAAATTAAGAGATTCTGTGTAATAGCTCCGAATTTGCCCTGGAACTTTTCCCCTGTCCGCTGATTGGTTGGTAATTGATGTAGTCTGATCTAAATAGACATTCAGACCTGACTGAAATTCGTTTTTTCTGGCTAAATTGTTTAACACATTCATTCTGAGAACAAATTTGTCTTTCATTTTTAGAAAAATATCATTTTCTACAAAATATGAGTGCTTAAAAGAGCTTTGGCTGAAGTCAAATTCATGCGATTTTACGCGTGAATCCAAAATCTTCAAAATGCCATATCTCGTAATCAGTTCCAATCTTTTGATTTAAATAAAGTGATTTTGAATTAATTTATTAATTTTATCAATAACATGTGACATTTAACCAGTTGAAGCTATCTTGAAAACAATATCTACTGAAAAATTATATTTGTGATTTTCAGGGGTCAAAATAGCAGATTTTACCATGAAAAATGCCATTTTTTTGTATATATTCAAAATCTGCCTTGAAATGAATTAATTAACATTATTCCGCAGTTTCTATATGTGAAACCATCAAGCAAATGCAACTTTTCAGTTTAAAAATGACACATAATTCTGAGACTATCCTCCCCAACTCAATATTTAGGGCCATGCCATGTTTTACAATATGCTCGTTACACAAGATTGCCTGTAACTGTACTATTTATTGTATTTTTTATTAGATATATCTCTATATCTGATCTGCCGAAGAACCATTTACGTCACAAAGCGTGTGGAGAAAACAAAAACCTTTCGAATAACAAATAATAATGATACCCTTTTAAATAATAGTGTATATGGTATAAAAATATAATAGGTAAATCATATCCCTTAATACCATTTGCAAGCTTACAAATAATAGCAAACGAGAAAATAAAGACAAAACGCCGATGCAGATAATCCTATTGTTATACAACTAGGGTAAAGAGGACATATGCATATTCCCACTGAAAAACAATTTAATTAATTGCATTCTATATTTATGTAACTAAGACAAAATACTACCAACATTTTTCTTATAGCATAAAACAAAAAAGTACATGTACTACATGTTTGAAACAGTATTTTTGTAAACTTCCAAATATCAAAAAATGCACTACTACTGAACTGAATGAACGTTACAAATCTAGATACGTAAAGTATCCAGGGGTCATTTAGATCCTTTCCCCACGAACATTTGAAATACCATATTGACAAACTTACAATTTTACAGAGTAGTATAACTGCAATGATTTTTTTTGAAAAACTACTTTGAAATTATGCGATATGAGCATTTATGCAAACGTATTACATTTACCTTTTCTATGATAAATAGCAATCCACTTATCTACTCATGTTTATAAGAGATCTAAGAACTATGGGTTATTACTTCTTTGATAATACTAAACAAATGCGAATACTAACTTCCAAATATTTAGGATTGTTGTAAAATGATATTTGAGTATGTGTAAAGTCTTTACAAGTATTACAATGTTTATCAATATATTATCCGACAGGACCATATGCAAATCCTTTTATACGTTTCCATTAGTAATGGTGTATTAGTCCATTTTTATCTCAGACTGCTTTCTCTATACACCTTCAATGACCCTTCTAGGTCTGGTCTGGAGGCGAAGATTCTATCTATTCCTGTAAAAAGAAAAGTAAGTAAAGCATGTCACATATACTTCAATTATATTTTGATACTAAGAGTTACGAAGTATATTTGGTGCGGCTAAAACGTAATACGAACAAACAAAAAACAAAACAAATCAAATATATATATATACTAGTATGTTGTAAACAATAAATAAACTACGGATTCTGAGTCAAATGAAAGATTGCAAGACAATGTTTACACTATTAACCATTTCAAATAAACGCTATATGTACAGAAAGTTAACACTATCATGAAGCAAACAGCATAATTATCAACAACCTTACATACCACCCTAAACTAATACGTACCAGCGTCTCTTGCAACTCCACCGCGTATCTTGCTCAAAGTAGCCTTTTTTGCGGGGTCTGCCTTAAATCCTTCATCTAGCTCTCTCATTTTATGCTGTCCAACCATTATTCCAGACACAGCTGCCCTCATTTCAGACTCTGACTCAATATGAGGCCTAATTTAAAAAGAAAAAAGGAACCAATATTATGTTCTACTTTTTATTTATATAAAGAGCATATTTATTTCAGTTTTTTCTAGTGTTTAAAGAAACTAACCCACCAAATAATTGCAAAATTACACTACAAAACTGTTAACACCCTATCCAGGTATTTATATCATATAATAATGAATATGTGCAGATTAAAAGCTTATTATTAAGGTTATTAAAATACTCGTGATTAAATATGAGAAAATGAATTATGAGTTGGTAACTCTTAATTCGAAGCTCCAGATTTGGGGTTTGGTCTGGCTGGATAAAGCCAGTTATATTGCGGCTATAGAGATTGAATTCCCAAACTATTTAAGGATCATTGTACTACTTTTTAAGTATACGTGCAGCTAGACATTTATTATTTTCGTTGCGGTAAATTTATAAATAATAAATTAAATGTACTAACGGAACTCCTAACGTCCATATAGTATATGTTAAATGTATTTCTTATTTGCTTGTAATGAAATTGCGTATCGCTGCAGTTGAACAGCATTCAAACATGATTACTGAACAACAAGTGCGTTCAATTTATCTTCAAACTTGGCACACGTCTTAGGTTTTGTTACACGTGCATGTACATCCGAAAAGTCCAAAAGGTTAAACTACGGGGCGTTAGCATTTCCTTTTTTAGTATATGTTGTGTTTATGGACAGATATATATCTAAAGTGTTATTTTGAGTAAAATAATATTAAATGCTCCTCCAATCAACAATCAATATAAAACGCATAAATACATTTCATTGCCAAGAAATACCCATGTGTTGCTCCAGTTTAAAAATAATTATGAAAAGATGTCATTCAATTTAATCTGTAACATATACATGATATAACTTGTGAAGTCCCACCCGCACATTCGTACCTAACAATTGTTTTAGTATTGTTCAAACTCGAAGATGAAACATATAGTTTGATTGTCAATAATTCATGAACATTTATACTTATGGAAAAGTATATAAAGTTTAACCTACGGTTGCGAAAATACCTCTGGGTGATGTGTACATCCTGTGTGTAACACTTCAAACAGCTGAGCTGAATATGCATCTGTCTTTGTTTGCGGCAGATTCCTGTCAGCACGGGCTGCACTCCAATTGAGGGTTTTGTCGATCAAATTACCTTGAACATCCTCTTTGACTTCAATTGGACACCCTTTGAGCATACTTTGGAAGATGAGCAGTTGTGTGTCAACTATGCTTTCTACCTGCAATGTCAAAATAGACCGATCACTTGCAATAGGTAAACTATATCTGTTGTCGCAACAAGTTGCTAGTAATATCAGTCAAGCTTTTATTTTAACTGGTGAATATAGTTGGGCTTATGTTGGATAAGTCCATTTCAAGTAGAAGTAATTAATGGGTTTGAATCCCACTGGCAGCATGACCTTTAGGTAATGAAATGTCGATTCTTATGGATGGCGGGAGGTGTACAGTACTGGTTCTACCCAGGACAAGTGGGTGGTCTGCCTCCACCACAAAAAAATCGACCGTCATGCCTTACATGATTGTGTTGAAAATGGCGTAAAACACAATACAAACAAAAAAACATGTTTGTCTTTTCTTTGCCCACCTCAATTAATAATTTTACGAAATGAATGTTTTTATTTCATTTTGTTTTCTATTTTTTTATACACCGGTAGTAGATATACGGAGGATAAACAACAGCATCCTCCTTACCGGGGAATTGATGCTTTGCATAATATTTTCTTACACATATTTAGGACACATTACCATACCAACAGCAGTAAGCATCTACCGCATTTATTTTATAATATTATTATATAATACTTTATAATAATGTTACTCATACTTATACCGCGTCCACTATTATAAAACCCAATATATTATATCCTGGAGATAATAGTATATTGCAGTATATTATTGGTGGAAACGTGCAAGTGTGGGCTGGAAAACGACGGAGTGCTTTCAAACGTATATTGATGATGTTATTGATATCAGTTGTTTGAGAAAAGCATACTTTCAACAGGAAAACTCACAGAATGACAGAGCAAGACGCGATGTAAACTCTCTCAATAAAATTTTGTTATATGTAACAAACTATTCTGACTCTGATTGAGAACTTTTGCGATGCGATGACTTTTCTCCAATGAACCGTTAATCACATTAAAAACAATATATGAGAAATGAACATATCCATCAGCACAAATATAAACAGGCATCCGTTAAATGTAAAGAGAAGAAAATATAGTGTCATAGCATATGCATATACATGTATAATAAACAAGGCCGGAATCTCACTCATTACACTTATTTCCCCCGCATTTTCCCGACATTTTTACTGTTCAGTGCGCTTATTTCACTCATCAGTTGGGTCAGACCCATCCGCTGAGTGAAATATACGCACGGAACAGTAAAAAGGTCAGCTAAATTCGGAAAAGTAAATGTGTAATGAGATAATATATATATATATTCTGGCACTGTGTATTATTTATATATATAGTCGTATGCTCCCATACTGAACATAGGAAGTTACACGTTCAACACTACTTAACATTAGATTGTTTCTATTTCACGATGTTGTCTTCCTCTCAACACGAGATAGAAATATCGGCACGATAAAATGTTTACTAATAATACAAATTTTAGCATTATAAATACTAGATAGATACATAATACTGTTGAAGAAAACATGAAATTCTATATGTAACAACTGTAGAATATATACAGTAATATCATCGAAAAATGTTTGAGAAAACAAAAAAAAATTCAATACACAAGATCAACATGTACTAATATAAAATGATTTTTTTCTTTCTCCTACTCCTCCTACCCATTCCTCCTACCTGTACTACAGTAACTACTACAACTACACATATAATCTTTACTGACAAAAGTCTACGTTTATAAATGCACTTCTTTACTTACATCTGATTTTTTCTTGTGACTTTGGTCGGATATTTTAACCTCTGATTGTTGAACTTCGCTTTGTTTTCTGGATGTTTGCTCCCTTCTTTCTAGTTCTTCTAGGTCACCAACAATATGTTCAAATACACCATATAACATCTGCTTACTTGCTACAAATAATATGAAATGCTTCGAGGAGTGTGTTGAGATCATGCATTTCACGAATTATTATTCGGAAACTTATAAATGTATTCGTATAACTGTATATACTTCGGTTAATTTGGACAGAGTGCTTTTTTACTGTTATGTGACCTTTGTCGTATTGATGAATCTACATTTAGAGTGGAAATAAATATTCAGAAAACAAAATCATAGTCAAAAATCCCCAAATAACCCTTTACGGGTAACCATTTGTTATTAAAACTTACCTTGTAAGCTTCGTTGCATTTGGTGTTGTTGTTGCATGTGTTGGCCAGGATCAATTTCCATGTCCATTTCTTCCTGCTGATGGCTGATAAAAAATAATATTTGTTTCATAAATGTGATTTTGTTATCGGATTTCTTTAGGTTGATTGTCTATGCAACTTCATATCATATGCACCAAATTATTGTGATTAATGTTTATAAGCAGAAAGTACTATATAAAATAGTATCACTTCGGATTGCTCTAATATAATTTTTAAAACAAGAAAGAGCTTTTTGTTAGAAAATCCTTTTTATTTGTTATATATTACAACTGCATTTCCGTTCGATTAAAGGATGAACTTTAAGCAATTTAGAATTAAAGTGTATACAAGTGTAAAGTTCGAACTCCCCGAACAATCTGTCTAGTAAACAATGGTTACTTTTATAACTTACCTCATGTTCATGTCGTATAATGAGAGTCGTTCCTGAAAAATAAATGGATCGGGTATTATAATGGTTTCCGTGTGTCTTTCCAGAACGAACACCAACTTTTGTGCAATGCAATAATACGTGCATATTTAACGTTAGTCGTGGTGTTTTTATTGAAATGTTGGGACACATAACACATACTTCAGTATACAGTTTTCATCAATACATTACGTGTTATTGAGCGAGTATTGCGCTGTTTACAAGCTTTACAATTAATAAAAATAAACACATTAAAAGAAGTTGTACAATGGAAATATGAAACGGTTAATAATTATAATCTACAACTTCAGAAAGAAATTTCGCTCGCTCGCATGCACGCACGCGCACGCAGGCACACACATACACACAACTAAATGTTGAGACTATTTATTTTGAAATTAGTTCAAGTAAATAAATAAACAAAATGGGACAACATGCAATCCTTTACGCATGTGTAAAGGATTTAGAAACAGTCTGAAAAAGTAATTGTATATACCATTACACACTAATATGTTTCATAATTGTTTTTCACAATAATACATATTTTAATTTGTTAAGAAAACGGAAAATAAATACGATGCTTCTTGAAAGTTGATTAAAATAACGAAACTATGTGATTCCTAATTCGCTAAAATGTAAACAAAAAACTCCACTTGACCTGTAAATGGTAATAATAATATAAAGAAGGAAAAGAAAAAGAAGAGGAAGAAGCAGAAAAAGAAGAAGAAGAAGAAGAATACATCGTAAACGAAAAAAAGTATAAAAGAAGAAAACAATACAAGAAAAAGAAGAGCAAGAAAAAGAAGACCAAAAATAACGTCGTATTACTTGAGATGACGAATCAAATCGTTTAACGCAAATCACCAACCATCAAAATAATAATCCGAACGTTCAATCCAAAACAATATTGATTTTATAAAACTATTTCCCGTTCCCAGTTACATTGTATAATGTTAAACTTCAACGTAAGAAATGAAGGTAAACATAGCATGGACGATCGATATTACATTTACTGCGTTTTCCACGAACAATGTCAAACACCCGCTCAACTTGTTATATGTAAAACCCACTATCGATATTCTTGTAGGATCATAAATACCTAGAAATCAAGCAGTATTTTCAAGGAATGGCTTTAATTTTAAATTCATATATTTCGAATTAACACAATCCATAAACTAAACGCAAACTACTACTACTACTACTACTATTTCTACTACTACTACAACTACTACTACTACTATGTTTCTACTGCTACTACTACTACTACTACTACTACTACTACTACTACCACTACTACTATAACAACTACTGCTACCAGCTACTACTACTACTACTACTATTACCACTACTACTTCTACTACTACTACTACTACTACTACTACTATCACTACTACCACTACTACTACTACTACTACTACTACTACTACTACTACTACTACTACTACTACTACTACTACTACTACTACTACTACTACTACCGTAACAACTACTGCTTCGAACTACTACTACTAAAATAACTTTATTTCGATCTTTTATTTAGTAATTAAAAAGGTTGTGCGCGCGATTGCGATAGTTATTGTGCAATGCATATTTAGTGCTAGAACAAGCTGCAACTTCTAGTCATTTGGCCAGTTCCGCACCAATTAAATGGACCCCCTCCGTATCTGCGCATTTAAATTTTTTACAGCGACCGTTTTGCCGATTGATTTATTCGAGAAAGCTTTATTAATCCACATAGTAAACAGGAGTAAGACATTTTGTGATAAAAGAGTAAGAGAGTGGACCTTAGGAAACGGCCGAACACGATAAATACGAAATATTGCAGTCTCGGTTTGATTGAGAGTGTTCATGGACGGTAGTGAAATATGCTTGCTACCGTTCACGCCCCCTAGCCCTGGGTTGAGCAGAACTCAGTATTTGTAAAATCATTATTGTTTGGGGCGCTCGAAAGTTTTTTTTACTTTTAGGACAAAATTCAACTAGGACCTAAATAAAATATATTTTTGTTGGTAAATAAAAATACATTACTTTTCAAAATCGGTTGAAAAATGCAAATTGATAGTACATTTTCAATGCAAATTTTTTTTTTAGCATTTTTATTCAAAATGATTTTAATGTGTTGGATAAATCTAAATTAAGACACTCTGAATGTTTTATAGCAAAATAGTAGGGTTAACTGAAGTTATTTGAGATATCTTAATTTTCTGCTGCCCCAGCAACAAGGAATTTACATTGGAAAAGCCCCACCAAAAAAGCATTTTGGCTGTAGAATATTTATTTCTCAACCGATTTAGAAAAGTAAGGTATTTTTATTTACACTAAAAATTCCATTTCTAATTATATATAACTTATGTACGTATTTTTAAAATTGCTCATGTTAATGCCGAAAATCTTTGACTGAAACAAGCGCCCCGAACAATAGTACAGCATTTTAACCATCTAGAAGATGGCATGCATATGGCGGTGGAAATGCTTCTTTTTATGTCATAATTCCATGTCCAGCGGCGTATGGTCTCAGTATCTAACACATTTCTATGCCCCGAAGAGCAAAATAACATAACGGAATTTAGTTGGGAGCAGCGGTTATGAAGCCTGCGCATCACAAGTAACAGTCAAAAGACTAAGACACGTATTGCCTATTACGACCACGTCGAAAATCTACATGATACACTTAAGATAAAACAAGTTTTCATGGATAAACTGTTTCACTGACATTTGTGGTATACATATTGTATATTATGAAAATGACAATACTTTGATACAACGATAGTACTCTTTCTGTCACTACAACGAAACTAAACTATCTGTTTCGTTACGTGTGGGTGAATAAACAACGCATGCGCACTGACACGGAACTGGGTAAGCGTTGTCATATTGGACTGTTTACTAATGTGCGATATCTGTTGCATAATTCCGGTTCCAATAAAGTATTTTTTTTTAATTTTAACATAAGCTGTAACTAATATGTAACGTGACAAGTTGGCAAACTGACTGTATTACAGATCAAATATGAGCGCTAGATCCCGCGTTCAAATCCCACTCCGTGTAACTGTTTTGTTTTCCATGAAATATATTCAGAACCGTATATTTATCAATGTTACGTGTATGAGGGCTAGCTAACAATAGATGTCGACTGTTTTTACCGGCATTTGTCATTTTTATCCAGGACAACACACATTCCAACAACAAATCGTTTTAGATTGGAAGAGGGTGGAGAAGAAGAAGAAGAAGAAGAAGAAGAAGAAGAAGAAGAAGAAGAAGAAGAAGAAGAAGAAGAAGAAGAAGAAGAAGAAGAAGAAGAAGAAGATGAAGAAGAAGAAGAAGAAGAAGAACACAATTTGGAATGTATATTCAAGGCAATCAGTATTTAAATGCCGATGTACCGGGCAATGTAAAATACATATTTAATTGCATAAATCTGGCCCTACATGGACACCTTTCCAAAAGCAAGCAATACAGGAATTCCATTTGTAAACAAATCTTACAAGAATGGATACTGGAAGGATTTGGATTCTGTTAAGTACGCTTGCAGCTTCATTTAATCAAAGCAATACTTCAACCATCGCCGGATACTCACGGGCAGAGACTTATTACATCTCTGCCACTGGTGACATTACGTTATACTCCATTCGAACGTCCAGCCAGTGGGACCTATGATACGTCAGAATAGACACATGGTTAACAATAAGGTTGACTGAATGTTATGTAGACATGCTCTACGAAATCTTGCAAATGAGTAGAGGCGGATTCAGGTGTGGTGCATCGCCTCCCCAACCCCTAATATCTGAACAATTATGTAAATGTATATGTAAATATAATTTTATTGTGTTTTGAAAATTGTGCTCCAGTACCCCCAGCCCCACCCACCCCGCTTCCCCTTTCCCATTCTCCTTAATCTCAAATCACATCTCCGCCCTGACAAATAAGAAATTTAGCTATGAAACAAGAAATTGCATCACAGCTGCTGGAAAAAATGTTGGACTATTCTGAATATTAATATTTTAAGGGTCAAGCTAGGGTAGAAGGAGAGCTCAGCGAAGTGTGAAATGCGAGTGGATAAAATTCACAATTATTTTTATTGGCTTAATAAAATTGGATGAATGATTTATATATGTTGTCACTTTTTATTTAAATATGTGATACATCTAGGCCTGGTGTTTCATTTCAAATCAAAGTTGTTTTTAATTTCGACAGACATGTTTTAATAATTTAATTTTGAGTGGTCATATTTAATATGCATGTCATTATCAGAGATTTTTTAGCCTTTTGTGATATACACACATCTTATTCAATTGTGGTTATAATCCTCGCTTTATTTTGCGCTCGGCATTTTTTATTTTTTATATTTTTTTGGCATTTACAACACCATTTCACCATGTTTACCACACTATTTGCAATATTTTATAAAATATGAATTTGTAAGAGATTTGGGAGCTTATCGCATTGCAGTTTGTGATATACGATTTTTTTAATGTTCGGGGCCTCGCTTCGAGCGAAGCTTACAATGCGGACGCGCCTAGTTCTAGTTTATATAGTGTTTGCCAGTCATGTTTAATTATACTACTGGACATATTTCACCACTGAACAAATGTCCAGCATTTATTATCGGTATGCAGTGAATCAGAGACATATATTCTTTTTAGATCTCTAGATTAATACATTGAAAAGCTTCGCGAAGCTTACCAAAATATTTTGTGTGACGTAGACGGTTCTGAGTGTGGAGCCGAGAGGAACAAATTAACTATCAAAAAGGTAAAACCCGTAATGCTGTTAGAAATAGTTCGTAAGAAGTCGGCTTGCTTCGGAAAGTGTTCGTTTTTATACGTTTGTCAGTATTTTCCAGGATTGCCCCTACTGAAAACATCTGAAGCAGGCCAGACGAGGTAAACTCCGGACATTAAGAACGCGGTCAACACAATGTCGTAAAAATGACTAATTTGGGGTAATAATTATGGGTAATATAAATGTGTGTGTTTTTAGTCCTCTGTGGTTTGTTTGACGAGCTCTGCTCGTCCGTATTGTTTTCGCGACTTTCGCGAAAGATTACTATGTGGATTTTTGGATTTTTGCCATTACCGAAAAAGCGATTACTAGTGGACAACTTCGACGCCGGGCGCAGCAGAATTGTCCACCAAGCAGAATCTAGAGTTTTTACTGTTTTTACATAGAGTTATACAGTAAAAACTTGTAGCGACTATTTCTCTGAAACTATTGGACGGGTTTCATGAAACTTTACCTGAATGTTGTTCTTGATGTCTAGTTGATCCTAGCAACATTTCAGGTCAGCCGCAAATACAAAATGGCCTCCACGGCTAAAAATAGATTTAAAAAAAAACAAGTTTGAAGCGACTACTTCTTGAAAACTACAAGTGATATCGATATGGGACTTTCTCTAAAATGTTCAGCACGACATGATGTTGGTCCTTATTTTGATTTGTCATTAAACATGGCTGCTAGCGTCCATCTTTGTTACATATAGTTATATAGTAAATACGTGTAGCGACTACTGCTCTGAAACTACTTTCGGAAATTCATGATGGCCGCGATGGCTAAAAATAAATTAAAAAAAATAAATAATTTGTAGCAACAATTTCTTGAAAACTGTAAATGATATTAATATGGGACTTTTCTAAAATGATCAGCATGACATGATGTTGGTAATTGTTGAAAATTATTTTGATTCGAAATTACACATGGCTGCCAGCGGCTATCTTTGTTTATATAGAGGTATACAGCAAAACCTTGTAGTGACTACTACTCTGAAACTACTTGACAGATGTCATGAAACTTCACAGGAATGCCGATCTAGCTATCAAAATCTATCAGTAGAGCTACAAGGTCATTGGCCTCTTGTTATACCTACTTTTTTGTCATGCCATCATTACAATTATCATCAAGTCGATGATAAATGCAATTAAAACAAGTTTAGCAATGACTTACCATGGATGGATGTATAATGTAGACCTCTAAATATATATGTAATCAGTTACAGTGCATGTAAATGCAAATATAACAATCTCTGTTAATGACGAAAGTTCACAATTATGTAGGACGAGCTGTCCCCAAATAATAGAGAAAAAAGGTTAAGGTCCATTCATACTCAATCCGATCACAAGACCACACAGACGTATAAATGCACACAACACTGACTGACTCAGTCCCAATGGTATCTTTAGATTCCGTGACACCTATATGCAAATAATTGTATGTATGGCATCTCAGTGTTTATGTTTTTTAAAGTAAGCATTCAATCATAAGTCTCTCTCTTCTCTCTTAGAAGTAGGTATACAAGTCAAAAAGAAAATGTAGCTTTCACATAATACAATTTCAAGACATACACATTTCAATGCAATCATCAGTGTTTTACACCTTAAGGGCACTGCTAGCAATTCTCAGTGGAGCAGTGTATTGTTTTAAGACGTATCGGTTATCTACTTTGAATCTGCTAACAATTCTCAGCGGAGCAGTCTATAGGTTTGGTAATCTACATTGCATCTGCGATATTACACTTGGTAAAAGGATGGTACTCGTTTACGGTAATTGTTTACAATTGTCATTTGAAGTGTAAATTTGGCGAGAAAAGCTATTGTTTAGTCCACTGGATCATCTTTAAGAGCAATACTTGCTCACGAATAATTAAAACATGTTTTAGATAACGACAAGAAAGCATTGATGCAAAGCAGCATCAATTCGCAGTACTATTGTTGGTGAAATTGCATTTCTTTGTAGTAGTATTGTTATGCTTGTAATCTCATTGAAAATGGGAATATGGAAGCAAAGTATATATCAACCTGAATAACTGAAATGCTATTCTGAGTATTTTATTAAATTGATCATAGTTTATTAGAAATAGCCCTAACGACTAACATTATCCATAAGCTAGACTTTTTTTCTTCCTTTAGGGCTAGTGTACTAATCCGGATTAGTACACGCAGCTTTAGACGCCTAAGCTGTTATACTATGTTCTAAAATAGCTTTCTATATTTAACTTCGTCATCATCTGGTTTCTATAGGTGCTAGTCAGTTTTTCTCGCTGGAACAATGCGCGACTTCGGTCAACAAACAACAACAGGTTAACAACAACAACAACAACATACACTATATATTATTCAGGTTACATTTTGCAGGGTAACAACATGAGGAAAATGTTTCGTAGGCAACTTGTATAAAGTCGTTTTATTTTTTAAAAATAACAAAAGTATGGTACTGTTCCGGTAGCTGGTTTGCACGTCCAGTTGAAAGGATCCGCGATAACATTTGGAGTCACTATAGAAAATATACTCTCCACAGTTCAGTTGCTTTCATATTCAACGTTGTAAGTTTAAATTGTACAAAGCAGATCTTGGCGCGGGGTATTGCAATTAATAAAACAAGTCACATGACACCTGCAATTAATAATATTAATGATATTCAAAACGAAGCTCAAGCCTTTACTGAATACTTTTGATCGAACTGAGCATGCGCCGTATTGAAACTATAGCTACCCTGGTCTTTGCATGAGTTGAACCATAGTAGATATATGACGTCCCTCCGGTGAAACTATACTGAATTTGATCATACTATAGTCCGGCTAGAGTAATTATGGCTGATGAGCGAAGTCACTCAGTATTATATGGAAATCCATTGAGCAGATGTTTATTTTCATTTTTACGTATAGAAAGAGTATACACAACGAAAATAATGCAATATGGTTAATACGAGTATATTTATTAACGCCACTGTGTTTGAAATGTGTTGTATTTTGGAGTTATTTTTATCTCCGGTTTGGAATATAATAATGAACGATTATTAAAATGGAAATGGAAAGATTATAAACAAATTAGACTATACACTTTAAATTACTAAAATGATGGTTAACAGTGTACTGAAAGACTCATGTTTTCAGGTTACAGGGCTGTTTATTTATACACATGCAAACGTTTTAACTGCGTTAATGATGTGAAATACAAGTTAACTTGTAAGATTATAACTGTATAATAAGAACATTGTGTGAGAGTAAATTGCGTTACAGTAAGCTGTTTGTAATGAGACATCGTTTAAGATAATTCTGCAATAATGATATGGCATACTGTGTATATGCATTTTGTAGTCGTGTAGTTTAATGATAAATTGATGATGTACAACTAAAGCAAATTAATAGAAACCAAATATATCGCATGGATGACATGGTGTAGAACAGTTTCTTCTTGTAATCGATACCATCTTATACATTATCTGCCCACGATATAAAATCTAAGCACTGGTTGCCTTTGAAACGCAACGAACTTGTAATCATACAACATGCAAGTTTTGTATGAAATGGTATCGAAATGGTATATTTTCCTTTTTTGTTATGTTCCTAATAACATAATTTGTTCAAACTTCCTAGGCACTTATTTGAACATATAGCAAGACATATATATATGCAATTAAAATTATAGGTCACCATGCATATTGAGATTTAATATTGGTTTTTGGAACCCTACCATTATGCTTATTTATTTTTTTGTTTCAATTTTTACAAAAAGTTATATTTTCCCTATTTTATGTATTTTTCTAATACTAGGCATTTATATAAATAAAGATAATACATTCAACTAGACATCAAGAGCAACATTCCTTTAAATGTTTAGGCAAATCCATCCAATAATTTTAGAAGAGAAGTCGCCAAAAATTCTGCGCATGAAAAACTACAGAAAATGCCTTTAAGCGTTACTTGTGTCCTGTTATAAGGTTTTAATGATAATGGAAAACGTGTGTCCTATTTTAATGTTTCAATTATTCATGTGAAGTATCTGTATCTATAAGAATGATAAGTTTAAATCATAGATTACATAGTTTGGAATATAAGTCTATAGTTAAATGATTGATGCTCGTACAAGACGATTTTTTGAATTAATCACAGAAATACTACATAATTATTTGGAATATCTCAGCAGAGTTATATTCACTCTATGTTGATGTCTTAGTTGTGTCATTAAAGTCGCTTTCATAACAAACAAATTCATCCTCAAAGGATGCTGTTTTCCATATGACTCTTTAAACTATCTTCGAGATCGGGCCTCACCTTCCATATCCTCTCAATGCCTGAAAATAATATATATTCCATATTAAGCCGATTTATATAATCTGCGCAACTGAAACTTTTATCAAGGACTGGACAATAAAGAAATCTCACATTAAGATATCTAATAAGACTTTCTTGATAGTATACAGTATACTAATTGCCCATAGAGTATGCTAATAGCCCATACAGATTCTGCTTATTCTGCTTATTATCAATTAAAGCATGTATGTGCAATCTACGGATGGGATGGGACGCCTAGCTTTGACACACCAATCAAACGTATGCATACACTTTGAAAGGAGAAAGTCTTTAACACAAGCTGACAAACTTCATGTCTGCACCATAACACATATGCATATATGTATTACTTAGCATATACGCGCATAGATACATATATACAGTTATTATTTATATGTGTTATCACGAGCATACGGAGATACTGAAAGAAAACACAGAGAATCTGTAAGAAGAAAACAGTCTTAGTTTAAACAACAAATTGCCAACGAAATATTCGCCATTTCTTATGTGAATATAACATGCACCGTGACACTATTTAATGGAAAATAAACACTGTATGTTTTCATTACGTATTGATTAACACTCGTCTTAGTAAGTGTTAAAATATTTCAACATACCAGCGACTAATGCATCGCCACTTCGTATTTTTTTCATCTCTGCCTTTTTCGTAGGATCGTCTTTAAACGATTTATCCTGTTCTCTCTGCTGATGCTGTCCAACAATAAGGGCGGATACAGTTTCGTGCATTTCTGTCTTAGTGATCTGGGGACTTTTTTGGGAAAAAACAAATTCATTTAAACATCAGCAAAAGAACTAAATATAATAATATCTTTCGTTGAAAGATCATTCAATTTAACGTTTGTTTTATAGTTTTACTGTTCACTACCTTTATAACGTATTAACTTTATATCCATTACCTCTGTTTCTTTTAAAACACATGTGCATGTACTGAACTCTATCCAATCTTCTAAACATGCTATTTATATTATGTATTGTATTTGTTTAGGTTTTATATTGTTACTTAAAATGATCATTACTTTTTAATAAAGATACTCCCATTACGCCATTTAGAGGATTTACCTAGGAGTTACTTTCGTAAACTTATATATGTTCAGTTGCGATTGCAAAAGCGACACCTTTTGCTAGGGGAAAAAACAGTCACCTGTCACGATTGAAACCAATCTAAATCGGAACATATTATTTAGAATCGAGTACATCTTTTTAAACATAATATGTATATATTAGTTTTGAATGGCGGTTGTTAAAGAAACGGTTATACAAATAACGGTCCATAAAATGTTCGTTACTATTCGTTTAAGTGGGTTGATTAAATGGTCAAAACTATGATAGAACATTCACGCCCATCAAAAGATCCAATGGTGCTGGTACCGTTTGAGGAGCAATCACATTTGACGGAAAACAAGTATGTTGCCACGACGATTTGCAAATACATTCTTTAAAATAGTATTTAATCACAAATCAAAGACAGTCATTTAACCCTTCAGTATTATCAGGGCACTAATTATCAGGACTGAAAATCCAGTTGTCTTTTGTATTCTACATTACGGATAGTGAAGAACAATTTCGTCAACATTGAGTATCCAGTGTGATCACGTGGTAGTTTTATGTGTTTAACATTTTCCTGTCATACTCATTTGAAGATATTTCGAGTATACAACCAAAAGAACCGCAACTTAAATGAATGAACTAGGTCTTACGGCTGCGAAAACTCTCGAGGATGGGTTGTTATTCCAGTTTGCAGAACTTCATATAGCTTGGCGGCATATTCATCTATTTTTGTCAATTCACGACCTTCGCGGGCTGCACACCAGTTTAAGGTTTGTTTTATCATATCACCTCGCACTTTCTCCCTTACTTCCGGTGGGCATTTTTGCAGTTGCATTTGGAATATGAGAAGCTGACTATCCGTGATACTCTCAACCTGGAACGTCAGGTTTAAGGTGGATATTGATTTATTAAATCTACATGTTAAGAAAAACACTCTTTGCATACAACAACAAGCACATATTGTTTATTCCAAGTTTAAAAAGTCACGAAACAACTATCCTATGTGCACTATTTACCTGCTAATAACAAATGTTGCCTACGGTTGAATTTAATAATCGTGTCATATCCAATACACATAAGGCCTTTACACACAAATCAATCAGTTAAAAGTGTGGATATCCCTTTCCTATCCCCCTTTATTTTAATACAGAAATTAAACTTATTTCCATTGCAACTAAAGTAATTTGAAGCGAAACGAACCAAGATGTATACTATACAAATTCAATACCATTCATTCCATTCACCATATTGTAAAACCATACTGTAAATGAAATGATGATTAATATAGTCAGGGTACTTAATACTATATGATTATGAAACGCCAGCGTAAATAATGCTTTATTTCCAAATATGGTAGTTGTGTCTAGATGTATCTATCGACATTGAGCTTATCGAAATTTGTCGTGAGTTTAATGCGCAGCAGCTCTAAAAATCTATATTCGGTAGTATTCGGTGATAACGAAACTATTTTGCTGGTATAGAAACGAACTCGCCCGCTTCCCTAGGCGACATTTCGTTTTTATCTTTTCTGATTTGATCAATTTTCAGCAACTTTTATCAACCCATTTTACATAAAAATCATACAGTTTTACTTCACGCAATTCATTGGACTTTCATCTATCCATAAATATTACATTTAGTAAGTTACTTTTAGATGTTGTTTAAGAAAATATCTAACGTTTGCGTAGCGCAAAATGGCGGATTATGTGTATTTAACATTCGTTCGTTCTAATTGTGCCGATAAAAAGTAAAGGTTTATTTACGGGTTCTTAACAGATCTGTGTTTGAATATGCGTAAAATTAATTATAGTTGGTAACTCTTAATTCGACTTTCCAGTTTTGGGGTTTGACTTGGTTTGGTAAAGCCGTTTATATTGGGTCTACAGAGTTTGGATTCTCAAAATATGCAAGTTATATACATACCTCGACGTCAGTAGGTTTAGAAATGGCGTACATACGTTGTGATATTTGCCTGTCGGTGGCGGGACAATTACTTTAAACAAAATCTAAAAATAACTCGCTAAATGTAATATTTACGGAAAGATGAAAGGCCAAGGCGTGGCGTGAAATTCAATTTTATTAGATATATTTATCATAAAGGGTTGATACAGGCCGTTGGAAGTGGTAAAGACAGAACAATTATAAAATGGAAAGAAATGACGGTCGCCTAAAGAAGACAGCGAGTTCGTTTCTAAACACGCGAAATACGTTTTTTATCACCGAATAACAAAAGGAACAACATTAGATGTAAAAAAAATCTTTTTATCGGTATATGACTTTTAAAAATCGGTAAATATTATTAAAAATATTAATTTAAATGTAACACCACCGTTCGCTTTTGTAGAGCCGTTACGCCTGAAACTCTCGATAATTCTTGATACGCAAAATACCGATAAATATAGGTAGCCATAACAACCATATTTGGGAATAGAGCGTTGTTTCATAACCATATATTTTAAGAATCTTGATCTAATGTACTTACATCAGATGCTTTCTTCTTTCTTTGGTCAGGTATATTAATAGCAGACCTTTCAATCGGTCTCATATCCTTTGATACCTTCTCCCGTTGCTCCAGTTCTTCAAGATCACCGATGATGTTTTCAAAAACACCAAACACCATTTGTTTACTTGCTGCAATGACAATACTGTCTTAAACAGAGTTAGATATTGATTTGTAAAATGTAAACATTTTTTGGGAGTTGTCCCTTGTCTTACTAATTGCATTTTATAAGCACGTAAAAAGTGAGTGTATATTGCATAAACTTGGAAGGAATTCATGGTCGACATACATTTTATTGGAATATCTTCATTGTGCTAATTGAATCATTATAATAATTATTGCAATACATATGTCTTGTAGGTTGGACCTTATTTAATGCATACGCATCAATGTTAGAACAACACAACATGTAACTGCACAAACCTTGTAACGAACGGAAAATGCATTGTTGGTCCTGTTGTAATGGCATATATGTTTCACAAAGTCCTTCCCTGTGAAAATTCCCAGTTGGGTCCGAATGATTATCACTCTCCGAGATTTCCATTTCAGCTTGTGAACTTCAATAGATTAAATAAAAGCGAAAAGTGAATGTAAGAAAGCGTCTAAATTCGAGTGGTTAGTATAGTTTGGAGTCGAATTATTGTATTACTTTATTATGCCTAGCCACACATTTAAAAGGGGTTTTAACATGGATACCGTCAGTGGCAAAAAGGTCGCTGGGTGTTCAAAATAGGTTCTAGGTATAACCAAACCGCACTCTTACCTATTGCCATCCCAATTAAACAGGACAGTAAAAATAAGGCAATTCTCGTCAGGCTGTATCCCCCCAAACCTAAGCGGAACTTATAGACGATATAAGCAACACTTTAAAGATGATCATTTGCAGATGAATATAAACACTCAACAAAAAGCCACAAAATAACTACTCGTGACTTGGTAGAATTCAGCTGATCAAGAAATTAAACCATTTATGACACGGCATGAACATATTTAATACAACTAATAAACGTTAACATTATTTTGTGGATTTTTTGGACGTAAGTATAGTGTCACAATCTGTCGGATTATAGCACAACCAAACTACGAACAGTAAATGGGCCAACCCACTAAACATGCAGCATTGAAAGATGATAGGGTTGTATCCTCTTTTGATATAAATCATCATGACCAAGCATCTTAAGAAGTCAGATAGTGATAACATTTAGAAAATGGGTAAATTTGGAAATTGCCGTACAAGATAAATATAAAATTACTTGAGGGTTCAGCAGAAATCATATTTAAAATGTCAATAGTAAGAAAAGTTCCGAAGATTATATGCATATCAAGGGAAACACGGAACCTTCAATATGCTATTTTCATACCATTCCATGGCCAGAGGCGTGTGGTCTCAGTGTCTACGAAATGTTTTGCCCTAACCGAGAAAACAATGGGAGAAAAATCAGTTGGGAACAGAGGTTATGAAGTCTGCGTATCATCAGTAACAAACAAGACTAAATTACAAAGCAGACAACATATCCTAATGGTAATATAAACAATACTGCTATTCTTTAAAGGCCGGAGTAGTGGATAAACTTCTTCGAACTTAAAGTAAGAAAACGAAGTATTTGAAAGTGTACCACCTATATATGTATATAAATATTTGGCTCGGCGATCTCCAAATACGTTAATGATTAACAGTTTTGATCGAAAGCACAGGGAGACGTTTTCTGCCGCCACACTGCACAAGCAACGCTACTTTGATAACAATAACACATGACACTATGCTTTTAAATGCATACTATTAATAGTAGACACGCACATTACTTGATCATTTGAATAAAGTTGTGACCATCATATGTGTTATAACTTGTAAACGTAGGTATAAAAATCGAACAGAGCATGTATCATTCAAGGATCACAGTCTACCACAAACACAAACAGAAACAAACAACACCTAAACAGATGACTAAAGGACAAGACATGCCATCACAAGCATAAAATTGTTGACAATAGGGCTAACGCCTTAGAACGGTCAGTGGCAAAAGAGGCCGCTGAGGTTTAAACCAGGTTCTAGGGTGCACCAAACCTCACTTTTACCCTATTGCCATTCCAATAAAACGGAACAGTGTAAATAAAGATATCCCCACCAACCAAAAATGCTCGTTGTTGATTGGTTTTTGGGGAGGTTTTGAAATTGCTATACAATACCTCTGACGTCAGACAGGTTAACCGTTGAGACGATGCAATATAATGCGTTTATTAATGCGACGCTACGTTCCAACAACACATTTAAAAGCATGAAGCTGTACATACTTCTCGCTTGGTGTTGACGGATAGTCATAAAATGTAAGTTGTGAGATTGTTTTTGTATTTTATGCAATCTCTTGACAAAATGCGTATCATGATACAAGAAATCCACAAAGCAAGTTCTCACTGACTTGACAGAATGCAAGGCAAAAAGAGAACAAACCGTTAAGGGTACGACAAGAAAATATTTAGGACATACATCAAACGCTACTGTCCTTTGAGGATTTAGGCAGACGTCATCCACGATCCCGTCATCGCACAATCAAAGAGGAAAACATAGTAGCGAACTGGAAATGGGTTAACCACTAAACATGCAGTGCGTTGCAAAATCTATTTAGGGTCAAAGTCTATTTTGATAATAATTTTAACAAGTTTAATAAGTATTGTACTGAAATAATTATGACGAAGTTTGTAAATTGCATCATCATAGTAGTCTTGTTGTGATAGTCCTCGTCGCAGAAGATTTCTTATAATTATTACTTTTATATTTTTAAAAGTATATCAGGGTTACCATAATAACATTTTCCAAAAGTTTTTCGAAGTTTTAGATATATTAACAATTAATTATATCTTCAACACGACTACTAGCTCTAGAAAAATGGATACTTTCAAAAACATAGTCCCCATAACAAGTAGCTCGGGTAACATCGCCATGTAAGTGGGGATAACTAATAATATCAAAATTAATATCATCTCTCTTTTCATAGATTTCACTAATTATTTCACCATTTTAAATAGAGAGATGTAAATGAAGAAAAAGAAGCGACAGTATCGGAAATGTTAGCTTTGTTGAGTTGAAGTTTTTTAGCTTATGGATAGACAATATTAACCATAGTAGAAAAGAAAGGAATGCCAATGCTCAATATGTCATCCAGATACCGAGAGGTGTCATTAAAGGCTTCAAGTACATCTGCCTGAGTATCGGATGAACGATTCAACAGGAAATCTCTTTCATAGCAATACAAGAACAAATCTGCGCGGAGAGGTGCACATTTCATACCCATAAGGATACCAACAATGTGTCGATATACTGTAGAAACCAGACCAAAATATAATCTAATAGGATTATGAGTGCTTCACAAACTTCTTGGTAAGTCTCAATAAAAAATAATTTTATAGGAATGTCATTGGTTTGTAGTGGTCACTTGGCGAATCGTGATATCTCTGTAAGGGGGCAGTAAATGTTTTAAGAATTTCCACATTTTGATTCCCGATAAAATATTTTTCAGTATTTGTTTTGTATTTTTTTCATTTATCATTTTATGACTTTTTATGCTGGGTTTGAATTAAATGACATCACTCGAAAAATTGAACAAGCTTTTATAGGGATATGACGTCATATTTTAATCTGCTGCTACATTATTAAAGTAAGTATAAATGGAATCACTTCCTTCTAATATGTCTTTCAATTAGAATGTTCGGCTATAACAAATCGAACCGCATCTTACATACAACTTTTATATGCGTCTGTTTGTGTACAAGCATGGGTGCGTGTTCGTGAGATTCAAATGTTTATAAGACTTACCTCATGTCTGGATTGCTTGTTTGATTGAACTGAAAATAATGTTCAATAACACAATATAATACGTACTAATGTTATGGGATACTTCACACCGTACAACCGTCAATCAAGAACACAGAACAAACTGAGTGTTACTTTTTTTCTATATTTTGAAAATGCATGTGTTATAGGAATACGTAGCGAATATAGCGAAACAAACGTGTTTGGACATTTCTCGGGTAAATACATTTAAAATCGAACGTGTTAAACCTAAACGACTTTTTTTTTAAATTTAGGACATAATGCTAGTTCATGACTGGTACTTACTCATGAATTTGAATGAGTCACAGGTGATGTAGTTTCAGCTGGAATAACACATTTACAAGGTATCTAAGTCAAAAGCCGATATGTAAAATATCACATATTTATTTAGCCTTCGTTATAGATAACATCGTCGTTGAATGTTTTTCTTTCATAAAACTAGCGGGATTTAAAACTGGGACCTTGAGCTTTATTTGCTCTTTACTATCCGAAGATAACAATTACACCACCGATATAAATGCGGTCGATACGACACATAGACACAATACTTAGCACAGACACGCACACATTTTTTAAATACTAAACAATTCAGATACAATTTGTCAATGACAGTCTTAATTATGTTTTAGACTGAATCCTAGTTTCAATTAATAAAACATTGTTTTACACCACGAAAGTTTAATTTACATTTGCAAAATGATGGACTGTATACTGACGCATAGATTATTTTATCGTAATAAATGCTATTAAATGCAAGACTAATTGGATCTAACGCATGTCAAATTCATAAGGTCGTGTATTCGATTCCCAAGAGCGGTACACTTTTTTGCACGATGTGTACTCCTCGATGTTTGTAAAGTCAATGTTGCTTATCACGATAATACCCGAATACACGATCTAGATAAACATGAAGTTACAAGAAAAGACACGCCTACAAAGAAGAGTGCGAGTTTCATTATATGCATTGTATCACAGATATTTAATAAGAACACTTTAGAATATCTGAGTTAAGCACCACTAACTTGAAGTTGTATCAAAATACGATATTCATGAACACAGCTGATGACAATCTAGAATATATTCCATGCAAACTTGCTTGGCACTCAGCGTAGTGTTTTCATAAACTTGCTATTTTCAAAGATGACCTCTTTCAAGAGGCACTTGAAGCATGTTTGCTATACTCTAACAGGCCCATATTTCCCTATTTTAAAATCGGTATTTCAAGAATTTCAAAAAAGTTTTATTTTAATTCCTGCTGATAAAGCAGCTAATAGTGTAATAACTGTTTCACGCTTACATTACTTTTATGTTCTCTCTCTGGAGCACTAACTAGCAGTACTTTCAAGGTTGGTGTAGATGAAAAGCAAAACAAACTAGCAACTATATACTGGATTCTTAATAACATAAACAGCTTTATAAAGTCCGTTTTATTTCTAATTCTAGTGCCTGTACAACTACAAACATCCATGCATTTTTAACTTCTTGTCTTACTGCCGTTAAAGATCACGTTAAACAATACTGTGCCAAAGCATATGACAACACTGGGATTAATTTATGTTGGTCAATTTAATCTTCCAGAAGCGCATGAGTAGCGGTTCGTGTCATAAGTCCAAAAGTAACGCGTTACAAAATGTAACGCGTTATTTATTCCATCTCTAACGCGTTACTCCCAATTTTCTAACGCGTTAGAGATGAGATTTCCCTAATTTGTTTAACTGAAAATAAGCGATTATTGTCAGTTTTCTAACGCGTTTCTCTCCATTTAGTCATATTCCAAGGGTCTTTAGGGTCCACTTAATAACTTTTTTTAGGTTTATTTAAAAGATTTCAACGTATGTACTGACCCCACACCTGGTTTTTATGTATATAATACTATATATTAAAAAACCCAGACACACAGAAAATAAATGCATTATTTACCGATATACGGTGAAACTGTACTATGTGTATGGAAGTAAACATATGCATAATAATGTCTTATCACATACTTCACTGATATCTGAGCTATTAGCTGCAGCGAAGATGGCATGGCGTAAAAGCTGGATTGGAGTCTTGGGGTGCGTTTTGGGGTGAGTTTTGGGGTCAAGTTTTGGAGTCAGTTTTTGGAGAGAATTTTTGGAGTCCAATTTATTTTGTGGCTTTTTTGTGTCTGGAAAATTCATCAACTATTTTTGAAACACACCAGCCAAAAAATGCATGACTAGCATTACTAGACTAAATTAAGGTATGATACAGTCCTGTATTTAATCCCAAACCATAGAAAGTGTCCTCTCCTTACCAGCTTGGTACTTTAAACTGGCAATACCCAGTCTGCAAACACATTTTGCTATAAACATTACCAGTAATGTTATACTTCCAGCAGGTTGGCGAAATAAACATTTGTTAATGACCCTGAGATTCAGTGATCAGCATTGACCAGCTATATTGTATTACTGCTCACTGATAAACATTCATCAACTTTTTGAGATGATACGGTTATGGAACCAGAGTCTGAGAATTATAGTTAACATACAAGATGTTATAAAGCATTCATTCATATTTCATGTCACATAATGATGAGTCTACACATACAAATATGGCGGGGTTGTTGTTAAAGTCGGAGTGGAGTCTTGTAGAGAGCTTTGTAGTCAAATTTTGAAATGAGGTTTTGGAGTCTGTTCCTTTTGAAAAATGAAATGCAATGATCGCTAAAACCAAATGGAAATGAATTATATAAAAACAATAAATTCAAAATGTCCAACTCCTCCTCCAAACTCCCCACCCCCGCACTCCCACCACCCCCGCACAAAACTGATTCCAAAAAAAAAAAAAACTCCAAAAACTTACTTAAAAAATTGACTCCAAAGCTCACTCCCAGACTTCACTCGAATTTTCACCCCATCGCCGCTTCTCAAACGCGTTACTGGTATATTTCTAACGCGTTATTCCTAGAATGCAAAAACATGATTAACAAGTAACACGTTACTGTTTGATTAAACATGTAAAAACTAACGCGTTAGAAAATGTTGAATTATCATTACTTATAGGGGAAACTCATTTCTAACGTGTTAGAAAATCGGGAGTAACGCGTTAGCAATTTAAGGGTAACGCCTACTTTTTCTAACGCGTTACTTGTGGGACTTATGACATGAACCGCCACTCATAGAAGCATTCATCCGGAGATGTTTCCTATTTTATTTTTTATATAGCTTTCCAGCAACATCTTAGTGTTTCTTTTCTTAGTTTCTCCGAATGTGGATTTTATTGTTGAGAATTCCTTTTGATGGGATGTAGTTTTGTTCACACTGTCTTTTCTTTTTGGGAGCTGAAGACAGGATAAAAGCGAGGATTGTGTACAAATAAAGTCGATTCAAGCTAACCTGTAGGCCGTATTGCCTACTGACCGGTCCAAGTCGTTAACCCTGTCTTCGCCACCCATTTCTGATATATTTTGTCTTTTTCATTGTATAATTAAATATTTCTCCTTGTTTGTATAATTAAATATTTCTCCTTGTTTGTAGTACAGTATGGACCTACGATGTCATTGCGTTAGGACGCTTTGGTTTCAATAGGAACCTATATCTCATGTTTTATAACATTTGCAATAAACGCCAAGTTTCATCTATAAGTACTTATGACTTTTCAACACTTTATACAACCTTACCACATCACCTTATCAAAGATTAACTTATTGCTCATTCAAAACACCTTTCCTAGAAAATAAACTACATGTTTGGCCTGTACATATACGTCTAAAAGCGCTACGGCCCAGCTAGCATGCAACCGTTGGCAATAAGGCGTAACGTTGCGGTCAGACATTAGTAGTTGCTAGGAGGTCGATGAAACATTGCTCATTCAAAACACCTTTCCTAGAAAATAAACTACATGTTTGGCCTGTACATATACGTCTAAAAGCGCTACTGCCCAGCTAGCATGCAACCGTTGGCAATAAGGCGTAACGTTGCGGTCAGACATTAGTAGTTGCTAGGAGGTCGCTGAAACATTGGCAAAAAAGTGCATTTCGGCGTAAGGTTGCGGTCGGACACACTCGTTGGCACGACGTTATTACAACGTTGGCAAAAACTGTAAACACCGACGAACAAACAAAGGAGAGGATCTGGTATTTTTCTAAACACAGATAGCTAGAGACCAATAAGGTCGGATGTAGACAGAGTTGACAAAATCACCAATATTTCTGTGGTAGTATTAATTTATTATTTTTAGCACATTTCAAAATGGCCGCCATCAAAATGCTTAAAGACATCACTATATTATTATTAATTATGGCTTAACCCAAAAAACATTCATACAAAAATGTTTTATTTTAATTGTTCGCTTAGATTTAAACTCCTCTATAATACATTAAATTCCCGCCTCACTCCACATTTATTTTTAGCACATTTCAAAATGGACGCCCTTCAAATGCTTAAAGACAGCAATATATTATTAATTATAACTTAACCCAAAGAACATTTATACAGAAATGTTTTTATGTATTTTTGACTTAGATTTAAGCTCCTCTATACTATATGAAATTCCCGCCCCACCCACTCCCCACGCTCATTCCATGTTACTATTTTAGCACATTTCAAAATGGCCTCCATCCAAATTCTAAAAGACAGCAATTCATTCTTAATTATGGCTTAACCCAAAGGCCATTTACACAGAAATGTTATATTTTATGTCTGTCTCAGATTTAAGCTTCTCTGTAAACTATTAAATGTCCCCCCTCCGCCTGGTATCTTTAAAGCACATTTCAAAATGGCCACAATTCAAATGTAAATATATTCTTAATTATGGCTTAATCCAGAGACCATGTATACGGAAATGTTTAGTTTTATGTTTGGCTTATATTTAAGCTCCTCTGTAATATATTAAATGTTATGCGTGTTTTTTAAGCTACATTTCCTGTTCGACATTTATACTTATTTTATCTTTTGTTTAGGTTATAACTCCTACAGAAAAATAAAGTCCTTCTTCCAGACTGCATCCTATATACCTGTGATGTAAGTATCCGCATACATCTTTACAGAACATAGAGGCATCTGGCTTCGAGTTATCCACACCCATACAGATACAGGGCATACCTATCATGTTACACGTAAAAAAGTTTAGAATATAAATAAAAGATGCTCAAATTACCCACTCCTTAGACCTATCCAGATACAGGCCATAATTATCAGACTAAATATACGAATATACCACCAGTATTGTATGGAACACAGAAGCAGTGACCCACACCCAAACAGATAAGATTGTATTTCTCTATGTATTCGTTTTTCTAGAGAACTTAGATGCATCGGGCTTAAAGCTCCACACACTCCTACAAATATTAGTACTGGCCGTTTTATTACCCGAAAGTATATTTCTACATATTGTACGGACGAACATATTGACAGTGGGCTTCAAGTCGCCCACACCCAAATAGATGTAGACCATACCTATCATATTAACATATATGTGTATACCCACGTAGTATACGAAACAAAGAGACATGGGCAAGTTACCCAAACCCAAGAAAGATACAGGCCATACATATCAAATTAACACGTAAGCATACCCAAGAATTGTACGGAACAGAGATATAGAAAGCTTCAAGTTCACGCACACCCACGTATTGTACACATTGTAGGGGCAGCGGGCTTCAAGCTACCCACACGCGTACAGATACTGGCCTTACCTGTCATGTTATACCAACGTTGTACCTACGTGTTATACAGAAGATCTTAGAGGCAGTTGGCTTCAGGTTGCACACACCCAAACAGATACAGAGAATACTTGTCATGTTAAGACGTAAGCATGCCAATGTATTGTACGGAACATAGCTGCAGACGTTTCAAGTTACCCATACACGCGTATGGTACAGTACGTGAAGGCAGCGGGTTTCAAGCTATCTACGCTCATACAGATACAGGTCATACTTATCAAATTTCAAGTAAGGATATAGCCACATATTGTACGTAACAAAGACTCAGAAGGTTTCAAGGCGATCACACCCAAACAGATAAATACTGAAAAGCGAATCCCTTGGAAGCAGCAAACACAAACAAGAGATAAAAGTAGCAGACTCTGCCATACCTGTCATGTTACACTACAGTACATGTATACATACACATAACAAATAATTAGTGTAAAGAGCAGCAAGGAAACGGGCTTAAATCTACCTACTTTTCATACAGATACATGCCATACGTGTCGTGTTACACGTACGTATATACCCACACTTATACAGATAAAGGCCATACCTGTCATGTTACACGTTAAACAGGCCATACATACCAGTCCTGTCAGGCTACATGTACGCCCACAGGCAGATATTGTGTGGAACATAGAGTCAGAAGGCTTCAAGTAGTCCATACTCATACAGATACTGGGCCATACTTGTCAAGTCACACATAAGTATTTACCTATGTATTGTACAGACCATAGCTTAACAATTCACCAAGAAGCCCACCTTCATACAGATACTGGCCTTACCTATCATCTTACACTACATACTGTAAGGAACTTCGATACAGTGAAATGAAAGCTACCAACACTCATACAGATACAGTTCATACCTGTCATGTGACACTTAAGTATACACCCACGTAGTTTCAGGAGGCTTTAAGCTGTGGACACTCTTACTGATACAGGACATACGAGTCATTTGTTCACGTAAATATACACCCATGTAGCGTGCAGAAGAAAGAGTAATAGACAGATTCAAGTATCTCACACTCACACAGGTACAGGTCATGCCTGTAATGATGATAGTAAGTACACACCCACCTATTATAAAGAATAGAGGCTTCAAATTATTCACTCCCACACAGATTCAGACCGTAACTGTCATGTTATACGTAAAACCACACCTACATATTGTACATATTGTACATAACATAGACACAACAGGTTTCAATATACAAACATTCACACACAGGCCGTAGCTGTTATGTACTCGTAAGACCACACCCAATATGGCATATATCTAATTTTCCCATTTAAAAATAGATTTAAACAAAAACCCAGTAAATAACATGAAACTAATATAAATATGTGTTTATTTAATTATTCAAAAAATCAGTAATTTTAGTTACTTTTTTATTCTTTTAAAAGCCACATTTGTCCCTTTTTATTTATTAACCCATGAAAGGCATCATTACACCTAGAGGATAAAGAAATTAGGTATATACTGACAAATCGAATTATTGTTTAAATATTGCAAAAATCAGCATTTCAGAAATTGGCAGCTTTAGTTATTTTCAAAAAAGTTTTGGCCTAAAAATCACATTTACAGATTCACACACGTTTGGGGTCCTTTTTAAAAATAAGGCAAAATGGACAATTTATCATTATAGTTATTTTTTTACTATTTATCCATATTTATTGTGAGACCTTTAATTATCCATTTTGATAATATTATTTCGAGGTTACACTTAAAAAAGGGGTAACAAAAAGAATGAATAAGCATTTAAAATATATTGTTTTTTGATTATTCCAGAAATCAACAGCTTTAATGATTTTTCCAAGATGTTCACCCCAAAAATACATTTAGTCATTCATGAACCTTGGAAACTCTTTTAAAGATACGAAGAGATATGTGAAATACATTTGAGGAAAGCTTGGTGCTTTTGTCTGATATGTCAAGACTGGATCCAACATCCTGGGTTTTGGTTCCTTGCTAAGAGGACATTGCAGTCGTGCACTGTACGTTTAATATTTTAGAATATAACAATACTTATTTCAACACTTTTACCAACATATGTACAATGTTTCTAGAGAACGACATGTTTTACGTATCTCACTATAAATATTTATGTAAATACATGTAATCCCGGGGTCATTTGTTTTTACCCAAGGGGACATCAAATATTGAAAACATCCTATAATTATAGGGAATAATGATCATTTCCAAAAACAAGTAATTTCTGTAAAAAAACTAAATAACAAAATCTGTTCAGAGGTTGTTCAGAAGAGGTTTCATAATGTTGTAAGAGTTTTGTAATGGTGCAGTGTACAAGAATGATGACGTGGTCTATATATTTTTAGAGCAATTCTTATCATAGAGCTTTCCTTTCGATGAGTTTGATCCAGTATTCTTCATTTTGCGACTACGACAGCAAATTAAACTAAGCAAGTTGTAAGTAATAATGGTTGCTCTGCTTTTACTAAATTATCAAGCATTTCTTTAAAAATCATGAAACGTCAAGGTCTTTTAAAATTAGTCGATTATATTTCTGCCAGATATTGGAAATATAATCATGGAGGAAAACTGTTGGTGCACTTCCGATCGAATGCATTTTTGTAAATGCAGCGAAGTACACATATTTTCATCGGTGTCGTCTGAATATTTAATTTATGATGCAGTAATTGGGATCATATTAATTGCAACAGAGATATGTCATGCACGTTTAAAACGCACAACAGGACTGGAGTTTATTACCAGTTTATAAACATATATTAGAAACACATATAGTTTTACATGTTGAGAATATAATTTAGTTTCATCAAATCCGCATCAATTCGTTACTATTTTAAGTGAACAGTTGTTTCTAAATTGCCAAAAACAAGTATCTTCCCGCTTGTACTAGTTAATTTCTACTTTGGATTTGAACATTTCGAATTTAGGAAACTTTGTATTGAAATGTAACATTTTAACATTTATTTAAATGAAAAATCAGTGTTTGAAAGCAAGAATTCGATTTTTTAAATAAATAGAAAATACGGCGTTTGGTTGAAACTAAAGCATGCTTGTCGTGTTTCTGTTTAACCCATATGAACTTGTATTTTAGGGAATATTAATAGTTGTAATAATAATAATAATAATAATAATAATAGTAATACTACTAATAATAATTACAACACTGAATAATAATAAACAAATATAATAATAATAATAATAAAAAAATATAATAATAATAATAATAATAATAATAAAGAACTACTACTACTACTACTACTACTACTACTACTACTACTGCTACTACTACTACTACTACTACTGCTACTACTGCTACTGCTGCTACTGCTGCTACTGCTACTGCTACTACTACTATTACTACTACTGCTACTACTACTACTACTGCTACTACTACTACTACTACTACTGCTGCTGCTGCTGCTGCTGCTACTACTATTACTACTACTACTGCTACTACTACTGCTACTACTGTAGTAGCTACTGGTACTGGTACTGCTACTACTACTACTACTACTACTACTGCTGCTGCTGCTGCTGCTGCTGCTGCTGCTGCTACAACAACAACTACTACTACTACTACTACTATTACTACTACTGCTACTGCTACTACTACTACTACTACTACTACTACTAATGCTACTACTACTACTATAACTACTACTACTACTACTGCTACTACTACTTAGTTTAAACATATTATTTTACATCGATTGCGAAACAAGTTATTGCAACTTAGATTAATCACTCTCGATGGCTTCCTGGGTAGAACCAGTACTAAGCAATGTGGATTAATTATCTTGCTCAAGGATAAATAATGTGGCCGCGGCGAGGATCGAACCCACGACCTCTCGATTCTGAGTTCGGCGCTCTACCACTGGACCACGCACTCCACAACTACTACTACTACTACTGCTACTACTACTACCACTAGTACTAATACTACTACTACTACTACTACTACTACTACTACTACTGCTACTTCTACTACTACTACTAATAATAATTATAATAATATATATTATAGCGACAATGATAATAACCATTATTGGAAATTATAACTGAGGACCCTGAGACACACCATCTACCGAAGCATTCGTAGATAGTTTTGATACATGTGCAGAGAAAACAGAGGAACTTTTACATCAAAATTTGCACAACAAACGCGATTTTATTTAAAAGTGATTTCCATACGTGTATCATTCTAAATGAGTGGTTAGTAGTTCGAAAAAGATGTCAAAATATATATTGTGTACAATTTACATTATTCTAAATGCCCTTGGAATTATAATGAAACATTCTTTTTGCTATGACTTTTGTCCCGCTCACCCTTTCTTGCATGTCCTAAATATAATCTATACTGACCAAAAACATGACTTTCATCAATCTCATCCAGGGTACTGGGAATCTTGATGTCGGATGAATATTTGACTGTGCTCGTAATGTAAATAAATACTGATAAAGGTGATCCTTTGGGAGCAACAAACACAATTAAGAGAATAAGCAGCAAACTAGTTTTATTTAGTCTGTACATGAGAAGTAATGAAAGAAGCAACACCTCTCACGCCCCCTAGCACCGGCTTAAGCGGTATTCTACTTTAAAGTCAACTATATTGGGCTCGTTGGTCCCAAAGGACCAGTACAAATAACACTACTGATTCGTAGCACGGGAAAACTTTTTACAGCCACCACACTGCACTAAACGAACGCTAGTGTGAATGTTAATAAATACTGATAAAGGTAAGCCATATCATGTTGGCCACGTCGGTTTTCCTCAAAGAAGGTAGTTTAACGAGAAAGGAAGAATACCTATGGTTAAGCGGATCCCAAAAATGAAAAAGTATTAACAAGAGAGAAAAGTGGCAGAGTGGGTTTTATTGAATCAGCTCATGAGAGGTAATATAAGATTCAACACCTGCCACATTCCTAGTACCAGTTAATGTGGTTAGACGACGACGAAGAAGAAGAAGAAATGAGGAGGAAAGAAAAGAAGAGAAAAAATGTTTAAACAAATAAATTGAGAAGAAGAAGGAAGAAGAATGAATATCCATGTGAGAGAAATCTCACCCGAGGGTCAGAATTGTAACCAGGGACGAGGCTCTGCCGAGTTCCTGGTTGTTGTTCTATCCCGAGGATAATCTCATGATGGGTTGTTTTTCTCCCATTATGCGCTTTTTACAGGCATAATTAAATGACTGCATTTGACGTTACGCTAGAATATGATGACGTCACCAACGTGACGTCACGACGTTTCATGTAAGAGTCAGATGTCATGTAAGATAATTATCTCACATGAAGAAAACACTTATCTCACATGACTAGAAATGGGAGAAAAAGGCGAAAAGGGCGTCTTACAAGAAGAAAGACAATAATCAATTGCGCCCTCTTTCAGAAATGTTCCCTGCTATATACAAATACTGATCCGAAAACAATATTTCTCATCGATAAGATACAAACAAGCATATATTTGATACAAGATCATTTGTATCCAATTTCTATTTATCATACACTTTTAAACATAAAATGACTTTACCTTGCCGCAACAATTCCCAGTCCGCAATTGTTTGTCTTAGTGGGAAACTTGGTAAGAAATGAACTGGAAATAGCATATTGCTATGAGACTATCGATAATAAACAGCCTTTTCCACGAAAACATCAAACTAGGCTAACATTGTTGATAACACTGTATTCTATGTAGGTTAAAGATATGATAATTATATCGAATTTCTTGTAGGTCTGTATATTCCTAGAAAATAGAAAACGCTTTATAAAGTACTATTTATAGCAAACCAATGAAATAAGCCTCCAGTTACAGTATTGAGTGTTGATCGCTGACTGTTTGTAAATGTATAATCTTTATGAAAATAAACTTCTTTATAAAGAAAGGTCAACTGATTTGAAATGTGTTTTAAATCGGCGTATTGCTATTAAATTTATGCTATTATTACGTTTGGAGATAATATATCACATTAGAACAATCAACTGTCAAATCTAGCTTATTAACACTACCATAATACACATTAACAAGAAAGTTTTAACAGGGAAAATTCAAATTACTCCATACCGTCCCTGCAGACTTTAGATATCAATAAAGAACCCCTCTTAGACAAGGACATATGATCCTCATTTTCTAAAGCATACCTTCTAAATCCATCCATTGATATATATCAGATACAGACACACCCTCTTCTTACTTTATATCCCTCAATCAGTAAGTTTTCTGTGTGTATAATATCCTTAACTTATTTTAAATTACCACGAGCATACACACTGTTGATTATAGATCCCCAGGGTGATATTGACCTTAATAATAGGGACCTGGGAGGTCTTTGATACATATTACCAGGACAACACTATCCTTTCTTATCATTATTATCAAAAGTAGTCATCACGGATAAAACATTTAAAGAGCGGACGGAAAGATACGTACATATGAGAATATAGTGTGCCCTTAAGCTTGATGATACGGACACTGGAGTTGTTTACAATTCATGTTAATTATACCACTAATTCAAATGCGAAACTAGTATTCAGTGTTGTATCGTTGTCAATAAGAAAAGCAAATGCACGCACGTTTTAGGCACTTTGTCCACTACTAACCATTTCTTAGTAGAGCAATTTACAGAAATTTTAACTGACGTAGTCCGTTGTCATGCTACTAATTAGTATCTTGAAAACAATTTGTTTAAAAATAACCTTGGCAGATAGGTAAACCTCTAATCAATTCACTGTTTTGAAAATGAAAAAATGAGCGATTCACAATAATCGCTCTCTTAAAAAGTATATAGCGCATGTCATTAAAGGAAATTATATTGTTTACAGGCAATTTATTAGGGCATTATCTCGAAGCACGCGTATTTTGTTGTTGACATATACCTTTTACAGGTAACTGGGTTACCTAGCCTTGACACAAATGACGTTACCGCGTAAAATATCAATGAGAGAAGTGCATTTATGTCTTAAACGATAAACTGCACTATACCTGATACTTATCGATTGACCTGTCTATTTAGCAGAAAAGGGAAGTACTTGTTACACAGTATTGGAGATTACATGTTAAAACATGTTATCTGATTTCCTAAAAGCACAGTCGAATCTATTTCGTGGAAAAATAGTGAAACAAAAACAAGAATAGACAAATAACGTGATTCATATATATTAAACAATAGTTGATAGTTATACCGGACGGCAGTCATGTCTAGAAGTAAGTATATTTTATTTGTAACTTCCTCTACTGATTTACTATTTAAACAAAATATGAATGTAAAACGTTTATTGTCATCTTATGTTTATCATAACATTATGTATCAAGATTTACTTCATATATATATGATAACTTAACTGATATGTGAGTTTCAGTAACGCCGTAAATTACCAGTCATAATTTTTTTGTATTGATCATAGTTAATATATAGTTCAAATTTGCATACACTAGTCTTTTCTTTGTATTTTATGTTTTTCTTATATATATACAGTTTATATATGCTGGCTTTATATTTTCAGATCCCAGGAATTCAACGAAAAACCCAAGGTATTGCGTATTTTACTAATTCACAACATTGCTTTTATAGATTATGTAAAATCATATTAGGTAATCTTGCCGAGACACGCCTCTGATTTAGCACATATATATATGGGTGTTCAAATTTGTTCGATACAGACATACGGTACATATGACGTATACTATCTATATGTTAAATCTAGGTTACAAAATGTATAACTGTATACAAATAACAGTAAATACAAAATGATATAGATTATGAATTGTTTATTGGAGTTAATACAATTTTAATAAAACTAAACTATGTTTAACATATTTGGAATACAAATAAGATACAAAAATGAGTATGATAATGACTACCGCTCACAAAGAATGTAATTGGAACTTCTTAGGTCTTCACGCTACATTCGGTATATTATGATACGCTTAATAGTTACTGGTTTCTTAACAAGGTCTCAGCAAACAACATACGACAGTGATTATGGTGCTAGTGGCGTACAACAAAGCTCTATGGGTCCCCATTATGGTCGAGAACAAATGCAGAGTCAGGTACAACGGCAGCGATCATTAGAAGGTATATAGTTGAAATATTAATAATTTTATATATATATATATATATATATATATATATATATTTATATATATATATATCTACAACAACATTTAAGTGTGTTATTTGTTAATTTCTCTGGATGTGGACGTTGTTGTCAGCGTTTTCCATTTGACGCTGTTTTGTCAATCTGGGAGTTGAAGACAAAATAATTGCGAGGTAGCGTACATGTAAAATCGATTTAAGATAACCTGAAGGGGTATTGCCTACTGACTGTTCCAAGTCGATAACCCTGCCTTGACCAGTCTTTATGTTATGTATTGTCCTTTTCATTGACATTTTAAATACGATCATATTTGGGTTTGTGGTTGGTTGCGGATCTACAGTGCCATTGCGTTTAATTGCTGTGGTTTCTATACGACCATGCTTCGCACTTTAGTGGGGTGCTTTGAATCTACTACAAACTTACATTTATTTGGATGACAGTAGGGTAAGAGTGAGGTTTGGTGCACCGTAGAACCTGGTTTAAACCCCAGCGGCCTTTTTTGCCACCCCAGCGACCTTTTTTGCCACTGACCGTTCCAAGACGGTAGCCCTATTGTCAACCCTTTTGTGATTGTGATGTCTAATTTGGCCTTTTATTCATCTTTAAAATTGTTTTTTGTTTCTGTGTGTATTTGTGGTTTACTGTCGTCCTTAAATGCTACTTTTCCTGTTCGATTTTTATATCAATATTTAGATGTTCAAAACTTTGACTTATACTTTTACGGTCAATGGCATGGTGTTCCTGGTTAAATATAATTATTGCGTTCAACAGGGAATGAATTTAAATTGTAATAACGTTCAGATTAACACTTAAACCTGCGCCAACTTTCATTTCAATTGTGTAAATATGTGCCGTAGTGTTATTACTTACTGGTCGTTTGAGATCAACAAGCCTAATCGTTGGCTTTAAAGTAGAATATCGCTTAAATACGTTGCTAGGAGGCGTGAGAGGTGTTGCATGTTACATTATCTTTCATGAACAGACTCAATAAAACAGAGGCAACTACTTTTCTCTCTTGTTTGTGTTTGTTGTTTCCATGGGATCTCCTTTTTATTGATCAGTATGTAAAATGACTGTTACAACTTAAAATTTCTATCTCAATTGTTATTATGTATTTAAAACACAGTCCATCACAATGCTGAATAAGTGACATCAATCCTAGTTGATATTTTGAAACGGCATCGTTAGATACTATACTTGTTGAATATAATGAATGCAACACCTGACAATGAATCAAACTGACTATTGTTTATATACGTATCGTCTGTGACTATTAAACGGAAAATATTCATTATTAATAGCATACATTAATGTCCATTCAGCTAGTAAACAGATGGTTTTCGAGGTGTACCAGAATGTTATCAGTCAACTCGAGGAAATGGAGAGCAGGGATAAAGTGTCGAAATTAATGCCTCGGTCGAACATACGAACTCTCGACCAAAGTCATAAATCAGACGCAGATGTAAGTAGTATTTTGTTTTAGAATTAACACATACTATACATTTCAACAGGCACTGATTTCGTAAATAGTATTCATTATGTTTATGACCTTTTGAATTGTTATAAAAATGTATCAGTTTAACTGCAGATTAACGTCATTTTATATTTTAAATATACTTAAATGACAGTGTTGCTAATGTCTTTCATTGCAATTATATGCATGTTTCAATGATAAATCAACCACCGACATTCCACAGTCAGATGGTAACACGTTTATCTTATTAAATAGAATACATTTCTAATAGTAGAAATTAATTTTGCGAATACAGTTTTCGATATTGTTTACAAGATTAGTCATATTAAGTAGAAACATAGTTAAATAAATACATCTACTGTTTAGGTAGTGCGAGTTCTAGAGGCCCAATTACTTATGTTTGAAACTCAACTAAGACAGTGTCCACCGCGAGTCCGAGAGGAAGTTTCCAGTCAGTTGAGCACGAAGACAATGGGATGGATCGCACAGAGAGGACAGCTGAATTTGCCAAAAGGAAAAGTAGAAGATTTTGCTAACCAACTTCTTCAGATAATTTTTAGCGGAAAATGCGATCATCCTGATGAATTTCAAACAATGTAATATTATCGGCTTATTTTACTAATATTATTTTATGTTTTAAATAAGTGTATTTCGACATTGACAATGTTTTCCATTTCGGTGGTCACATACTTAGATATTTAATCACATTGACTATTCATCTTGGAAGTAACCCTGTTTATAGCGGTTATCAGGATGGTAGGTAATATTTCTATAAAATATGAATCACATATAATACACGAAATGATATTATGATTCGGGTTAAATTAGAGCTGAACAGTAGGGAGTAGGGACCGCTGAGTAATTAGATAGGTGACTTAATGGATGCATATTTTTTACTTCCAAATAATTAAATTGTACTGGCCATTTTTTGTTTATATTCTCAGTTTTCAGAGTAATTAGTATACACAAAACAGGCACGTAAATAATTAAACTGTATTCACCGCTGATTTTGGTATATTCTTATTAACTCAATTAATAATGTTTTTTATATGCTTAATTCAAACAAAATGTATTAAATAAATATGCTAATAAAAGTCTATATTGAAGCAGACACCATGAAGAGAACGTCGATTGGATCGGCTTTGCTGATTTTACTGAAAGTCATTTATAAAATGAATAACAGTGAATAATTTGTAAAATTTAAAAAGATATCTACTCTTACATGAAATCATTAAAGTGATTTCAGTGAGGTATGGAGCACCCTATAACCGGTTTAAACCTTCCTGCAACTGACCATTCCAAGGCAATAGCCATATTGTCAACCCTATTATGTTTGCGATGTCATATCTTGCCTTTTATTCATCCTTGTAATTATTGTTTTTTTCTGTGGGTGTTTTTGGTTGACTGTGGTCTTTGAATGCTACATTTACCGTTCGAAAATAATATTATATCTACTTTAACCTGCATAAAATAAATTTAAATTGTCATATCCGAATAAATGAAAACAAATACTTGTATGAATAGTTATTGTTGTTGTATATCACATATCATATGCAGGATATCTTTGGTCAAAATGTATAGGACGTTTTAATCATTATTTTCAAATGTGTGCTATTTTAAACCCAAATCTAAAGTGTAACTGGATAAGATAAATGTCCTATACAATTTGGCCAAAGATATATTGCATATGATATGTGATATCCAATAGCAATAACTATTCATACAAGTATTTGTGTCGTACTTAATATGAGTACAATGCTTATTTTGTAATTTATAAATGCTTCATGAAATCGTTGAGCAAACTAATAGCAACCTGTCGTATTATCTGTCAGTTTCATAATATTGCAATGAAATTCACACTTTTAATTCAATATCGATATTTATGTTTTAATATGAAAAATGCGATCATATTTAAATTGTAAACACAGTTAAATTCTACGACAATAGAAACATTAGGTTTAAAATTGGACAATATCATAAAACTAATTTAAAATGTAATTTAAAGCGAACTGCGTGAAATTTGAAATTATGTTTCATTGCAAACGTTCTAAATGACAGTTTCCGTTTGTTAAATCCAGTGTTTTGTAATGATAGTCTCTTCCTTAAAAAAAAACACATCTTAAACAAAAGCGTTTCATTATAAGCTGAACTCATCTCGTACATGTCACACAAAAGCACAATATCGTTTGCTTGAATTGAATAACTATTATTTTATTCAGGCCAAAGATGTCACAGAGAGATATGCAAGATGTCATGCAAGGCATCGTTTACGGTGATCGAAAAAAGAATGATCTTGACAGAAGTTTTAGAGAAAATCCCAACAAGAAGGCTACGCTGGCCGACATAAGGTCAGGAGGAAGTGTTAGCAAAGGTATATCTGACATACACTCATAGCAGTTCGACGGAATAATAAGTGTAATGTCTCATCCGTGTGTTTGACGTCTACACACGCCTTCCACTTAAATCAGATAGTATTGGAAATAATGTTTTAAAAAGCATTGTTCCAGTTATTACAAAAAATAATAATAAGTTTGTGGTAACTATTTAATTAAGCAAACAATGTTGCATTCGACAGTTTATTTAACAGGTTAGATAGTGTTAAGTTACCTTAATACATTTATGATTTAAGGTAGAACATTACTATTTTAAGAATATTATATTTTATATGCAGGTGCAGATCGTGTTCTTGAACATCATCCAGATTATATGAAAGATTGTCGGGGCAAACATTACTGATGACAAACTCTTCTGGTTTCTTCACACAAAACATCTAATTCGGACTGTTTAAAACTTTTGATGGATTGCTTTTGTACAAATATTTTCATTGATACTGTTGAATTAGAACATTTAGTAAATGAAACATTAAACAACGCAGCGCGTTATTTTTTTTTATAGCAAACGTCTTTCATAAGTAAACATATCTAACTATATGGAATTAATCATTTGACCACCAACAACATATAGGCAAGTTACATACAACATGTATAACAAGCAAACAAATGCAATCATGTTAGTGTTCGAGCAAAATCTTTGTGTCGGAAATATATATATAGCGGCAATATACAGCTCACAATTCAGATACACCGCAAATACAAGTTATCCCATGGAAGCAACAAGCGCACACATGCGAGAAAAATGGCAGGTTTTATTGAGACTTTCCATGAGATGTAATATAAGGTGGAACACCTCTCAAGCCCCCTGGCACAGGCTTAAAGCTGTACAGTCCCTATTTTAATTGTTAATAACTCATGAATATGAATGAGTCACGTGTGAAGTAGTTTCATATCGACGAACACCCCAAAAGTCGGTATATAAGGAGAAATCGATACGTAAAATTTCACATTTTTATTTAGCCTCCGTACAGGTAACATCGATAAATATAAGGCTCCAGAATATATGTGATAAACAAATAGTTGCCCGGAACGGGATTTGAACCACAGCCTTGCACACACAAACTCATCAAGCGCTAAATAACAAGAAAGATAAAAATATCGGACAGGGACGACAGTCAACCACAAAATACAAAAACAAGCACGCAAACAGACAAACGAGAAGGCAAAAGAAATAAAAAATGCAAACGACATCACAAACACAAAAGGGTTGAAAATAGGGCTAACGCCTTGGAACGGCCAGTGGCAACAATGGCCACTGGGGGTCGAGATATGGTTGATTTGTGGCGAAGTATTAGTTTCATATTGATAAGATACGGTATTACACCAGGCAATGTTAATTTACACGTGCGACAATATGGACTGCATATTTATTGATCCATCTTTAGTTGCGTTCAAATATGTTAAATTATTTTACTATTTCCTCAAGTAGCGTTGTAGTTTAGTCGATAGAGCACAGGACTCAGAAGGTCGTGTGTTCGAGCCCCGAAAGAAGCTAATATTTTTTCTGTAAAAATTACTGTTACCTGTGTATAGGTACGATGTGCACTGGTCGATGTATATACAGTAAATGATTTCTTGCGTTATATTTGCTCGCTTATATACCCGATTTCGACATGAGCTGGTGAACATGAAGTTACAAATAAAGACACGCCTACAAAGAAGAAATCGATTGATATAGGGACTCTGTAGCTTTAAGCGGTATTGTATCTTAAAGATACAAATATTGGGCTTGATTTTCCTAAATGAAAAGTATTAACTCTCCTGATTTATAGTCGGGGCGACCTTTTACAGTCGTCACACATCGCTAAATAAACGCTAGTGTTAATGTCAATACATATTGAAAAGGGGATCCGTTGAGAAAAAAACGCGGTATTTTACTGTAAAGCCACTATTGGGCTTGAGGATCCCGAAGGACGAGTAGGTAATAATACTGCTGATTTGTAGTCGATGTGACATTTTCCAGCCGCCGCATAGCACTAAACAAACTCTGGTGTAAATTTCAATACAAACTGAGCACGGTATCCCTTGGAAACAACAAAAACATACACGAGAGAAAAGTAGCAGTATTTATTGACATTCACACTTGTTTAGTGATGCCGTAAAAAGTCGCTCCTATTACAAAACAGTAGTGAGATTATCAACCCCAATTGGAACAATAATTATTTCAATGCTTGATAACCATTTCACGAGTGTCATGTGTCTCTTTAAAACTGTGTATGCAAATCTACAGATAAACAGCTTAAATACTCAATTAAAAATGTCAAAATACCCAATTAAAACCTAAAGCATGGGCACCAGTAAAGTAATCGAAATTGTCAAATAAAAAAACAAAACAATGCAAATTGAGAAATGCATGGGTTATTGAAGGACCATCCAGTCACATTGTATAAAGAAATATAAAAAGGTCGGACAGGGAAAGTAGCATTCAAGGAGGACAGTCAACCACAATACACAGAAACAAACACGCAAACAGACAAACAAGGCAAAAGTAATATTAAATGCAAACGACATCACAAACACAAAAGGGTTGACAATAGGGCTGCCGCCTTGGAACGGTCAGTGGCAAAGTAGGCCACTGGGGGTTTAAACCGGTTCTAGGGTGCAACAAACCTCACACTTACTCTACTGTCATCCCAATAAAACGGGACAGTGTAAATAAAGAAATCCCCGTCATGATCTAATCTCTAACCAACAAGACAGCATCAATAGGCTATATAACACAAATATGCTCGTGTAAATATAATACAAACAAACAATAGCCTAGAAAGTCACAATGAAGGTACTCAATGACTTGGCAGAAGCTAGAGCAACATGAGAATAAACCATTAAGGGCACGACAAGAAAGATCATAGGCAAACATCAAACGCCACCGACCCAATGGGCTTTATGTAGGCGTCATCATAGTGTCCACAGCATGTCCGGTCATCGTACAATTAAAGAGGAAAGCATAGTGGCGAACTTTATAAACACGTTTATTTGACAAGTTACATTTTGTGTAATGCTATACAATATTAGTGGAATTGCCACCCCAAAACAATGTCACACAATTTTATCGTTTTATTTTACCCAATTGAAATCATGAAATATGCATTTAAATATATACCAATGGGTAAATACCCAACTGATCAAAAAGCTCATCTGTAGCTCTGCTGTATGTTCTTGTATCTCGCGCACTATTTATTATATTGAATTATCTCCTTCAAATTTAGTTCATCAATCATTTTTGAAGTTTGTAGAACACATCTCTATAGAATAAAGTTTTGATATTCCTAGTCGCAGTTTTTAGGTGTTGTACTTCTACAGCAGAGAAAGATCTACGTAATTTATGATAACGAAAACCTTGCTGAAGAAGTTTACTTGAAATAACTTAATTTCGACAATTGAAATTCTATAACTTCGTTATATGCCCCAGCAAAACTAATTAGCTGATAGATATAAACCCCGTATGATGTAGCACGAGGAACGGTCCCATCTAAATGTGGATAGTTAACGATTTCAAAGATAAAGTCATCTCTGGTATCTGTTACCGTTATTTTTAAGAAATATTTAAATATGTTATTGTGTCATCCAAGGTCATTTATTTATAATTAGTAACATATAGATGTTTATGGATGAGTAAATAGAATGTTGATGATGTTATCACTTGACTGTCACGTTATTTAAATATAGCTTTATAGTTTATCTTAAAAGTGTCTATGCTGTTCTATGACATTCTATGCCAGTATAAATGCAGCCTTTTGGGTTGTTATTGTTTCAGTATCTGGTTCAGTATTTGGATTGAGAATTTACTTCAAATTCAGTATAAAGTGAAAATATTGGATACTTTGCATTAAACATATATTGTTACAAAATACACATTAAAGTAATCATCTATGCTAAAGTGACATTGTATTATTTGGAATAATGTAAATAAATAAACCAGGAGAAGTGAAGTGAAATTTAATTACAGGGACACTTGAGCATTTTGATTAAAGGGACACTTGACAATTTAAATTAAAGGGACACTTTCCAAAATTAGTTCGACTTTATTCAAATATCGGATTTTAAAGTAATGCTGGATCTAATTTATGTATACTATGTCAGTGACTATTTTTATTGTAGAGCTTATCTAAATGTGTTGATTATATTTTAAAAAATAGTTCTTACTGGTTTTGCTTTCTTTGTTGCTACACTGTATTTGTAAACTTCATTATAATGTTTGTCCCAATAGTGGGATGTGACGCGGCAAATTTATTTCGGAATCGTCCTAGTAACGCGGGAGTGTGACATATCATAGATTTTAGTACGTAGCTATGCAAATACGTCTTTTAATCATCTCATATATGAAATAAAATTGATATCGGTCGATAGCTTGATGGACCATTTAATGTTCTACCTTGGTGTAATGGAAACATTTTTCTTTTAGTAATTTAAGGAAAGGATCCTGTGCGTATACTAAGATGATATTAACTGGAGTAAATGTGTCTGTTTGTGATATTGGTCCTCAGAGTGGACTAGGATAGCCAAATGCAGGCTCGCGGGCCTAAAATCTCTATCAAAGGTCATTATCACAACGAGAAAAATCTACCCCAGCATTTGTCAGCAACATTCATTTGTGTGTTTCCCTGTACTTATTTCACATTGTATTTTCATACGAACTTGACTGCTTTTCAGTGCAAATGACTGGAAGATAACAACACCGCATGCTTGTTCCCTTGATCAATCCTTTTTCTTATTAAGCAACACCATGCCAAATGTGTACATTATTTCTGATACTGTCGCCTCCTTTCTCAATTTACATCTCTCTATTGAATCTATTGAATACGGAGAATAATTTGCAAAATATAAGAGAGCTGATTTTAATTTTGATTTTGGTAATTATCTTCACTTAGATGAAGATGCTCCCGGAGCAACTTCTCATGGTATCTATGTTCCTGAATTCTTTTTTTTGTCTAGCTTGTAGTCGATTTGAGAATATAAATATCTTTAATATTTGTATAACTCAAAACTACTCAATCAGGGATATGGATACCATAAACTTCAAATTTGTTTTGTAAAATTGTATAATCCTATCCTGAATGACTTTTAAAATATAAAAGTAATTTAAGAACTCTTTTGCGACAAGGTGATTTACAAACTTCGTATGACCCTTGGTCATAATAACTTTCAAAGACATACAGACTTTATTAAATTTGTTAACAGGTTTATCAAAAGAGGGTACGACCCTCTGATTTTGCAACGCACTGCGTGCTTAGTGGTTGTCGCATTTAAAGTTCGCCAATATACGTTCCATTTTGATTATGCGATGACAGGACACAGTGTGGACCCCATGAAGACGTCTCCATAAATCCTCAAATGATGGTATCCTTTGATGTTTGTTTTAAATATTGTCTTGTTGTTGGTTTGTTCTCATGTTGTTCTTGCTTCGGCGAAGGCATAGTAGCTTGCTATTCTTTGTTTCATTATATTAATACATTCATATGTGTGTTATCCATATGTCATATGTGTGTTATCCATATATACACGGTATAAATGGGTCGCTGTCGACTTTTAAAAAAAATATCTACAATATAACGCTAAATGAAGAAATATATGCAATAGTCTGAATTTAAGGACTGTTATATTTGCCTAAGGCCAAACCAATATCTCGGACAATTAATGGCAGTTTTATTTCAATTGCAGTACAATTGTATTTTAATACATTTAAGTTTACATGATTTGTATATAATAGCGTTAATTTCATTTTTAAAATGATTAGCTAGCGTGAATAACGTATTGGTGAATTCAATCATAATGGCCTATTTTTATATTCGTTTTGACCTAGATTTGCGTCATGAAGTGAGTTAATTCCGATTCAATATACTAGATGGAAATGCGTTAGAATTTGTCATTCCGTGGAAATATCATCTTGTATGTGAAATATATGTTGCTTTGAACACCAACTCTGTTACAAATTAAGGAAGAATGTTGCATATGTACTCTTCGCATTAGCTGAAATAAAATGCTTTTAAAGCTAACTATTCCGATTTCAAGTAATGACGCTTCAGAAAATTAAAAAATGTTATATTATGAGTGCTTCTTCGATGCTACTAATTTTGTTAATTATTGTGTAACCTTGAACAAGGTGGTTGAATCCCGCTGAGACGTTGGATAAAAGTGTAAAACGAGAAACATGGTTTATCAATTTATCCATTGTTGTCACTTTGGATTTATAAACTTAATATTTATTTATTCATTTAAATAGACTAAAAGTTTGTTTTCTACTTTTTCGAATTTTCGAACTGTTTATTCATATAGGTGCAATTTAGTTATACCGGAGTGCTATCTTTGGAGAGTGACATTGGCTGTTTTTCAATTTTTTATGCAATAAGTATTTAAAACGAAAACGGGACCAGTCTAGTCTATCATGATAATTTTAACATAGTGGTGACATAAGCTACATACGGAAATCGATAGCTATCATAGTTATCATTACCACATTCGCAATGCGTCATATTGTGCAGTTGTACTTGTGTTTATTCTAGCAAAACCAGCTGAAGTGTTATATTATTCACAAACTTTATCAAGCGCACACCCGTGTTATTCATATTTCTTTATCAGGAACAGTTATTTCTGAACACGTCACATTTCGATCATTGACGAAACGAATTTTGTGTCGGGTAACTTATATGGAAATAATTGTTTTGTTTTCGGTAATATGAATACCCGTTATATTAAATATGTTATTGGAAAAACACAGTAATATCTATCATCCTGATTTAGTTAAAAAGGAACAGACTAATTGTTATTTTAGCAATGTTATATTTTATCACATAACTTGCGGTATGTGAATGTAATAAAGCCATGATATATTTATCATATTACACTAGTGGAAAAAAAATGCAAATGATTTGTTTTTTTGTTTGTTTGTATGGTGTTTTACGTCATTTTCACCGAATGTAAGGTTATATATGTTGGTCGATTTTTTTTGTGGTGAAGGCAAACCACCCACTTTTCCTAGGTAGAACCAGTATTGTACACCTCCCGCTATCCGTAAGAATTGACAATTAAATGCAAATGAAGGCCGAATCATAATTCGATTATTTCCGTTCAGTTCGGTGTGCAACGGAACCGCCTCGTCAATTTCCGTCACCGTTTAAAATACCGGATTACGGAAATCGACGACGTAGTTTCGTTATTTGGTGGCGAATGGAAAATACCGAGTCAACAGAGGATGTCGTCTTACGGCAAACTCTATATATAGGAAATTACAAGGGAGCAACACGTGTTCCTGAGTGTTTACCCTACTTTTTCAACCAATCAGTTGTCTCAGATTTTCAAATACTTGCACCATTTATTCATAAAGATTGTACTACAAGCAGTCTTCGCCGTGAAGAGCGTGACCTATATAGAGATTATCGATACATTTATGTAAACACTAAGCCGTATAGAGTCTATGAAGAGATAGCTTCACCATTAAGAAACCGCGGTCCGTCGCTACACTCCCTCCTTTTCGGTTTCTTAATGGTGACGATTTCTCTTCATAGCTTATATCTTATACATAAGAGACTTTTTGGAGTTATATGATAAATATAATCTCTCATTCCTACGTATATAATATTGAGCTCATAAAACAATTCGGAAAAAAAATAATATGATGCATGGCACAGCTTCGCATCATATAATGTATCGAACTAGTTTAATAAATTCAATATTGAGCAAAAACTCATGTAAGAACCTCTTTGCTTTCATGAGAGGGTGATATTAAACAGTCCATCCCAAGGATATACATATCAACTCGCGAGAGCGTGATATTAAAAAAATCATCACAAGGATATGAATATCACCTCATGATAGGGTGATATTAAAAACGTTCATCCCAAGGATATGAATATCAACTGAGACGACATATGCATATCCAGCGAGATGGCGTTTTTAAACCTCTCGTGAACTTTATTCATCATGCCGAAAAAAAACAATGAAAAACATGTTGTTATTTTTAACATTAAACGATCAACAATACAACCATATAATCATTAGAACAATCATTATTTAACAATACACATGTGCTACCTACATGTATTTTTTTCGAATGCTTCTGATCACCATTCAGTTCTAAATCATTTTGAAATGAACCCAACGCGCCGAATTGACGTGCCTGTGATATTTATTTGTTTACGAAATACCAGCAAGATACAGAGAGTGTATACTTTGAAACAATAGTATGATCAGCTACATCAAATCGTATTACCAGTTTATTTTGGTAGACATCACCAGCATACCATATAATACCAAAAAATCAAGCATTCTCGCATCAGATAGCGAAACCATGGCAGTATGTAAGAATATATATTTATATCATGGAAATACGACGGAATAATTGATTTCAATATACGACAACCATCTGTTTTAAACCAATGACTGTTAGCGTTGATGACACAGCATTTGTGTGTTTTCTACTGTACATGGGGTAAATACATGCTGGTAAACACAGATTAAACACAGATGTTTAACCGAGTAAATTACTGTCTGTAAACTTTGTTTCAATATAGATTGTAATTCAGTAAAGTCCTTGTAGTTTATATTACACATTTCATAGACGATTTCAATGCGATATAAATACCAATGTCTTGCATGTAAACATGTTTATGATTTAGAAAGAACATTATACAAAGTGTATATGCTGTGTCATCAACGCTAACTTTAAATGTTCAATAATATATTCAAACAACGTTCTGTAAAGACACCACTCTGCATCTGTAGCATGCTCCTTCAAGGTCATCTCCATTAATTTCTAAAAATAGAAGGAAAACAAATTGCTATCAATATTTTTTTCAATGTAAAGAACTACTCGGTAAATAGAGATGTTTATCTGCAAGTTATCTTAATATCATTTTCCCGTAAGAATATAGACATATCACACAGTATGTATCATGCACGAATAATGCTAAGTATGATATATTGTTAAAGGTTAATTCCTTTTACATACGTATTAATTATATTATTGTATTGATAACTTGAAACAGTATTGAAACTGTAAAGAAATGCTGTCTTTCTAAATTGTTAAACCTTATTGAACAAGATAATGTTGCATACTCGATTTATTTCAGTTTCTGCATGGGTAGTTATTGTCAAAATAAAATGGTCTTTTCATGTTCACATGAAGAAAACAATTTACATATGTTTAGTCCAATTACAGGGTATACTTTACCATTTATATATAAATATTTCATCTATCGATGGCGATGCAATCAGAAGACCATTGAGCGTTTGACCATGTTGAAAGTAGCCACCAAATAGGAACCTAAATTACCGAGCAAAGCAGATTTTGATGGCTTCATACTTCCAGGTGCGCTGCACCAGAAACGCCAACACATAGACGACTACGTCCATCTTAACACAATACAAGACATGGCACGCTCACTTGTATGCCAAGCACGTATGATAGTTTAACCCCTTAGTTGCCTACGGAAAACGATTTCCCTGCATACATTTACAAAGGTCTGTGGTATCAGTGATAGTTTAGTTTTCATCAGCAATTGTTCAAATTAATTGTTAAATACAAACATACACGTATCAGATCTCTGTTGTTTCTATTTAAAACAAATGAAATTAATAATAGCCAAAAACACTTGACATAAAGTATTACTAAATATGATATGAGGACCTGTGTAAGTCCTACACCTACCCATATTGTTTTCCAAGGGATAAACACAAAGATCCGACCCAGGTTGCTCCTGCTTTTTTCATCATTTGGAGAGACTGCGAGAGCGCAAAAGTAAACCCTTCTAAATCTACTGATTTATATTTTTCTGTAGGATGGTCACCGTGATTTCCACAGTCAAATTTCCATTCACAGATTAGTCCACTATGCGTCAGTATATAATCGCACTTCATGTTCCCATTTTGTGAAATGCTCATACCTCGATTATGGGTCGCACAAACCCATGTGTACTTTCCGTCCCGCCTTAAATGATAAACGTGCATGAACATAGGCAATAAGTCATATCTTTTATTGATATTAAGTTTAATATGAGATTTCCTGTAATGATCTTTTTCTGTTTCAAAATCGTACCCTGGAGCTAGTAAAAATACACATTACACGTATTCAAGACACGTTAGAAAGATGGAAGGATACATAGGAATAGACTCTGTCATATTTTTATAATATAACACATTCTGATGGTTATTTACTTATACTAAATGTCACTTTAAAGTGTTCATAATAAGACCAGATGCAGCGCCACTGTGGTATAGGGAATTAGGTATCTGAGATATAGGGTCCTATATAATGTAAATTTACTTTGATATGCGTTTTCGACTATGACCTTATCTAACATCGATATAAAAATCGAGCAGGAAAAGCAGCATTCACGGACGACAGTCAACCACAAACACACACAGAAACAAATAACAAATTTAAAGAGGAATAATAGCCCAAATACGACATCACAAACACAAAAGGGTTGACAATAGGGCTACCGCCTAGGAACGATCAGTGGTATCTGAATAAATTGAGAATTTTATGCCAGTATATTACCTCGAACGGGAAAACGGCATTCTTGTGTCAGTAATAAATTTATATGTGTAATATTGGACAGACAATTTTTTTAATTTATAATCAACTTTGCACTGAACGCATTGTGCAATAATATTAAATGTATATGTATGAAATATAAGGTAATAACTGTAGCACAGACTTACCCTTCACATCCTGCAACTGGACACTTGAACCCTTCTAATTTAAACCATACGTCTTCCATATTTTTGTATTTGACTTTTTAAAACAATACTTATTTTTGAAATCAACTCAAAGCTGAACTAAACACACTTTTAAATCAAACTGTGTGACATTGTATTATTGTTTCCTGTATTAAATAATAGTTCATTGAGCAGAATTAATATTTTTCTACTAACTGTCTATTCTTGTCCACCAGGATATTCACGTTTCCCGAAAACAACTGATCAAGTCTAGACGGATCTATATATATCTATCATGTTTATACTTATCAGGTGGTTATTCATTTTTCCGAAAATAAGCAACTGTTCTATATATATTTAACCTGGATCGTAATCAGTTTCGATAATGGCAAATGCGACATGTCCCGATATAAATGCAATCGTTCCTAGAAAAGTAAACAAAGTCATAATCATTAGTTTGTATAGTATTTGAATACAAAATGTAAACGCAATATGAAACTATTCGTTTCGTTTCGAATCGTTTGCAATGACAGTATTTAATTCATATTACAATACTTAAGTCGTACACATAATACTTTTAAATAAAGAAAAGGTTATACGTCCAACAAGAAGAGTAGATAGGTGTTATGAGAAAAAACACAGAACTATTCATGTATATAATATATAAAACAATAAGTTAAACATAAGAAGCTAATCTCACATGTACTCGATGACTTGTCTGAAGTCAGAGCATCAAGGGGAAAACCGTTAAGAGCACGACAAAACGGAGTGAAGGACATTCATCAAACGATTCCCGCCTTAAAGGATTAAGAGTCATAGAGTCCACCGCCGCTCCGGTCGTTGCACAAGCACAGAGGAAAGCATAATTGCAAACTGTAGAATGGTCTACAAATAAGCATGTAGAGCGCCGCAGAATACTTCGGTCGTAATCTCTGTTTATAAAATGTCAAATAATTGTAATAAATAACTCATGAAAATTATCAAGACCATTAATTTTTCCTAAGCTTGCAATCACATCTCCATAAAAGACGGGTTCTGATAAAACCTTGTCGCAGAAGTGTTTTAAGATTGCGATTATATTTGTAGATCAGTGTTACGATAATAAAACTTAGAACAAGACTTACGTAAATTATGGGTACGGTAACCCTGTTGGTGGAGTTTTTCAGTAATTAATGTTAAGATTACGGAGGTTGAAGTCCTCAACACGGCTACAAGCTCTGGCAAAACGAATTAACTGAGAAATATACACGCCATAAGAAACAGTATTGGGGATATCCCCGTCTAAATGTGGATAATTCACAATATTCAAATCGAAATCATCTCTCTTATAAAGTTATGCGTTACATAATGGACTTCTCAAAATTGTAGTTTTTAAAATGGCATACAGTTAAAGTAGATACTTTTAGCGGGGTAGAAAATACAACCTTTCATGAACACATTCAATCTAACCGAGTCTTCTACTTGTTTTCTCTTGTTTGTGTTGGCTGTGTATATTGTATCTTTTTCGTTATTTATTTACATTCGCACTGGCGTTCATTTAAATATGTATGGCGTCTGTAAAAAGTCGCACTAACAACGATTCAGTAGTGTTAAAACCTGCTGTTCGTTTTGGGCCTTCGAGCATATTCACTGTGGCTAAAAGAGTCAGCGCTAACGGGCGCTAGTGGTCGTAAGAGTTGTTGCACCTTATATTGGATACCACGAACAGACTTCATAAAGAAAGATAAAAAAATATCGGACAGGGAAAGCAGCATTCAAGGACGACAGTCAACCACAAAACACAAAAACACAGAAACAAACACGCAAACGAGAAGGCAAAAGTAATAAAAAATGCAAACGACATCACAAACACAAAAGTGTTGACAATAGGGCTATCGCCTTGGAACGGTCAGTGGCAACAAAGGCCACTGGGGGTTTAAACCGGTTCTAGGGTGCACCAAAAAAGAAATATAAAAAGATCGGACAGGGAAAGTAGCATTCAAGGAGGACAGTCAACCACAAAACACAGAAACAAACACGCAAATAGACTAACAAGAAGGCAAAAGCAATAATAACCTCACACTTACCCTACAGTCATCCCATTAAAACAGGACAGTTTAAATAACGAAATCCCCAAAAGTCTGCTACTTTTCTCTTTTGTTTGTGTTCGGTGCGTTTAATGGATATTATTCGGTATGTATTGACATTCACACTAGTGTTCGTTTAAAGCGGTATGACAGCTGTAAAAAGTCGCCCCAACTAGGAATTAGTAGTATTATAAACTACCGATCTATCTGAGTCTTCGAACCCGATAATTTAGATTTAAAGTCAAATACAGCTCATCAGTGCTAGTTGACGTAAGCCTTGTTTAACCTTATGTTACCTGCCATGAACAGATTCACGATCAATAAAATCTCTGCTACTTTACTCTCTTTTTTGAGTTCTTTGATTCCAAATGATCCCATGCCCTGCTGACCTTTACTCTTAGTCTAGCGTTCGTTTAGTGTTGTGTGGCACCCCGACTATGAATGGCCCTGTTTTAGGAAACTACTTACGACCATTTTGATCGTAAATCAATGTATTAAATGCTTCACTATAAAGCACATTCTTCATATAAACGTGATTTCATTTAATGTTCTTATACAGGTGATATTTCTTCACTACGTCCATACATAATTGTCTACATTGAATGCTTTGGTGAACAAAGTGGACGATTTTAAAATTTAAGACTTATCGTAACATGTTTAATAAAACAGGAGTAGTTTAATTAATTACTGGTACTTTGATATTTTATGCTTTTCGAGCCTAATCAGTTTTGTTTTAAAGTAGAATACCACTTAAACCGCGTGGGAGGTGTTGTAACTTATATTATTTCTCCAATAAAACTGAATCTGCTACTTTTTTTCTTGTTGTGTTCGTTGCAGCAATGGCAATGGTTCCATGTTTTCCTCATCCGTATTTATTGGCATTCACACCACTAGCGTTCGTTTCGAGCTGTTTGGCGGCTGTAACAATTAGTTACGACAACGAACCATTTGTGGGATATTCATAGGTCCTTTTTGGTAACTGAGATCAATTATTGTGGTTTAAAGTAAAATATCGCGCATGCTGTTGAATCTTACATTACGTCTCTTGATCGGACTCAATACACCTGCGTCTAAACCTTTTCTCTCATGTGTGGTGTTTCAGTATATACATACATATAACTATATATTCAGAGTACAGATTTAATCCTTACAAACATAAAACATAATTAGTGTGGCAAGTTGTTGATAAGTGTACTGCAAAGAAAGAAGCTAGCTCGCTGAAAGGAATGCTAATGTTTTGTTGTATACTTTGATATTGTCCCGTTTACTCATTCTTACAACCCAGAGCTATAACTGTCCCTAGCCCAATAAAAGGGTCAAACGGCCCTAAATCTCTCAACTGATGTAAATGAGGCTATTGAGACCCTGTCCGTTAACCTTCTGATCAGAATATAATAGATTGTCAGCTTTCACTAATGGCAATGTACTCATCAAGTTTCTTAAGGGTAGGTGTTATGCTTCAAAATGTATTACTTGGGATGAGTATTTCCATACCAGGTCATGGCGACCTTTGCTTGACAGACCCCCACCCCACAAAAAATATGGATCGGCATCTGAACAAGGAGAGTTCCTTAATGCTGGAATGTATGCTTCGAAGTTAATGCGAAGAGTGTATATATCCATAAAAAAGGTCATGGCGACCTTGCCCTATGACCTACTAAACCCAAATAAAACAGGGTTCCTCATTATCATCCAGGGCAATGCACATATGAAGATATATGAGTGTGGATGTTGTAGGTTAAAAGTGTTTGCCCTTAATGTCTTTTTCCATATAAGTTCATGGCAATCTTGACTTTTAACCTACTGACCCAAAAAGCAATAGGATTCCTTCTCTCGACAAGGGAACATCTACATATTAAGTTTCATGCGTGAAGTTATTATGGTTCGAAGTTATTGTGCAGAATGCATATTTTCATATTAGTTGTTTTACCATGTTCACTCATCAAGGATAATGTATTGTGAAGTTTCATGAGTGTGTTTGTTATTAATATTAACTCTCTGGTCACGTTTAGTAAATATTAGATAAAACATTTACAAGTTAGAGTGCTAACACAGAACAATAAAGCATTAGCAATCAATCAACGGCAATAACTCAGGTGTTACTTATCCGCTCTACCTGGATTTCTATCTCATCAGCTTTGCAAAACCATTTCGGTTATGTCACTGCTTTAATGACAGCATTCTATTTGTTAATCTGCGTGTTCAAAATTTACAGTTGCAGTACCTTTTTTTCATTTCAAATTACATAATTATTGTTTTTAACGCTAGTTTTCTGTTGGCCATGTTCTATGAACCTAAAATTTTGTTTTGACTTCTGTATCTACCTGATAACCCCACAGCGACTCGATTGCCATTGACCGTTACAATGTGGAACAGCTTTTTCCAACCATGTTATGTTTGTGATGTTTGTGATGTTTCTTTACCAATATATACCTTTGCTATCAATTAAAGAAAGACAACATCTAACCGAAATACGACGATGGTACCTAGATATATAGTAAAGTAGACATACATGTACATGTCAAATGCATACAAGCACTTCCTAAAAAGGAAGGTTTCATCACACGTTTATATCTGCATCTCTATATCATAACACATCCATCTCGAGTCTAACCTGTACACACATACATCATATATACACTTATAGATCATATATGTCATATATATATATATATAGTAGAGAAAAACATACATTAAACAGGACACCTTTACAAACACTGGATCCAGAAAGAATACATGTTCAAATACAATGACTTGTGTAATATTATCATTTTAAAGTGCTATAAAAATACAACAAAGAAACACTTTTAGCTAACGTATATACATATACTCGAGCGCCTTCGTCTTTACGCCTTCTTCAGGAGTATATAGACATAACATTTACAATAATATTTATACACATGTATGTGCGTGCGTGTGTATGTGTGTGGGGTGTGCGTGCGTGCGTGCGCGCGTGCGCGCGCATGTGTGTGCGCGACTCTATCTGCGAACAAACAACGACAAACAAATTACTTAATTGCATGCATGTGATTGTTACTATTAGTGAATTTTTATATGGCATAATTCTGTGAATGTTGGTCTTCGTATTCACAATTTGCATCTATCTTTGTTCATATTTTGACATTCAAATCTGCCGTGAAAATATAATTTGTTGCAGTAACGATTTTTGTCATGGTATTATATTTATTTTGCGCATTGCTATTCTGTAAAATTCGTTTATATTTTGTCATCATTGCTAGTGCTTATTTGCACGGATATATAAGTCATAACATATATGCTACTCCTCTTCCATGTCATTTATAGTTGCATTTCGTAACTACTATCACTTATTAAATATTTGTTCTCGTAAATATTCATTCTCTCTTCCTTTCTCTGTTTCCTTTCATATTTCTATAATATATTGTTTCGTTGATGGCATGTTTGTTACACTCTTTGAACAATTGTTGTGAATAGGTTCTAATATATTGCAAAAAACGGTAAAATCAGTGTACACACAAACATTATCATCCGCCACATAATGCACTAGACTACATTATTTTAAAGACAGGTATCATTGATTTATTGTAACTACTTCATTCTGAAGTAGATGCGTTTTGTCAGTATAAGCAACATTTGCCTTAACCAAAACCTAATATATGTTTTGCATTACTGTTCAAACTTTAATTAATTTAGATATCATATAATTATTAACATCAAACACTGTTAGTAATTTAGTAAACTAATGTATTTATGTGTATTTATGAATAACAGCTGCATATATATCATTAGCTGATGTCGTTTTTTTTTTCATACACAAACGTTCTGCTTAAATATATGTAAGATAGCATGCGATTGAGAGCGTTAGTTTTAAATATAAAAGTAAGAAACATCTTCAAATATAGAAACTTATTTATTTAATCCATTTGTGTTCTCTTTGAATTAACAATTTCACTTGCAAATCGTATGACTGTGCATACTAACACATTGCTTTGCGTTATTTGATATAACAAAATAATAATTTTGCACATAAGTTTGTTGATTTTAAAAAGTAAAAACATCCCGAATATAGGGTCTGTTGAAGAAAACTGCATCTGGATGGTTCTGTAAGCTATGCTGCAGTTCTGGACGATATTCGAGAGCTCAGTCTGCCGCTAGATAAAAAAATATGACACACGAAATTAATTACAAGGTGTTTATTAACTGTTGAAATGATACCAAACTATTTATGTGAAACTCTCAATCCTTGTTAAGTAATTGATACACATTGACTAATCATCGTTAATGGTTGGCGTATGTGGACGTTAAATAAAGAAAGACAATTTATTAAAAAAAAAATCTAAAAAAATCAAATAAGAATTATCGTAAACAGAATCATTTTCAATTTGCAATATATCGAATTTACCTTAATTTACGCTCCCTCCTGATCTGATATCAGCCAGTTTAGCTTTCTTCTTGGGCTGTTCCTTAACTGTTCCATCTAGAAGTTTCCGCTGATTGTCTCCGTGCATGAGCCCTTGCTTAACACCTAGCATATCGGATTGTGACATGTTTGGCCTGAATGGAATAAATATGAATGATGTATAACAATACAAATATATACATATATAACTTGTACTGGACCGTAAGTGTTTTTTTAAAAAAAGGTGTTTGAAGTTTCTGTATATATACTGTTTTTAGAAGGGCTGAAATATCTTCACGATTTATTTGGTGTAAACATGGTGTTTGATTTAATAATAAAATACCCTGTTTTATTTTGTCGTAGAGACAACGTTAACGTTACATCACGCTGAAGCGTCTCCGTGGCTGATTGGTTAACGACGTAGGATTGTAAACCTTCTCGCCTCTCACCGCTGCGGTTTCAAATCCTACTGGGAGCTCGACTTGTCCGATCTTTTTATATTTCTTTGTAAGTGAGGAAGTGTTGATTCTTACGGATAACAGGAGGTGTACAGTACTGGCTCTACCCAAGAAAAGTGGGTGGTCTGCCTTCACCACAAAAAAAATCGACCGTCATATATAACTCTACATGTGTTGAAAATGACACCATACATAAAAACAAACAAACGTCACACGGAATTAGTCTAACAAAGATACTGTGTTTCTTACCATTTACTAAAGCTTAAAACAGCATTTAAAATAATTAAATCAGTGCTTTAGACTTGCTAAATGTAGAGAATATGATAAAGTAAATTTACGGTTGACGTATTAGGTTAAAAGAATTTAAAACAAAGTTAAATTTACTTAACGTTACTTTAAGACACATTTACATTGTAAAATAAAAACAATAAAAGCATACAACTTTCTTATGTAACGTTGCACATGACGTTGTATTTTTTAGACACTAGATTTAAAACTTTAACGTCTCGTACTTGTATACTTAGGAAACTATTACCCATATCTAAAATACATAAATGAAGCAGACACTATCCCTTTTTCTAAGTATATGCAATTATATTTCCATGCGTAATATACTCGTAGCACAACTGAATCGACACATTAAATTGGTAATATTACATTGACTGAAAGTCCTGTGGATGGTCGCATTTTCCACTCAAAAGTATCTCTAGTAGCTGGGCAGCAAAACCATCTACTTTCCCTATTGGCAAGCTATACGTTCCTTTCTGAGCGATCCATCCCATTGTCTTTACTTTTAACTTTTAACAGTCCAGACACTTCGTCTCGGACTCGCTTTGGGCATTCCCTTAGTTGAGTTTCAAACATTAGCAATTGCGTCTCTAGAAATCTCTCAATCTGAAATTGGAAATGTATTAAACAATTAGGCGATATACAAGTATGTTTTATTTTATTTTTTCATATACTTCTAATATGACGAATTCACGAATAGTTGACGTCTTAACCAAACCAGTTTTTTTTCCTAATTTGTAAAATAAACTAAAACATGTAAATATAAATGACCAATAGGAAATGTAGCATTCAAGGACATCAGTCAACCAAAACTCTGTTATCTGCGACATATCTATCAAGCCGCATTACATACGTAATTTGTGTTAGAACTGGATTTCACAGCGAATCGCCTTTCGTCTTCTTTTTTTTATCAAAATTTGTCATTGACATTCTCAAGTATTTGCACGGCGTTATCATAAGTATGTTTGTGGAGGTGCTGGTCTAGTTTAAAACAAACACTTGATTTCAGTACAATCATGGTATAGTTTACAACCGTTGAGCACTGTCATTTAAATGAATGTGAGAGTAGATATATTTAAAATGTCTACTGTTTTTTGTCGATATCGAGGTATTAATTGATATGATTTTGAATATGAGATATTTCGCTTACTTCCATCAAAATAATTCCTTGCCTGTATAATTACGTTTGTGTAACAATAAAATACCTACATCAGCTTTTGATTTAAGTTTTTGGCTGGGTGCATGTATGTTAGATCGAGGCAATCTTCTTGACTTCGTTTCTCGGCTCTCCATTTCCTCGAGTTGGACTATCACATTTTGGTACACCTCAAACAACATCTGTTTGCTCGCTGAATGAACATGCATTTGTATCTTAGAATATGACTGTTCCTTCAATTCATAGTTCAGATTCTGAGTACTCTATAAACAGGTACGTACTTTTCAACTTTTAGAGTTTAAAACAATTTTTAGAATTTCATGATTTATATAACTATCTGTGTCTCAACTTATATTGCCTATTGATGCTGCCTTGTTGGTTAGAGATTAGATCATGGCGGGGATTTCTTTATTTACACTGTCCTGTTTTAATGGGATGACAGTAGGGTAAGTGTGAGGTTTGGTGCACCCTAGAACCGGTTTAAACCCCCAGTGGCCTACTTTGCCACTGACCGTTCCAAGGCGGTAGCCCTATTGTCAACCCTTTTGTGTTTGTGATGTCGTTTGTATTTTTTATTACTTTTGTCTTTTCGTTTGTCTGTTTGCGTGTTTGTTTTTGTGTTTTGTGGTTGACTGTCGTCCTTGAATGCTGCTTTCCCTGTCCGATATTTTCATCCTTTTTTGTCTCATTTTCACATCCATACGTGAGAAAAGGGACGAACTAAATATAAGCACTGACTACTCAAGGGAGATACTTTGGAAAATTCGGTATTACAAGTGTAGTCTCATCGATGTAGAGTGTGGGGTAGTGTAAATTAGAATACAATATATTTCACGCCGTCTAGATCAGCCTGGGTTGTTTATCATTAAAGTATAATTTAAAAAATATAAATAACTAATAACAGGTTTATTGAATTGCAATAATATTTAACAATTATAAAGCTTTAGGCACGAAACTAGTTACAGTAGGTTATAATTGTAAAATGGAGCTTACTCAAAGGAATAATGTCTAAGTTATCGAAAACCATTTAATTGCAGTTTACTTATTTATACCACACTACTAATTTAATGTTTTTAAGATATAGTAATTACAAGTATTTGAAAACTAATCATTAGTTATTAATGGCAAGTTATACCGTGTGCACACATTGTAATGTCCTTACAGTTAATTCCGAGATACACATTAATTTAACCATATAATTAGACATTCCGTTAAATCTTCTTGATTTTAAAAAATACAAAACTTAAAATCATAATGATTTAAAACTATGTACCTTCCAGTGGTCGTTGCAATTCTACCGGACTCTGCATTTGTCGTTGACCATCATACGGATTTCTAGGTCCTCTTTTGCCATAATCTTTGTTGCATGTTGTGTTAATATTAAGCTAATTAGAAAACAATACATAGGTCTGACCTTAATAGAAAAGATACCTAAACGGATATTAATGTAAGCAAGTTTAAAATCAGTGGCGTAATAATTAGTCTACGCTTTGAATTTGATAACTATTATACCATGTATATTTGACAGATTTGTATAATGATAGGGTCATAACCTCTTTTGATAAACCTTTTAACACGTTTAACAAAGATAGTATGAAAGTGATCAGGAGCGTTGTGGTCTAGTGGTAGAGCGTTGTACCCATGATCCAAACGTCGTGGGTTCGATCCCCGCCATAACCATACGCGTTGTGTCCCTGAGCAAGACACTTTATCTGCATTGCTTAGTACTGGTTCTACCCAGGAAGTCAATCAAGAAGTACCTTAGAAGTGAATACAACAGGTATAGAATACAGTAATGACCAAGGATCTTGCGAAGTTTGTAAATCACGTCACCACTGAAGTCAGGTTGTGATAGTCTTTGTCGCAGAAGAGTTCTTATATTACTTTTATATTTGGAAAGAAGATCAGAGTTTTACGAAGTTTAAGGTAACGGCAGCCCTGATGGAGTAGCTTTTTAGTTATACAAAGATTACGAATATTAAAGTCCCCAACTCGAGTACAAGCTCTAGAAATACAAATAAGTTGAGACACATAGACCCCATAAGAAGTTGCTCGGGGAACATCCCCATTTAGATTGGGATAATTAACAATATCAAAATTAAAATCATCTCTCTTGTCATAGATTTTGCTAATAATTACACCATTTTCAATAGAGAGATGTAAATCGATACAGAAGCGTTAGTATCAGAAATATTAGCTTTGTTCAGTTGAAGTTATTAAGGATATATATTATTAACCATAGTAGAAAAAGGTTTGTCAATATCCAATGTCATCCAGATACCGAGAGGTGTCATTAAAGGCTTCAATAACATCTGCCTGGGTATCTGGTGAAAGACTCAACATGAAATCTCTTTCATAGCACTATAAAGCAAATCTGCGTCAAGGGGTGCACACACAGTTCGTACCCATAGGGATACCAACAATTTGTCTATAAATGGTAGTTCCATTCCTGACGAAAATATTATCTAATAGAAAAATAAATGATTCACAAACTTCATGGAAAGTCCACATATAAGTTTATTTGACTTAATACACAATTAGTTTCATATTCAGATAATTAATTTATTTATTCAAGTGACGAGATAACACTCACAGAACTAAATTTCCAGACCAAGTGGGATTTAATAACAGCTTTATTGTAAAGTAAATGTATACCACTTTTTTTCTTCTAAAAACAGATAATTTCAACAATTTTTCATTAATACCCGTTTTTAAACAATGAAATAAATGCAACAGTGCATTAATTTGGTATGCATTCATCCAATATCATATCTTAAAGGAATTAGGCATTTAGTAAAGGTATTTGAAATTCTTGACATCACAATATTTTGTAGTGGACAAACACAATTGGAAATAAAATTACGATATTATCACACGTTTTCGAAGACGGTAGGTTATATCTAGGAAATGTTGTGACGTAACCACACCCCATTATTGTTACAATAATGCTCGTATATTTGTAGTTGAATAGCATAATAGCTTCTATGCTTAATGGACAAAGCCATAGAACATTTTTTGTGAACATTTTATCTGTATGCAAATTATATAGTTTGAGCAAAGAAGTATAGCTAAAGTAGACACTTCTATAAAGGTAATGAAAACAAAATAATTCAGGTTCGCTTACAGTACTTTTAAATGTATATATCAACGATTGGCATAAACAATTGCTTCAGCATAAATAAAACAAGGACATTTCTAAATACCTTTGTTTTTTCGATTGTCGTCTTGGTGCTTAAATATAAAAATACAGCAACGTTTTATTTCATCCAAATACCACTTGTATATACAATAACTTAAGTAATACAATACCTTAAGTAAGCTAACGTTTTCTGGAACTTTTTTATGATAAATTTTACTAAAATATACGTAATTACTCCAGTACGCCTTTATCATTTTGCAACGTACTGCATGCTTGGTGGTGGACCCTTTTACAGTTCGCCACTATGCTTTCTTCTTTAATTGTACGATGACCGGACAGGCTGTGGACCCTATGATGACGCCTACCTAAAGCCCATTGGGACGGTGGCGTTTGATGTTTGTCCATGTTCTTTCTTGTCGTGCCCTTAATGGTGTATTCTCTTACTGCTCTGGCTTCTGCCAAGTCATTGAGTACCTTCATTGTGGCTTTCTAGGCTTTTATTTTTTTTTGTATTATATTTACACGAGCATATTTGTGTTTTACTTATATTGCCTATTGATGCTGCCTTGTTGGTTAGAGTTTAGATCATGGCGGGGATTTCTTTATTTACACTGTCCTGTTTTAATGGGATGACAGTAGGGTTTAGTGTGAGGTTTGGTGCACCCTAGAACCGGTTTAAACCCCCAGTGGCCTACTTTGCCACTGACCGTTCCAAGGCGGTAGCCCTATTGTCAACCCTTTTGTGTTTGTGATGTCGTTTGCATTTTTTATTACTTTTGCCTTTTCGTTTGTCTGTTTGCGTGTTTGTTTTTGTGTTTTGTGGTTGACTGTCGTCCTTGAATGCTGCTTTCCCTGTCCGATATTTTTATCCTTATTTTTTTGCCAAAGGGTTGAAAAGCAACAATCCAAAGTATATATGTATTGAATGTGTTGTTGAATGATGTATGTTAATATGTACTTTTGAATAAAAAAAATGAGATATAGGGTCACAAATAAATCAGCTATTTATTTCTTTGGAAATTCCGGCAACGTTTTAATACACATTTCTGGCGAAAGATTTATTGTAAGTATATCAGTCGAAATGAGGATAATTAACAATATGTCTTTGTTATTGTATATGTGTTAAATTTCAAGGATCCATTGTAAACTTAGGCAAAACAATTCTCCTAGCCTTGTTCGTCGGATGGCTACGTAAACCGGATTTTGGAGTCAAAGCCCGTTACAGAACCATTGCAACCTATTTGATAGTAGGATTATGACACAATTCCCGTATGTCTAGGAATTCTTCCCCTCTCTGGGTATCGGTTCGAAATAACGTTAACAATGTGTTGATAAGCAACAATTAATTTCAATACAAAACCAAACTGTGCTCAAAACCTATAAATGGAAATTAAGAAATAAGAACACGTTTTTTGAATACGATCCTATTTGAAAAGGAAAATGTACATGATATGCTTTGAGAATTTTACACATAAAGCTCAAGTTTGAATCAACATGGTGATTTATAGATGTATACGAACATATGCCTGTTATGTTAGAAATTATGAACTTGAAGTATAGGTGCAATACGTAACTGTGTTAAAACTCAGAAATAAGAATAACAAGTAAATGTTGACGAAATTTTGACAATATACAGTCTTTTTCATTTACTTTAAGTAAAACATAAAGACACAATTCGAAGGATACATACGCCCAGACATAACTGCTATCCAGTATAATTTACACGTATTTCTAAATAATTGTAACTACTTTCGTTTTTGTCTCGCCTTTTCGAAGAAAAAAAGAGACATAGGTGTTGCTTTTCCGGCGGTGGCGGCGGCGGCGGCGGCGTCAACATTCAAGTTTTGCGTTTAGGTCATTTTCTCACAAACTGTATGCACTAGACCTTTCAAACTTTGCATATAGTTGTATCATGGGTGGTACATCGCAACGTGACAAAGCAAATGTGGAAGTGACCTTGAACCTCCGAGCAAAGGGCAGATAACTTACTAATTTTTAGGTTCAAGTTTTGCGTTTAGGTCATTTTCTCACAAACTGTATGTGCTAGACCTTTCAAACTTTGCTTATAGTTGTATCATGGGTGGTACATCGCAAGGTGACAAAGCAAATGTGGAAGTGACCTTGACCCTCCAAGCAAAGGGCAGATAACTTACTAATTTTTAGGTTCAACTTTTGCGTTTAGGTCACTTTTTCACAAACTGTATGCTCTAGACCTTTAAAACTTTGCTTATAGTTGTATCTTGAGTGGTACATCGCAACGTGACAAAGCACATGTGGAAGTGACCTTGACCTCCAAGCAAGGGCAGATAACCTTATAATTTTTACCTTCAACTTTGGCGTTTAGGTCACTTTTTCACAAACTGTATGCACTAAGACCTTCAAACTTTGCTTATAGTTGTGTCTTGAGTGGTACATTGCAACGTGACAAAGCAAATGTGGATGTGACCTTCACCATCCAGGCAAAGGGCAGATAACTTTAATTGTTACATTTACATCACTTTCTCATGAACTAGAATTATGCACTAGATGTTTTAAACCTAATTTATAGCTTAATCTTTGGAAGAAAACATATTTTATTTTGATGTAGTTGTGTCTTTGTTAGTGCGTCTTTTTTGAATGCCTGGATTTCATGTATGACCTTGACCTAATTTTTGGAGCTGATGATTTTAACCTCTACTGGCCAAAGGCCTTCATTTTTCATCCGATCTTTAGCAAACTTTATCAGATTGTATATATTAATGAAAGCTCGCACAATTTCGAAAACCAGCCAGATCGGACCAATAATAGCGGAGTTATGGCCCTTGATTTAGTTAAAATGCTATATTCAGCCTCGTTAATACGATAGGGCTTTCATTTTTCATCTGATCTTTACCAAATTTTACCAGATGTTTTGCATTTTTTTTATTATAAGTAAAAAAAAATATTTTTTTTTTTTTATTTTAATTATTTTGTTTTAATTATTTCTTTTGTTTGTATTTTTTTTTTAATTTTATTTTATAAATTTTCTTATTTCATTATTTTTTTGTTTGAATTTTGTTAACGCCATGTTAGCAGGAAGCATTGCTGTGCCTATTGCATTTTATTTCTTTTCGGTTCATTGATTTTTGATGGAGTTACAGCCCCTTGACATTTTTTTTTTATTTTCTTGTCAGCGCTACTTCTCCTAAACGCCTTGTTGGATTTCGACGAAACTTGGCAGGAAGCATTAGTAAGATGTCTAGTTGTGTTTATCGCGCTTTTTTTCCAGTTTGCTGATTTATGACGGAGTTATGGCACTTTGACATTTTTACTTTAAATTTCTTGTCGTCGCTATTCCTCCTAAACGGCTTGTTGGATTTTTACAAAATTTCGCAGGAAGCCTCAGCTCAGTATGATGTCTAACTGTGCAAAGCATGGTATATCAATCAAATTTTGAACAAGTTTAAAAACCAGCTAGATCTAGTTAGTAACGACAGGTTATGGCCCTTGATTTGTTGAAAAATGCTATATTGTATTTTTGTATTTTCCTTTGTTAAATCTGTAGTTACTTCATTTTTTATCTGATCTTTACCGTATTTGTTTAGAATGTTAATATAAACCCTCCCCCCCCCCACCTATTTTATGAAATTTCATTCATAGAAGAAAGTGAGACAAATTAAAAAATACCCATGCCAGACTAGAAACAGCAGACATATTGCCCATGATTACCAGGTGAGCGATCTAAGGCCATCCTATCCCTTTTGCTTTTGCAATGTTTTAAAAAAACTACTGATGGGAATTTTATGTCGACAACCCTTGATATAAGAGCAGTTTTAGCCAGTAGAGCATCAACAGGCCCTCTTGGGCCTCTTGTTTTTAATAGAATGGCATTTTGTTTTTAAACAAATGCACTTAAATGTCATCTCAGCAAACGGCAAACTCGATTGTTTTTAATTACTAAAATGTTTACAAACTTTCATTTAAGCATCATTGACCTTTTTATTTTTAAGTCCACCCCCCGTTAGGCGAGACATGTGAATCCACGGATTTCTTGTTTACTTCTTGTTCCATATTTTCATAACACTTTTGCAAACATTTCTTTTACTACGAAAACCGATCAATTGTATTCAAATTGTCGGTTATAAATGGAAAATAAAGCGACCTACATATTCAAATGCGATAGGTAGAAGTATACCTTCCTTTTTCTAAGTATTTGGCAGGTCGGTCGATAATTATACACAGTATATGACGTGTTGTAACTTAAATTGCAGTTTAGCCATTCGTTTAAGTCCGCTCTTTATGATCTACCTGCTTTTGTAGAATTATTTATTACGTGATATATTCGGATGTAATACACACCTAGTTTCAATAACATCTCTTGACTAACGAGACGCTAACTATCCATAGGAGTCTGAAATATTACGATTAAGTATATGAGATACAATATTAGAATTTATATAGAATATGGCTCATTTTATTAGGTTATCCGACTTTCAGTGTCCGGCTCCAACATGCAAAGGGTAAGTTCACGGCTATAATTACTTTAATTACTTTAATAATTACATTTGATTTGCTATGAAATGTGTTTAACATCCAACATAATTACATATATATAGGCATTTTGTAGCAAATATAATGTTATCTTAGATTGTTCAATATCCGTTATGACACAGTGTGCCTAGGCTTCCAGTTTATTCTATTTGTTTTGTTACTCCAGAAAACCTAAATCGTACGATTGGGTGTGCGCTCAAGACAAGTCTTACATGATGATTGCTCAGACCGGTGTTATGCGCTGCAGTAATTACGATGAAAGGCGAGGGGCGTTTATCCATTCGGCACCAATTTGCGAATGGAGGTTTGATTGTGGTAACCATGGTAACCATCCAGCAGATCGATATCAGTACGCCGATTTCGATGGGTTTTTGTTTGCACTTTCGTATGCTGTACAGATGACATCTACAGCCGGTGCACAGTGGGTGGGACAATTGTGTCATTCATTGGGACAGCAATATGGGTACATGTAACATATTTATTTTACAAGTATATTGTAGTTCTGTCCTTGTATAGAGGAGTTAACATATATGAGTCAAATTACATAACTTGACTTTTGTGTTTTTGCTATTGCGGAATAATGTTAAAACCATTTCAATTTGCAAATAATATTTGTTGTTGGAAAAGCCTAAATAATTGTACCATTTGAACATTGTGAATGTATTGTGGTCCTTGTCATTGTTTACATTATTTTCGATTCCTACAGGAAATACATTTTGCTTTACATATTAAACATATATATATATATATATAGGGGGAAATATTTGTGGACCACCAAGAACAGACAACCTTCGGACGAACTACGGCAGGGCACCTAATGTTGTCTGTCCTTGATAGTTCACAAATATTTCCTCCTATATATAATTCTGCTTTGTGAACGTGAATCTTTTACGAGATCCCAATTTCGAAAGTTGACGTAGTGAGTTCAAATTATCTCTATATATATATATATATATATATATATATATATATATATATACAACTAAAACGTATTGATTACTAGTTTCTCTATATTGTTTACGCATGTGTTCTATTACACAGTACGGAAATTAGGTATTTAACTATGTACATATAGCAGCTGACGTTATTATTTAGTATTTCTATTTAGTATTTCTAGTACACAATATGTAAATGTATCTCAGAAATGTGATCAGTATAATGTTGTTGTTTTATTTTTATTGATTTTGTGTTTGTTGGTTTGCAAGGTTTATATCAATAGAATTTCACTTCCATTGCAAGGAGGTTTTAAATAACTAGTGTTTCCTATATATCTAGCTTAATGCGATAATTGATTGGACAAAAACCTATGTAGCAGGTACCGGTAGGCAGATATTGCATATATTATTTTCTAACTTCTAAGGACACCCTTTACCACACACACCACCTATCACCTATACCAAAACACTCCCCCCACCAATATATATAATTAATTTGTAATCATCTGTGTAAGACTTGCGTTTTTCATAAACACCGAGCAAGTCAACTAAATTTAATGTCAACTAATTGTAATAGTTGAATTCGATAATAAAGTCATCAGTAAATAAAAATAATATGTATTTTTGTTATTTCTCATTTCAGAAATTAGCAATCGATGCAGATAAGACCACTTCTAACAGACATGAATATATGTACATAGACACTTTATGTGCTGCCTTACATTAATCAGTGTGACAAATATACGGTATATGTGACATTTATGTGTATACGTGGAAGCATATAATTATTATTCAGATGGTTTCACAATAAATAAACGTTATCCAAACGACACATGTTCATTTTCGCCTTTATTTGTATGTTTATATGTTTAGTGTTTTTATATATCAGTCTGTAGACCGGACTATCATGTCGTAGCATTGTCCGCCCGTCCGATCGTCTGTATGTCTGCCCGTTAACGTTTAACTAGCAAGTGATTTCGGCTTATAACTTTCATAATATTTAGTCTACAACAATGCAACTTTGTTCACAACCTGAGCATTAATCAGTGGAAAAGGCCCCGTAAATCTCCGATTCATATTATTTCCCTTTGAAAAATGTTTAAGCCCTATTGTCAACCCTTTTTGTGTTTGTGACTTCATATGCCTTCATTCTTTTCAACTATTGCCATTCATGTTTATTTTTTTGCGTGTTTTGGGGTTTACTGTGTTCTGTGAAAGCTGCAATTCCTGTTCGACTTTTATACTTATTTTTAACCTCGAACTTAACCTTGCCTTTTTCCAGTAAATGCGACTAGTAACTTTCAAAGTATTAATCCTACAACAATGAATGTTGGAAAATATACAGCATTATCCAAACAATATATCTGAACAATGTTTCTAATTGACTGATTCATATTTCTTTAATAATTTCCCTTTGCAACAAGTTAGTCTCTTAGTAAAATGTAAATGAAGTTACAGCACCATCCAAAAAGACCACTAAGGCAAAAAATATTAAAATAATGAAACTAAAGTACACGTTATTTGGACTCCAAATAACGACGCAATGTAAACAAGGTAAACTACGGTAACCGTTATTACAAAATAAGAAAAAAATCGTTCTATATATACAACATCATCCAAACGCAATAGCACCGCAGGCCCGTACTGTTCCACAAGTTTTACATCAAATTACATATACAATAAAAAGGATAATAACCAACACAAATAGTGGTGAAGACAGGTTTACCGACTTTAAACGGCCAGTAGCCAATATGGCTGTACTGTAAATTGATCTAATGTGAACACTACCTCGCTAGTATCATGTCTGCAGCGCCCAATTTGAAACACACTAGAATGAGAAATGACTGTAGTGGGTTTTTAATACATCCCCTTATATATTATTATATCATCTATTGTCATTATTGGTAATCACATGATATAAAATAACCTGAAATTAACAACTGTATTATGGGACTAGGATGACTCGCGTTAGCTCTGTCAGTCAAATAAAGTGTGAAAGTAGGAGAAAGTAATTCTCACTGACTTTAAGCAGGCATATGTTGATGTAATATACATGTTAATGTGTATGAAGTTTGAAAGCTGTAAGGCTGTTATTGTTTATGAAACCATTTTGCGTATATAACAGTAGGTCAAGGTCATTGACCTTCATTGTACAAGAACATACTACTGGGATATAGGTGTAAGTTTTGGGAAGTTTAAAAGCTGTATGGCGTTTGGTAATGGCCCTAATAAAAATCTTGAATGTAAAACTTTAATGTAAATTAACCAAGTGAAAAAAGTAAGTCAATGTCACTCATATTGTAATACTGCTGTCATATATAATTGTAATCATGTATGAAGGTTGAACTCTGCTTGGATTATGATTTTTCTTAATAAATAGGTAAATAGGTAAATTGTAATTATTTTTTTAACTACGTTTCATTGGAACATACTGCTGTTATGAAGATTTAACCATGTCTGAAACTCTACGGCTTTTGGAGTCGAAATGGACTTGAACATCTTGAATATAAAACCTTTTTATACGGACTTACGAACGGACGGTCGGACAAGGCCACACTATTTGCCCGCTCTACTTGCGTGGCAAGGCATACCAATAATACGCACTACGCCAATTACAGTGTTTGAATAGTGTTATAAACATGACAGGTTGTTAGAAATGTGAATTTGTATTGTGCATTTACGGTAGTGACATTCTATATAAGAGCGTACATGATGTGTACCTCTAACGGATCTAAGGCTGCTGTGAGGATTGAACACCAGCTTAATTCAAAGTCTTTCTTAAAAGTTTAATTTTAAACCTATGTTGATGTATGTGTTATGAGTAATTTGTAAATAAACCTACAACGTCATAAACATACCGACCACTGATCATAACATGACAATCCCTTTACATAGGTATAATACACATTCGTTTTCTGACAGTTGATTAACTAGTGGTCAGTATGTTTATGACGTTATGTTTATATTTACAAATTAATCGTAATACATACAAACACATACACGCATATCAAACGGGTTTAAAACTAAACGTTTTAGAGAGACGCACATCATGTATTTGAGATAGTGCGCTTTCGATTTTGCTCTTTTGTTTTATGTAGGAGAGCAACGATTCGTTCAAGTAAAAAAAAAACAAAAAAATTGAACGCATCTTAAAGTCAGGAGGAGACTGTAACTGTAATATGTTAATTAATGTGTTATTATTGTACATGTAATATACGGTAGTCGTGACGTTGTGATCAAGCATTCCAATTAACCTCTTGATTAATTAGTCCAGTTTCTTTTGATTTTCAACCTGCTTGCATATTATTAAATTAAAAATGTTGAGTTTTCATTGGTTCTTTTTATTCTACCATAGGTTTAAATATACTATTGGTGCAATATAATCAACAATTAGATTTACTGGTTGAAACGTCTTTTAGAATGGTCGCTGAAATTTCCTTTGTATTTGTAGAGGTGTATTCAATAAAATGAAAATAGCACAATAGCTACCAGATATTGGAAGTTAGAGAATGGCAGGCAAATGAAATGAACATGCTGCAAAACAAACAGAGTCATTGTGTTGATTAGCTGACCTTCGATTAGTTGACTAGGGTGTGCAAATGACGTTTAAGGAGGTTGGCTGGGAAAGGACGTAGTGATGAGATTTTGTTTAAATTCATAATTAAAGCTTCTTTGGTATAATTTAGATTCAAAATTATCAAAAAAAGGCTAGGTCACCACACTTTTTTCCCCACTAGACGTCATTGAAGAAGGCACATATTTCTAACTTCAAAATTTCACTAAAAAGAGCAAAAATATTGTCATTGAACATTTTCACAATTGTTTTCATAACATTACGTTTATAGAAAAACAACAATTAATTTTCGATTGCATATATACATATCTTTCAAATCATACAAAAGCAATTGTAAACCTCGTTCGTCTTTTTACTTTAAAAAGCAAACATATATGGACCGTACCCCACCCACTTTTGTTTTTACCGAAAAAATAATTCAAGATAAAAAAATATGTTCTAATGATCAACTTTTTTTAAATCTTGTATATGTCAAGGTCCTATGGCATTTCTTTCAAAACAAGTAAACAATTATATAGGTCACCAGGCTTCTAATGATTTTTTATTAAAAATTCTTTAAATTACACTCATTTTGGACTTATTTTGACATTTTCAATGTAAAATACTGTACACACAATATTGACATGGAGATCGAAAATAAAATTAGCTCAGTATCTACTTTTATATATGTATTCCACTACTGAAAAACAAAAATCTGATTTATTCTATAGCAAAAGGATAAATTCTACTCAGAGCTACCCATACCCCCTATTTTGTTGACAACAAAAAATGATCACAAATGACGGAAAAAATATGGAAAAAAAAATTGCTTAAAATTTGGTATGTTACCATCTTAAATCCTACATTATATCCATATCTAATATAATGGAAAAAATGAAACAATTCTGTTGTCAAATAAAACTATGATTTAAAAAATAAAATGTTTAGACTTGAAGATGTCAAAACTTGCTTGCCCAGCCAACATCCTTAAATCAACCAACCCGATGCGACGCTACTTTATCTATATATATTCAGTCAAAATTGTTTGATAAAAAATCACTTAAAAATTAGTATCTAAGTGTGCCTAGGTAACCACATGTATAATGTTACACTTATCAATAAATATCAGTGATACAAGAAATGACGTACGTTATATTTTGTTCTTGTCATATAGTACATTTTTTGTAAATGAGGCGCTTAAATATTATAACCAAATATGGTTGCAGGAGAAACACTGATTCACAGTTTCCAAGAATGAAGACTATTTTTAAGTAATAGTTTTAAAAAACGTCATTAAAATAAACCAATAGCGAATGCCTATATAAGTTAAATGTATGGATACTACCCTTACAAGGCAAATTCGTTTTAAGAATTGACTTTCGTTATGGATGATGATCTTCCTTATAAGGTAATTTTTGACTTCCGTTTTAAGAATCGACACTCGTTATGGATATTGACCTCCATTGTTAGGTAATTTCTATGTTCCGCTTTAAGAATTGACAAACGTTATTGATATTGACAAGTTTTACATGTTACCGAAAACAAGTATTTTATCAGCAATTTATAATGTCATAAAGTACGAAAAGTATGCCATCAAATGATTTTTATCCGCATGATCCATGGATATATAGTATTACAGATTTTGAACCGAAGTTATCATAGAAAACGTACATATAACGTTAAAGAAACTCAAACTATAATTATACTAGAGCATACGATGGGCGGAGTGGGAATATGGGGGAAGGGGATAGTGGTGGTGTTCGTGCGTGTATACGTGTTCGGGGGTGGGGGCATCGTAAATACCCACACTTCAAGTTCACATGTATATCCTAGTCAACCGACTGACACACTGACGGACGGACATACATGTACACCCACATGTAAACCGTAAACGGTAATTTCTCATATGTGGTTCTGTCTTAAGTGGTTGAAACGAACAAATGATGTCTGTATTGCTACTTTAGTTCCCCTATACCCCACCCCTAAAAATGTTTTTTAACCACTTAGACCTATAACCACTTAAACATATAATGACTTCAAAAATATCTCTTGAACTACTGAATGTTAAGCACGGATGGACGGACGGGACCAACGACTGTATATCCGCTTGTTTCTTAGAAAATATACAAATATATTACTAACATATGTTGACAATGTTTGTTATAATTTTTCTGAAATGAAAAAATCTTTTCTTTTAACTATGGAAAAAAATAGCACACTCTTGGCATTATCAAATAGGACATTCATTTATTTTTAATTTTTTGTCAAGGTTATGAAACAGATGTCGTATTAACACGTAAACAAATATCATTTTCACATTATGTCTGTCTCATTAATATTTGCGTCATGTCGACGTAATTATTGCAGTATGGCCAAATATCTCAAGATTTCAAAACGTAAAAAGAGCGTAGTAGTTTCATATCGTTATATACGTACTGGGAGGTAACCGTCCTTAGACATCAAAGTTCGACTGTATAATGGTTGTGCAAGTTGTCTCACCTGTATTTCAAACGTTTGTTTTCTTAAAGGGACGCTGTCCGAAAGTAAAGCACATATTGGTGCATAATCAAATAACAATCTGTTTTTTTATTCATTAAAATGCATACATGAACAAATTGAAATAGACCAAATTAAGTATACAGTAATCTATTATAGAGACTTAATTTTGAAAGAAATAAAAAGAGATTTTCTTTATTGTTTGTGAATTCAATTATTTATTGATGGGACCGCAATATTTATAAGTAAGTAAGTAAGTAATCAAATTAATGATCCTGTAATAAATATGACGGTAAAGTGAATATTACATTTTTTTGCTCACGTGATAGCCATTAACGCATTAAGTTTTAACTACAATATGTTTACAATATGTAAAGCTATATCCACAAGTATAGCTTTAATGTGGGCTTTGGGGTCAATCCCACGAAGTGATACTTTTTTGCACCGGTATTAAATTCCATCAAAACCTCTTGTTTCTATCATATACAATTAAGGTATTGGTGTAATGTTTGTCAACGTATTAGTTTGTGCTTTATAAGCCAAACGTTACGGTTAATGCAGCTTTAATACTGAGAATACACAGAAGTGAAATTTTGCACGCTGGAGAGGACACAGGAAGTGTTATGTGCGCCCTTTGACAAGAAATACATCAAATATGTATAGTATAATTCCGTGCTTATTTGCATTGCTTTACCAAATAGATAAAACGTGTTTAACGTATTAAATGTCAGTATGCTTTTTAAATATTCTAATTGCAATCGTGTTCTCTTTAATGTTCAAACACTGCTTCAAATTAGTGCGCACGTACTCAATGAATCCCAACCCCCTCCACACACACACGCACACACACAAACACACACACATACACACCTGGAGTCTGGAAAATCGTAGTCATAAACACCTAATACGTTATCTAATTAACTCAAAGGGAGGAAACTGAGAAATGTTTTGGAGCGGTTAATCATCATATTTGTGTTTGTTCTCGTACTTGTCCATAACAAGCTAAAACCTACAATATATGTGTCAAAGCCCGAGGGTACCCGTCTATCGGAAGAATAATTCATTAACATATTGTAAACAGTCATTTAGTCTATTATGTGTCGTGTTGTTAATTTGCAACAATGTTGAATTATATATGTTGGTAGGTGTTGGGTATTATAATGTTAGGCCTCAAATAAAATGCCACTGCATAGCTATTTGTTTTATTTTAGCGAGTCAATTATGAACCGATGCCATGTACGTCCATAAATGCAGAACGTAATTGTCTTCTATTGTATACGAGTTCCGTAACATTTACATTCAAATATTTGCAGTTTAACATGTTAAATTAATGTGACGTATCTACCATTGCAACCGACAGCACGGCGCTATGCATCAGTCCGTTGCTTTTCAAAATCAATGGTTATAACATTGAAGGTACATTAACCGTAACTTTTAACTCATAAAATACAAATTAATTGAGTTAACCAACATAAGACAACTACCATTTTTGAACATTTATTAAATAGAAACAAGATATTTGGATGTTTTTTCAATAGCGGTACAGAAAGAAAGTGACGCTTCGAGGAGTTTAACTCAAAGTCCACACTTAAATTACACTCGCGGGTAAATATTGACGAGCGCATTAGCAGCTGACCTACACGGGAAAGTAATGTGATGAAAGGAATAATATTATCAAAGGTTAATGCGCTAAAGAATGTCACGTGAACAACAGGAATATAATTACTGGGGTCCCAGTGATGATTACAGACAATAAATACAACCCTTTTTTAATTCCCGAATGTATTACTACATACAGTCCACACTCAGTATCTCGAATTTCAAGGGACCGGAAAAAAAGTTCGAGTTATCCGAAGTTCGAATTAAACGATAATGGCATACTTGTTGTTTTTTTATTACCCCACCCACCTGTTTTACACTATGCATATACGTGTATATATTGCCGATATTTGCCGATTTTAATGAAATACATGATTTCTTCCTTCATATATGTTTATGAATATGTTTCTTTTCATGTTAAAGCAGTATAAGAAAACGTTTTGGTAATGAAATAAATCAGCAAAATATTCATGATTTCATAATTTATTAAAAACGGAGAAAGGTATATACATGTATACAATGAAACAACGTTTTCAATATTGTCACAAATGCATTTCTATAAATAGACGTTTAGATTTACACAGACAGTATATCGATTATAAGAAATTATATTTAAACGAAACAATTTACAATATTCAGGTCTTTAAGTCTATGTTCTTTCGGTGTTTTCACTATCTACTCTCTTAAAAAACGACATAATGTCACTTTGTTTTCTGCACACTTTTGACAAGTGCATGCTTGTAACGAATCTATCTAAGATTGCCATGGCTGGGAATACCGACCTAGAATTTTCCTGTTTATATGAGAGAGAGAGGAATTCTCTGGATTTCTCAACTGGTCCAAAGCATAGTGCCGATCTAGCTATCCCCCCGGGTTTGATACCGGGTCCTTCACTAGATTGCTGGGCGCTTTGGTCAATGGAAAGAGTTTTGTGTTCAGACATGCTGAATTAATGATTTGATTACATTAAACATTCGAATTTTATAGCAAAAAACAGAACATTGACAACTGCCACTCATAAATTAATTAGTTATACGTTTCGTCCATGTCAAATTAGTATAATTATTATAATTGTTTTAACCCACGCGATGGCCATTGTTTTCACTTAGCGTAAACAAACTTCCTCGTTAACAAGCCTTAATTTATCATGAAAAATCAGAGACAACACAAGAAAATAAATTAACAAACATGTCACCATGATTTATTTGTTACAGGTGAAATCATCTCATCAATTATCACCTTTTGTTTGCTTCACAATCAACTTCGACGCCGGCTTGTGTTTGATCAAACTTGCATTTTTCACTTTAATTGAACTTCGAATTAGCGAGAGTAAATTAATGTATAGATTCGTGTTTGGGACCAGAAAAATAGTTCGAATTATCCGATAATTCGAATTATCGAAATTCGACTTAAAAGAAGTCAAATTGCATAGAAATAGAAGGAATAAAATTGGGACCGTGAAAAAAATTCGACTTAAGCGGAAATTCGAAATAAGCGAGTTCGAGTTACTGAGAGTAGACTGTACTTGTTTGGCTCTATGCTTGTGTTTTTTTTTGTATACATTTCACTAAATAATATTATACATATTATTTCGTATTCTCAATGTATGTGTTACTTACGGACTGTGTCTCTTAAACATAATCAAATTTAACTCGATGGTGTTAGTTGTATTTTGTTCATCATTGACGCTTGTGCATACCTAAACACAAATATTCCCCGGTTCAGGCTTAACGCGTCAGATGGCGTTGGTGGAATATCAGATCAACACGTGCATATGTAGGAATAACGGGCTACGTTCGCTCAGGTTTCTTTGATTATAATATATAAATGTATAGTAATAAGAAATACATAGACATTCATTAAATATATGTTCATAAACGCCTTTTAATTTAATTAACACTAAAACCATAGCTCTCTTCGATAATAGTTAACTGTATGTATGTCTGATGTATTAGGCACATACACCATGGACCTTCATGTATGTATACAGTAGCAGTATTTGACACATACAACATGGACCTACATGTATGTATACAGTAGCAGTATTTGACACATACAACATGGACCTACATGTATGTATACTGTAGCAGTATTTGATACATACAACATGGACCTACATGTATGTATACTGTAGCTGTATTTGACACATACAACATGGACCTACATGTATGTATACAGTAGCAGTATTTGACACATACAACATGGACCTACATGTATGTATACAGTAGCAGTATTTGATACATACAACATGGACCTACATGTATGTATACTATAGCAGTATTTGATACATACAACATGAACCTACATGTATGTATACTGTAGCTGTATTTGACACATACAACATGGACCTACATGTATGTATACAGTAGCAGTATTTGACACATACAACATGGACCTACATGTATGTATACAGTAGCAGTATTTGATACATACAACATGGACCTACATGTATGTATACTGTAGCAGTATTTGATACATACAACATGGACCTACATGTATGTATACTGTAGCTGTATTTGACACATACAACATGGAGCTACATGTATGTATACAGTAGCAGTATTGACACATACAACATGGACCTACATGTATGTATACAGTAGCAGTATTGACACATACAACATGGACCTACATATATGTATACAGTAGCAGTATTTGATACATACAACATGGAGCTACATGTATGTATACAGTAGCAGTATTGACACATACAACATGGACCTACATGTATGTATACAGTAGCAGTATTGACACATACAACATGGACCTACATATATATATACAGTAGCAGTATTTGATACATACAACATGGACCTACATGTATGTATACAGTAGCAGTATTGATACATACAACATGGACCTGGATGTATGTATACAGTAGCAGTATTGACACATACAACATGGACCTACATGTATGTATACAGTAGCAGTATTGACACATACAACATGGACCTACATGTATGTATACAGTAGCAGTATTGACGCATACAACATGGACCTACATATATGTATACAGTAGCAGTATTTGATACATACAACATGGACCTACATGTATGTATACAGTAGCAGTATTGACACATACAACATGGACCTACATATATGTATACTGTAGCAGTATTTGATGCATACAACATGGACCTACATGTATGTATACAGTAGCAGTATTGACACATACAACATGGACCTACATGTATGTATACAGTAGCAGTATTGACACATACAACATGGACCGACATGTATGTATACAGTATCAGTATTGACACATACAACATGGAGCTACATGTATGTATACAGTAGCAGTATTGACACATACAGCATGGACCTACATGTATGTATACAGTAGCAGTATTGACACATACAACATGGACCTACATGTACGTATACAGTAGCAGTATTGACACATACAGCATGGACCTACATGTACGTATACAGTAGCAGTATTGACACATACAACATGGAACTACATGTATGTATACAGTAGCAGTATTGACACATACAACATGGAGCTACATGTATGTATACAGTAGCAGTATTGACACATACAACATGGAGCTACATGTATGTATACAGTAGCAGTATTGACACATACAACATGGAGCTACATGTATGTATACAGTAGCAGTATTGACACATACAACATATACCTACATGTATGTATACAGTAGCAGTATTGACACATACAACATATACCTACATGTATGTATACAGTAGCAGTATTGACACATACAACATGGAGCTACATGTATGTATACAGTAGCAGTATTGACACATACAACATGGAGCTACATGTATGTATAGAGTAGCAGTATTGATACATACAACATGGAGCTACATGTATGTATACAGTAGCAGTATTGACACATACAACATGGACCTACATGTATGTATACAGTAGCAGTATTGACACATACAACATGGACCTACATGTATGTATACATTAGCAGTATTGACACATACAACATAGACCTACATGTATGTATACAGTAGCAGTATTTGATACATACAACATGGACCTACATATATGTATACAGTAGCAGTATTAACACATACAACATGGACCTACATATATGTATACAGTAGCAGTATTGACACATACAGCATGGACCTACATGTATGTATACAGTAGCAGTATTGACACATACAACATGGACCTACATGTATGTACACTATAGCTGTATTTGACACATACAACATGGACCTACATGTATGTATACAGTAGCAATATTTGACACATACAACATGGACCTACATGCATGTATACAGTAGCAGTATTTGATACATACAACATGGACCTACATGTATGTATACTGTAGCAGTATTTGATACATACAACATGGACCTACATGTATGTATACTGTAGCTGTATTTGACACATACAACATGGACCTATATGTATGTATACAGTAGCAGTATTTGACACATACAACATGGACCTACATGTATGTATACAGTAGCAGTATTTGATACATACAACATGGACCTACATGTATGTATAATGTAGCAGTATTTGATACATACAACATGGACCTACATGTATGTATACTGTAGCTGTATTTGACACATACAACATGGAGCTACATGTATGTAAACAGTAGCAGTATTGACACATACAACATGGACCTACATGTATGTATACAGTAGCAGTATTGACACATACAACATGGACCTACATATATGTGTACAGTAGCAGTATTTGATACATACAACATGGAGCTACATGTATGTATACAGTAGCAGTATTGACACATACAACATGGACCTACATGTATGTATACAGTAGCAGTATTGACACATACAACATGGACCTACATATATGTATACAGTAGCAGTATTTGATACATACAACATGGACCTACATGTATGTATACAGTAGCAGTATTGATACATACAACATGGACCTGCATGTATGTATACAGTAGCAGTATTGACACATACAACATGGACCTATATGTATGTATACAGTAGCAGTATTGACACATACAACATGGACCTACATGTATGTATACAGTAGCAGTATTGACACATACAACATGGACCTACATATATGTATACAGTAGCAGTATTTGATACATACAACATGGACCTACATTTATGTATACAGTAGCAGTATTGACACATACAACATGGACCTACATATATGTATACTGTAGCAGTATTTGATGCATACAACATGGACCTACATGTATGTATACAGTAGGAGTATTAACACATACAACATGAACCTACATGTATGTATACAGTAGCAGTATTGACACATACAACATAGACCTACATGTGTGTATACAGTAGCAGTATTAACACATACAACATGGAGCTACATGTGTGTATACAGTAGCAGTATTAACACATACAACATGGACCTACATGTATGTATACAGTAGCAGTATTGACACATACAACATGGACCTACATGTATGTATACAGTAGCAGTATTGACACATACAACATGGACCTACATGTATGTATACAGTAGCAGTATTGACACATACAACATGGAACTACATGTATGTATATAGTAGCAGTATTGACACATACAACATGGACCTACATGTATGTATACAGTAGCAGTATTGACACATACAACATGGAGCTACATATATGTATACAGTAGCAGTATTGACACATACAACATGAATCTACATGTATGTATACAGTCGCAGTATTGACACATACAACATGGAACTACATGTATGTATACAGTAGCAGTATTGGCACATACAACATGGACCTACATGTATTTATACAGTAGCAGTATTGACACATATAACATGGACCTACATGTATGTATACAGTAGCAGTATTGACACATACAACATGGAACTGCATGTATGTATACAGTAGCAGTATTGACACATACAACATGGACCTGCATGTGTGTATACAGTAGCAGTATTGACACATACAACATGGAACTACATGTGTGTATACAGTAGCAGTTTTGACACATACAACATGGACCTACATGTATGTATACAGTAGCAGTATTGACACATACAACATGGACCTACATGTATGTATACAGTAGCAGTATTGACACATAAAACATGGACCTACATGTATGTATACAGTAGCAGTATTGACACATACAACATGGACCTACATGTATGTATACAGTAGCAGTATTGACACATACAGCAGGGAACTACATGTATGTATACAGTAGCAGTATTGACACATACAGCATGGACCTACATGTTTGTATACAGTAGCAGTATTCTCACATACAACATGGACCTACATGTATGTATACAGTAGCAGTATTGACACATACAGCATGGAACTACATGTATTTATACAGTAGCAGTATTGACACATACAGCATGGACCTACATGTATGTATACAGTAGCAGTATTGACACATACAACATGGACCTACATGTATGTATACAGTAGGAGTATTAACACATACAACATTGACCTACATGTATGTAAACAGTAGCAGTATTGACACATACAACATGGACCTACATGTATGTATACAGTAGCAGTATTAACACATACAACATGGACCTACATGTATGTATACAGTAGCAGTATTGACACATACAACATGGAACTACATGTATGTATACAGTAGCAGTATTGACACATACAACATGGACCTACATGTATGTATACAGTAGCAGTATTGGCACATACAACATGAACCTACATGTATGTATACAGTAGCAGTATTGACACATACAACATGGACCTACATGTATGTATACAGTAGCAGTATTGACACATACATCATGGACCTACATGTATTTACAGTAGCAGTAATGACACATACAACATGGAACTACATGTATGTAAACAGTAGCAGTATTGACACATACAACATGGACCTACATGTATGTATACAGTAGCAGTATTAACACATACAACATGGACCTACATGTATGTATACAGTAGCAGTATTGACACATACAACATGGAACTACATGTATGTATACAGTAGCAGTATTGACACATAAAACATGGACCTACATGTATGTATACAGTAGCAGTATTGGCACATACAACATGGACCTACATGTATGTATACAGTAGCAGTATTGACACATACAACATGGACCTACATGTATGTATACAGTAGCAGTATTGACAATTACATCATGGACCTACATGTATTTACAGTAGCAGTAATGACACATACAACATGGAACTACATGTATGTATACAGTAGGAGTATTGACACATACAACATGGAACTACATGTATGTATACAGTAGCAGTATTGACACATACAACATGGACCTACATGTATGTATACAGTAGCAGTATTAACACATATAACATGGACCTACATGTATGTATACAGTAGCAGTATTGACACATACAACATGGAACTACATGTATGTATACAGTAGCAGTATTGACACATACAACATATACCTACATGTATGTATACAGTAGGAGTATTCGACACATACAACATGGAACTACATGTATGTATACAGTAGCAGTATTGACACATACAACATGGACCTACATGTATGTATACAGTAGCAGTATTGACACATACAACATGGAGCTACATGTATGTATGCAGTAGCAGTATTGACACATACAGCATGGAACTACATGTATGTATACAGTAGCAGTATTGACACATACAGCATGGACCTACATGTATGTATACAGTAGCAGTATTGACACATACAACACGGACCTAAATGTATGTATACAGTAGGAGTATAAACACATACAACATGGACATACATGTATGTATACAGTAGCAGTATTGACACATACAACATGGACCTACATATATGTATACAGTAGCAGTATTGACACATACAACATGGACCTACATGTATGTATACAGTAGCAGTATTGACACATAAAACATGGACCTACATGTATGTATACAGTAGCAGTATTGGCACATACAACATGGACCTACATGTATGTATACAGTAGCAGTATTGACACATACAACATGGACCTACATGTATGTATACAGTAGCAGTATTGACAATTACATCATGGACCTACATGTATTTACAGTAGCAGTAATGACACATACAACATGGAACTACATGTATGTATACAGTAGGAGTATTGACACATACAACATGGAACTACATGTATGTATACAGTAGCAGTATTGACACATACAACATGGACCTACATGTATGTATACAGTAGCAGTATTAACACATATAACATGGACCTACATGTATGTATACAGTAGCAGTATTGACACATACAACATGGAACTACATGTATGTATACAGTAGCAGTATTGACACATACAACATATACCTACATGTATGTATACAGTAGGAGTATTCGACACATACAACATGGAACTACATGTATGTATACAGTAGCAGTATTGACACATACAACATGGACCTACATGTATGTATACAGTAGCAGTATTGACACATACAACATGGAGCTACATGTATGTATGCAGTAGCAGTATTGACACATACAGCATGGAACTACATGTATGTATACAGTAGCAGTATTGACACATACAGCATGGACCTACATGTATGTATACAGTAGCAGTATTGACACATACAACACGGACCTAAATGTATGTATACAGTAGGAGTATAAACACATACAACATGGACATACATGTATGTATACAGTAGCAGTATTGACACATACAACATGGACCTACATATATGTATACAGTAGCAGTATTGACACATACAACATGGACCTACATGTATGTATACAGTAGCAGTATTGACAAATACAACATGGAGCTACATGTATGTATACAGTAGCAGTATTAACACATACAACATGGACCTACATGTATGTATACAGTAGCAGTATTAACACATACAACATGGACCTACATGATGTATACAGTAGCAGTATTGACACATACAACATGGACCTACATGTATGTATACAGTAGCAGTATTAACACATACAACATGGACCTACATGTATGTATACAGTAGCAGTATTAACACATACAACATGGACCTACATGTATGTATACAGTAGCAGTATTAACACATACAACATGGACCTACATGTATGTATACAGTAGCAGTATTAACACATACAACATGGACCTACATGTATGTATACAGTAGCAGTATTAACACATACAACATGGACCTACATGATGTATACAGTAGCAGTATTGACACATACAACATGGAACTACATGTATGTATACAGTAGCAGTATTGACACATACAACATGGAGCTACATGTATGTATACAGTAGCAGTATTAACACATACAACATGGACCTACATGTATGTATACAGTAGCAGTATTAACACATACAACATGGACCTACATGTATGTATACAGTAGCAGTATTGACACATACAACATATACCTACATGTATGTATACAGTAGGAGTATTCGACACATACAACATGGAACTACATGTATGTATACAGTAGCAGTATTGACACATACAACATGGACCTACATGTATGTATACAGTAGCAGTATTGACACATACAACATGGAGCTACATGTATGTATGCAGTAGCAGTATTGACACATACAGCATGGAACTACATGTATGTATACAGTAGCAGTATTGACACATACAGCATGGACCTACATGTATGTATACAGTAGCAGTATTGACACATACAACACGGACCTAAATGTATGTATACAGTAGGAGTATTAACACATACAACATGAACCTACATGTATGTATACAGTAGCAGTATTGACACATACAACATAGACCTACATGTGTTTATACAGTAGCAGTATTAACACATACAACATGGAGCTACATGTATGTATACAGTAGCAGTATTAACACATACAACATATACCTACATGTATGTATACAGTAGGAGTATTCGACACATACAACATGGACCTACATGTATGTATACAGTAGCAGTATTGACACATACAACATGGACCTACATGTATGTATACAGTAGCAGTATTGACACATACAACATGGAACTACATGTATGTATATAGTAGCAGTATTGACACATTCAACATGGACCTACATGTATGTATACAGTAGCAGTATTGACACATACAACATGGAGCTACATATATGTATACAGTAGCAGTATTGACACATACAACATGAATCTACATGTATGTATACAGTCGCAGTATTGACACATACAACATGGAACTACATGTATGTATACAGTAGCAGTATTGGCACATACAACATGGACCTACATGTATTTATACAGTAGCAGTATTGACACATATAACATGGACCTACATGTATGTATACAGTAGCAGTATTGACACATACAACATGGAACTGCATGTATGTATACAGTAGCAGTATTGACACATACAACATGGACCTGCATGTGTGTATACAGTAGCAGTATTGACACATACAACATGGAACTACATGTGTGTATACAGTAGCAGTTTTGACACATACAACATGGACCTACATGTATGTATACAGTAGCAGTATTGACACATACAACATGGACCTACATGTATGTATACAGTAGCAGTATTGACACATAAAACATGGACCTACATGTATGTATACAGTAGCAGTATTGACACATACAACATGGACCTACATGTATGTATACAGTAGCAGTATTGACACATACAGCAGGGAACTACATGTATGTATACAGTAGCAGTATTGACACATACAGCATGGACCTACATGTTTGTATACAGTAGCAGTATTCTCACATACAACATGGACCTACATGTATGTATACAGTAGCAGTATTGACACATACAGCATGGAACTACATGTATTTATACAGTAGCAGTATTGACACATACAGCATGGACCTACATGTATGTATACAGTAGCAGTATTGACACATACAACATGGACCTACATGTATGTATACAGTAGGAGTATTAACACATACAACATTGACCTACATGTATGTAAACAGTAGCAGTATTGACACATACAACATGGACCTACATGTATGTATACAGTAGCAGTATTAACACATACAACATGGACCTACATGTATGTATACAGTAGCAGTATTGACACATACAACATGGAGCTACATGTATGTATACAGTAGCAGTATTGACACATACAACATGGACCTACATGTATGTATACAGTAGCAGTATTGGCACATACAACATGAACCTACATGTATGTATACAGTAGCAGTATTGACACATACAACATGGACCTACATGTATGTATACAGTAGCAGTATTGACACATACATCATGGACCTACATGTATTTACAGTAGCAGTAATGACACATACAACATGGAACTACATGTATGTAAACAGTAGCAGTATTGACACATACAACATGGACCTACATGTATGTATACAGTAGCAGTATTAACACATACAACATGGACCTACATGTATGTATACAGTAGCAGTATTGACACATACAACATGGAACTACATGTATGTATACAGTAGCAGTATTGACACATAAAACATGGACCTACATGTATGTATACAGTAGCAGTATTGGCACATACAACATGGACCTACATGTATGTATACAGTAGCAGTATTGACACATACAACATGGACCTACATGTATGTATACAGTAGCAGTATTGACAATTACATCATGGACCTACATGTATTTACAGTAGCAGTAATGACACATACAACATGGAACTACATGTATGTATACAGTAGGAGTATTGACACATACAACATGGAACTACATGTATGTATACAGTAGCAGTATTGACACATACAACATGGACCTACATGTATGTATACAGTAGCAGTATTAACACATATAACATGGACCTACATGTATGTATACAGTAGCAGTATTGACACATACAACATGGAACTACATGTATGTATACAGTAGCAGTATTGACACATACAACATATACCTACATGTATGTATACAGTAGGAGTATTCGACACATACAACATGGAACTACATGTATGTATACAGTAGCAGTATTGACACATACAACATGGACCTACATGTATGTATACAGTAGCAGTATTGACACATACAACATGGAGCTACATGTATGTATGCAGTAGCAGTATTGACACATACAGCATGGAACTACATGTATGTATACAGTAGCAGTATTGACACATACAGCATGGACCTACATGTATGTATACAGTAGCAGTATTGACACATACAACACGGACCTAAATGTATGTATACAGTAGGAGTATAAACACATACAACATGGACATACATGTATGTATACAGTAGCAGTATTGACACATACAACATGGACCTACATATATGTATACAGTAGCAGTATTGACACATACAACATGGACCTACATGTATGTATACAGTAGCAGTATTGACACATACAACATGGAGCTACATGTATGTATACAGTAGCAGTATTAACACATACAACATGGACCTACATGTATGTATACAGTAGCAGTATTAACACATACAACATGGACCTACATGATGTATACAGTAGCAGTATTGACACATACAACATGGACCTACATGTATGTATACAGTAGCAGTATTAACACATACAACATGGACCTACATGTATGTATACAGTAGCAGTATTAACACATACAACATGGACCTACATGTATGTATACAGTAGCAGTATTAACACATACAACATGGACCTACATGTATGTATACAGTAGCAGTATTAACACATACAACATGGACCTACATGTATGTATACAGTAGCAGTATTAACACATACAACATGGACCTACATGTATGTATACAGTAGCAGTATTAACACATACAACATGGACCTACATGTATGTATACAGTAGCAGTATTGACACATACAACATGGACCTACATGTATGTATACAGTAGCAGTATTGACACATACAACATGGAACTACATGTATGTATACAGTAGCATTATTAACACATACAACATGGACCTGCATGTATGTATACAGTAGCAGTATTGACACATACAACATGGACCTACATGTATGTATACAGTAGCAGTATTGACACATACAGCATTGATCTTCATGTATGTATACAGTAGCAGTATTGACACATACAACATGGACCTACATGTATGTATACAGTAGCAGTATTGACACCTACAACATGGACCTACATGTATGTATACAGTAGCAGTATTGACACATACAACATGGACCTACAATTAACCTCTTGATTAATTAGTCCAGTTTCTTTTGATTTTCAACCTGCTTGTATATTATTAAATTAAAAATGTTGAGTTTTCATTGGTTCTTTTTATTCTACCATAGGTTTAAATATACTATTGGTGCAATATAATCAACAATTAGATTTACTGGTTGAAACGTCTTTTAGAATGGTCGCTGAAATTTCCTTTGTATTTGTAGAGGTGTATTCAATAAAATGAAAATAGCACAATAGCTACCAGCTATTGGAAGTTAGAGAATGGCAGGCAAATGAAATGAACATGCTGCAAAACAAACAGAGTCATTGTGTTGATTAGCTGACCTTCGATTAGTTGACTAGGGTGTGCAAATGACGTTTAAGGAGGTTGGCTGGGAAAGGACGTAGTGATGAGATTTTGTTTAAATTCATATTTAAAGCTTCTTTGGTATAATTTAGATTCAAAATTATCAAAAAAAGGCTAGGTCACCACACTTTTTTCCCCACTAGACGTCATTGAAGAAGGCACATATTTCTAACTTCAAAATTTCACTAAAAAGAGCAAAAATATTGTCATTGAACATTTTCACAATTGTTTTCATAACATTACATTTATAGAAAAACAACAATTAATTTTCGATTGCATATATACATATCTTTCAAATCATACAAAAGCAATTGTAAACCTCGTTCGTCTTTTTACTTTAAAAAGCAAACATATATGGACCGTACCCCACCCACTTTTGTTTTTACCGAAAAAATAATTCAAGATAAAAAAATATGTTCTAATGATCAACTTTTTTTAAAACTTGTATATCTCAAGGTCCTATGGCATTTCTTTCAAAACAAGTAAACAATTATATAGGTCACATTTTCAATGTAAAATACTGTACACACAATATTGACATGGAGATCGAAAATAAAATTAGCTCAGTATCTACTTTTATATATGTATTCCACTACTAAAAAACAAAAATCTGATTTATTCTATAGCAAAAGGATAAATTCTACTCAGAGCTACCCATACTCCCTATTTTGTTGACAACAAAAAATGATCACAAATGACGGAAAAAATATGAAAAAAAATATTGCTTAAAATTTGGTATGTTACCATCTTAAATCCTACATTATATCCATATCTAATAGAATGGAAAAAATGAAACAATTCTGTTGTCAAATAAAACTATGATTTAAAAAATAAAATGTTTAGACTTGAAGATGTCAAAACTTGCCCAGCCAACATCCTTAAATCAACCAACCCAAAAATTAGTATCTAAGTGTGCCTAGGTAACCACATGTATAATGTTACACTTATCAATAAATATCAGTGATACAAGAAATGTCATACGTTATATTTTGTTCTTGTCATATAGTACATTTTTTGTAAATGAGGCGCTTAAATATTATAACCAAATATGGTTGCAGGAGAAACACTGATTCACAGTTTCCAAGAATGAAGACTATTTTTAAGTAATAGTTTTAAAAAACGTCATTAAAATAAACCAATAGCGAATGCCTATATAAGTTAAATGAATGGATACTACCCTTACAAGGCAAATTCGTTTTAAGAATTTACTTTCGTTATGGATGATGATCTTCCTTATAAGGTAATTTTTGACTTCCGTTTTAAGAATCGACACTCGTTATGGATATTGACCTCCATTGTTAGGTAATTTCTATGTTCCGCTTTAAGAATTGACAAACGTTATTGATATTGACCAGTTTTACATGTTACCGAAAACAAGTATTTTATCAGCAATTTATAATGTCATAAAGTACGAAAAGTATGCCATCAAATGATTTTTATCCGCATGATCCATGGATATATAGTATTACAGATTTTGAACCGAAGTTATCATAGAAAACGTACATATAACGTTTAAGAAACTCAAACTATAATTATACTAGAGCATACGATGGGCGGAGTGGGAATATGGGGGAAGGGGATAGTGGTGGTGTTCGTGCGTGTATACGTGTTCGGGGGTGGGGGCATCGTAAATACCCACACTTCAAGTTCACATGTATATCCTAGTCAACCGACTGACACACTGACGGACGGACATACATGTACACCCACATGTAAACCGTAAACGGTAATTTCTCGTATGTGGTTCTGTCTTAAGTGGTTGAAACGAACAAATGATGTCTGTATTGCTACTTTAGTTCCCCTATACCCCACCCCTAAAAATGTTTTTTAACCACTTAGACCTATAACCACTTAAACATATAATGACTTCAAAAATATCTCTTGAACTACTGAATGTTAAGCACGGATGGACGGACGGGACCAACGACTGTATATCCGCTTGTTTCTTAGAAAATATACAAATATATTACTAACATATGTTGACAATGTTTGTTATAATTTTTCTGAAATGAAAAAATCTTTTCTTTTAACTATGGAAACAAATAGCACACTCTTGGCATTATCAAATAGGACATTCATTTATTTTTAATTTTTTGTCAAGGTTATGAAACAGATGTCGTATTAACACGTAAACAAATATCATTTTCACATTATGTCTGTCTCATTAATATTTGCGTCATGTCGACGTAATTATTGCAGTATGGCCAAATATCTCAAGATTTCAAAACGTAAAAGTAGCGTAGTAGTTTCATATCGTTATATACGTACTGGGAGGTAACCGTCCTTAGACATCAAAGTTCGACTGTATAATGGTTGTGCAAGTTGTCTCACCTGTATTTCAAACGTTTGTTTTCTTAAAGGGACGCTGTCCGAAAGTAAAGCACATATTGGTGCATAATCAAATAACAATCTGATTTTTTATTCATTAAAATGCATACATGAACAAATTGAAATAGACCAAATTAAGTATACAGTAATCTATTATAGAGACTTAATTTTGAAAGAAATAAAAAGAGATTTTCTTTATTGTTTGTAAATTCAATTATTTATTGATGGGACCGCAATATTTATAAGTAAGTAAGTAAGTAATCAAATTAATGATCCTGTAATAAATATGACGGTAAAGTGAATATTACATTTTTTTGCTCACGTGATAGCCATTAACGCATTAAGTTTTAACTACAATATGTTTACAATATGTAAAGCTATATCCACAAGTATAGCTTTAATGTGGGCTTTGGGGTCAATCCCACGAAGTGATACTTTTTTGCACCGGTATTAAATTCCATCAAAACCTCTTGTTTCTATCATATACAATTAAGGTATTGGTGTAATGTTTGTCAACGTATTAGTTTGTGCTTTATAAGCCAAACGTTACGGTTAATGCAGCTTTAATACTGAGAATACACAGAAGTGAAATTTTGCACGCTGGAGAGGACACAGGAAGTGTTATGTGCGCCCTTTGACAAGAAATACATCAAATATTTATAGTATAATTCCGTGCTTATTTGCATTGCTTTACCAAATAGATAAAACGTGTTTAACGTATTAAATGTCAGTATGCTTTTTAAATATTCTAATTGCAATCGTGTTCTCTTTAATGTTCAAACACTGCTTCAAATTAGTGCGCACGTACTCAATGAATCCCAACCCCCTCCACACACACACGCACACACACAAACACACACACATACACACCTGGAGTCTGGAAAATCGTAGTCATAAACACCTAATACGTTATCTAATTAACTCAAAGGGAGGAAACTGAGAAATGTTTTGGAGCGGTTAATCATCATATTTGTGTTTGTTCACGTACTTGTCCACAACAAGCTAAAACCTACAATATATGTGTCAAAGCCCGAGGGTACACGTCTATCGGAAGAATAATTCATTAACATATTTTAAACAGTCATTTAGTCTATTATGTGTCGTGTTGTTAATTTGCAACAATGTTGACTTATATATGTTGGTAGGTGTTGGGTATTATAATGTTAGGCCTCAAATAAAATGCCACTGCACAGCTTTTGTTTTATTTTAGCGAGTCAATTATGAACCGATGCCATGTACGTCCATAAATGCAGAACGTAATTGTCTTCTATTGTATACGAGTTCCGTAACATTTACATTCAAATATTTGCAGTTTAACATGTTAAATTAATGTGACGTATCTACCATTGCAACCGACAGCACGGCGCTATGCATCAGTCCGTTGCTTTTCAAAATCAATGGTTATAACATTGAAGGTACATTAACCGTAACTTTTAACTCATAAAATACAAATTAATTGTGTTAACCAACATTAGACAACTACCATTTTTGAACATTTATTAAATAGAAACAAGATATTTGGATGTTTTTTCAATAGCGGTACAGAAAGAAAGTGCCGCTTCGAGGAGTTTAACTCAAAGTCCACACTTAAATTACACTCGCGGGTAAATATTGACGAGCGCATTAGCAGCTGACCTACACGGGAAAGTAATGTGATGAAAGGAATAATATTATCAAAGGTTAATGCGCTAAAGAATGTCACGTGAACAACAGGAATATAATTACTGGGGTCCCAGTGATGATTACAGACAATAAATACAACCCTTTTTTAATTCCCGAATGTATTACTACATACTTGTTTGGCTCTATGCTTGTGTTTTTTTTGTATACATTTCACTAAATAATATTATACATATTATTTCGTATTCTCAATGTATGTGTTACTTACGGACTGTGTCTCTTAAACATAATCAAATTTAACTCGATGGTGTTAGTTGTATTTTGTTCATCATTGACGCTTGTGCATACCTAAACACAAATATTCCCCGGTTCAGGCTTAACGCGTCAGATGGCGTTGGTGGAATATCAGATCAACACGTGCATATGTAGGAATAACGGGCTACGTTCGCTCAGGTTTCTTTGATTATAATATATAAATGTATAGTAATAAGAAATACATAGACATTCATTAAATATATGTTCATAAACGCCTTTTAATTTAATTAACACTAAAACCATAGCTCACTTCGATAATAGTTAACTGTATGTATGTCAGATGTATTAGGCACATACACCATGGACCTTCATGTATGTATACAGTAGCAGTATTTGACACATACAACATGGACCTACATGTATGTATACAGTAGCAGTATTTGACACATACAACATGGACCTACATGTATGTATACTGTAGCAGTATTTGATACATACAACATGGACCTACATGTATGTATACTGTAGCTGTATTTGACACATACAACATGGACCTACATGTATGTATACAGTAGCAGTATTTGACATATACAACATGGACCTACATGTATGTATACAGTAGCAGTATTTGATACATACAACATGGACCTACATGTATGTATACTGTAGCAGTATTTGATACATACAACATGGACCTACATGTATGTATACTGTAGCTGTATTTGACACATACAACATGGACGTACATGTATGTATACAGTAGCAGTATTTGACACATACAACATGGACCTACATGTATGTATACAGTAGCAGTATTTGATACATACAACATGGACCTACATGTATGTATACTGTAGCAGTATTTGATACATACAACATGGACCTACATGTATGTATACTGTATCTGTATTTGACACATACAACATGGAGCTACATGTATGTATACAGTAGCAGTATTGACACATACAACATGGACCTACATGTATGTATACAGTAGCAGTATTGACACATACAACATGGACCTACATAAATGTATACAGTAGCAGTATTTGATACATACAACATGGAGCTACATGTATGTATACAGTAGCAGTATTGACACATACAACATGGACCTACATGTATGTATACAGTAGCAGTATTGACACATACAACATGGACCTACATATATGTATACAGTAGCAGTATTTGATACATACAACATGGACCTACATGTATGTATACAGTAGCAGTATTGATACATACAACATGGACCTGCATGTATGTATACAGTAGCAGTATTGACACATACAACATGGACCTACATGTATGTATACAGTAGCAGTATTGACACATACAACATGGACCTACATGTATGTATACAGTAGCAGTATTGACACATACAACATGGACCTACATATATGTATACAGTAGCAGTATTTGATACATACAACATGGACCTACATGTATGTATACAGTAGTAGTATAGACACATACAACATGGACCTACATTTATGTATACTGTAGCAGTATTTGATGCATACAACATGGACCTACATGTATGTATACAATAGCAGTATTGACACATACAACATGGACCTACATGTATGTATACAGTAGCAGTATTGACATATACAACATGGACCGACATGTATGTATACAGTAGCAGTATTGACACATACAACATGGAGCTACATGTATGTATACAGTAGCAGTATTGACACATACAGCATGGACCTACATGTATGTATACAGTAGCAGTATTGACACATACAACATGGACCTACATGTACGTATACAGTAGCAGTATTGACACATACAGCATGGACCTACATGTACGAATACAGTAGCAGTATTGACACATACAACATGGAACTACATGTATGTATACAGTAACAGTATTGACACATACAACATGGAGCTACATGTATGTATACAGTAGCAGTATTGACACATACAACATGGAGCTACATGTATGTATACAGTAGCAGTATTGACACATACAACATGGAGCTACATGTATGTATACAGTAGCAGTATTGACACATACAACATGGAGCTACATGTATGTATACAGTAGCAGTATTGACACATACAACATATACCTACATGTATGTATACAGTAGCAGTATTGACACATACAACATGGAGCTACATGTATGTATACAGTAGCAGTATTGACACATACAACATGGAGCTACATGTATGTATACAGTAGCAGTATTGACACATACAACATGGAGCTACATGTATGTATACAGTAGCAGTATTGACACATACAACATGGACCTACATGTATGTATACAGTAGCAGTATTGACACATACAACATGGACCTACATGTATGTATACATTAGCAGTATTGACACATACAACATAGACCTACATGTATGTATACAGTAGCAGTATTTGATACATACAACATGGACCTACATATATGTATACAGTAGCAGTATTAACACATACAACATGGACCTACATATATGTATACAGTAGCAGTATTGACACATACAGCATGGACCTACATGTATGTATACAGTAGCAGTATTGACACATACAACATGGACCTACATGTATGTATACTATAGCTGTATTTGACACATACAACATGGACCTACATGTATGTATACAGTAGCAGTATTTGACACATACAACATGGACCTACATGTATGTATACAGTAGCAGTATTTGATACATACAACATGGACCTACATGTATGTATACTGTAGCAGTATTTGATACATACAACATGGACCTACATGTATGTATACTGTAGCTGTATTTGACACATACAACATGGACCTACATGTATGTATACAGTAGCAGTATTTGACACATACAACATGGACCTACATGTATGTATACAGTAGCAGTATTTAATACATACAACATGGACCTACATGTATGTATACTGTAGCTGTATTTGACACATACAACATGGAGCTACATGTATGTATACAGTAGCAGTATTGAAACATACAACATGGACCTACATGTATGTATACAGTAGCAGTATTAACACATACAACATGGACCTACAAATATGTGTACAGTAGCAGTATTTGATACATACAACATGGAGCTACATGTATGTATACAGTAGCAGTATTGACACATACAACATGGACCTACATGTATGTATACAGTAGCAGTATTGACACATACAACATGGACCTACATATATGTATACAGTAGCAGTATTTGATACATACAACATGGACCTACATGTATGTATACAGAAGCAGTATTGATACATACAACATGGACCTGCATGTATGTATACAGTAGCAGTATTGACACATACAACATGGACCTACATGTATGTATACAGTAGCAGTATTGACACATACAACATGGACCTACATGTATGTATAAAGTAGCAGTATTGACACATACAACATGGACCAACATATATGTATACAGTAGCAGTATTTGATACATACAACATGGACCTACATGTATGTATACAGTAGCAGTATTGACACATACAACATGGACCTACATATATGTATACTGTAGCAGTATTTGATGCATACAACATGGACCTACATGTATGTATACAGTAGGAGTATTAACACATACAACATGAACCTACATGTATGTATACAGTAGCAGTATTGACACATACAACATAGACCTACATGTGTGTATACAGTAGCAGTATTAACACATACAACATGGAACTACATGTATGTATACAGTAGGAGTATTAACACATACAACATGGACCTACATGTATGTATACAGTAGCAGTATTGACACATACAACAAAGACCTACATGTATGTATACAGTAGCAGTATTGACACATACAACATGGAGCTACATGTATGTATACAGTAGCAGTATTAACACATACCACATGGACCTACATGTATGTATACAGTAGCAGTATTGACACATACAACATGGACTTACATGTATGTATACAGTAGCAGTATTGACACATACAACATGGACCTACATGTATGTATACAGTAGCAGTATTGACACATACAGCATGGAACTACACTCAGTACAAAAAGAAACGCAACTTTTTCGGAATTATTTTTTTCATGGTAATGGTGTGGGTGGAAATTAAACTGTATGTTCCATACATTCAATGGGTTAATTGTGTCCTTGTCAAGGTCAAAAACTGACCATGTAAATTTCTCTTTCGCCTGAGTAACCACGACTATGCAAATCACATTTCCACGTGTGCACGGTATGCACGAGCTACCCGAGCAATTGAATACATGTATTGGTGTAGCCCATGAATCGGCATGATTGAAAAACAAGTTTTATTTGGCCAGGGTATAGTTATAACTATGCCACGTCTTAGCGGAGACTTCAGGAACCAAGCAATTGGAATGCTTCAAGCTGGCGTCGCGAAGACACATGTCGCACGTCACTTAAAGTGTCATGTTAGCAGTATAACGCGTCTCCAGCGTCGTTACAACACGTTTGGCAACGTGAAAGACCTACCAAAGTCCGGCCGTCCTAGGGTAACTACCAGACGTCAGGACGTCAATGTGAGGGTCAGACACCTGCGCAATCGGTTCTTGCCAGCAACAGACACAGCCCGACGGACGGTGGGCACTCATGGGTAAGTTAAAACATCATTATCTTTCAACAATTCCATAAATTGTAACACAAATCATCAACTTTACTTTTCATATTTTTTTGCATTTTAATAAGATGATGCGTTACTTTTTAGGCGCAGTATCCACGCGAATACAGTGCGGAACCGCCTGAGGGAAGCAGGTTTGAAGTGCCGACGTCCAAAAAAGTCGGGGATCCTCACTGGACGTCACAAACAAGAACGTCTGCGATGGGCACGGGCACATTTGAGATTCACTAGGCGTCAGTGGAGCCGGGTCTTGTTTAGTGATGAATCGAAGATAGTGTTAAGTAGAGCCGATGGTAGAGTGCGCGTGTGGAGACGCAGAGGAGAACGTCACAGCGAAGCCTGCATCCAACAGTTCAACAGGTGGGGTGGTAGGTCAATTCATGTGTGGGCGGGAATTACCCAGTTCGGCCGAACGGACCTTGTTGTCTTTAACCGGAATGTCAACGCTCAGACTTACGTGCAAAATGTCCTGGCGCCTGTCGTCGTGCCCTTCATGAACCAACACTACCAAGGGCACGGGACGTTACAGCATGACAATGCCCGTCCGCACACGGCACTCCATAGGCGAAACTTCCTCGCCGCGAACAACATCAACGTGCTCGATTGGCCTGCCATGTCGCCTGACATGGCACCAATTGAACACATGTGGGACGAACTCAAGAGGAGGATCTACACCCGGGTACCAGAGCCACAGACTGTGGCAGTGTTCCAACAGGCAGCCATGCAGGAGTGGCGGAATATCCCACAGTCAGTAATAGCCCAAATTATCACCTCAATGCGCCAGCGATGCCAAGCACTCATAACAGCAAGGGGAAGTTAGACCAGATACTGAACTTGTGACTTTGGAATTGATAGTGATGGTGTTTGAACTGTTGCCACTCTGAAAGTTAAGGTGATGTTAATGCAATCTTTATGTCTATTCTTAGATAAATCATTACTCTTTGAGTGGGTACTTTCTTTTCTTCTGTGGCCCTAGTAAATGTCAAGAAAAAAATAATTCCGAAAAAGTTGCGTTTCTTTTTGTACTGAGTGTACATGTATGTATACAGTAGCAGTATTGACACATACAGCATGGACCGACATGTATGTATACAGTAGCAGTATTGACACATACAACATGGACCTACATGTATGTATACAGTAGCAGTATTGACACATACAGCAGGGAACTACATGTATGTATACAGTAGCAGTATTGACACATACAGCATGGACCTACATGTATGTATACAGTAGCAGTATTGACACATACAACATGGACCTACATGTATGTATACAGTAGCAGTATTGGCTCATACAACATGGACCTACATGTATGTATACAGTAGCAGTATTGACACATACAACATGGACCTACATGTATGTATACAGTAGCAGTATTGACACATACATCATGGACCTACATGTATGTATACAGTAGCAGTATTGACACATACAACATGGAGCTACATGTATGTATACAGTAGCAGTATTAACACATATAACATGGACCTACATGTATGTATACAGTAGCAGTATTGACACATACAACATGGAACTACATGTATGTATACAGTAGCAGTATTGACACATACAACATATACCTACATGTATGTATACAGTAGGAGTATTTGACACATACAACATGGAACTACATGTATGTATACAGTAGCAGTAGTGACACATACAACATGGACCTACATGTATGTATACAGTAGCAGTATTGACACATACAACATGGAGCTACATGTATGTATGCAGTAGCAGTATTGACACATACAGCATGGAACTACATGTATGTATACAGTAGCAGTATTGACACATACAGCATGGACCTACATGTATGTATACAGTAGCAGTATTGACACATACAACATGGACCTACATATATGTATACAGTAGCAGTATTGACACATACAACATGGACCTACATGTATGTATACAGTAGCAGTATTGACACATACAACATGGAGCTCCATGTATGTATACAGTAGCAGTATTAACACATACAACATGGACCTACATGTATGTATACAGTAGCAGTATTAACACATACAACATGGACCTACATGTATGTATACAGTAGCAGTATTAACACATACAACATGGACCTTCATGTATGTATACAGTAGCAGTATTAACACATACAACATGGACCTACATGATGTATACAGTAGCAGTATTGACACATACAACATGGAACTACATGTATGTATACAGTAGCAGTATTGACACATACAACATGGAGCTACATGTATGTATACAGTAGCAGTATTAACACATACAACATGGACCTACATGTATGTATACAGTAGCAGTATTAACACATACAACATGGACCTACATGTATGTATACAGTAGCAGTATTGACACATACAATATGGACCTACATGTATGTATACAGTAGCAGTATTGACACATACAACATGGAACTACATGTATGTATACAGTAGCAGTATTGACACATACAACATGGACCTACATGTATGTATACAGTAGCAGTATTGGCACATACAACATGGACCTACATGTATGTATACAGTAGCAGTATTGACACATACAACATGGACCTACATGTATGTATACAGTAGCAGTATTGACACATACATCATGGACCTACATGTATGTATACAGTAGCAGTAATGACACATACAACATGGAACTACATGTATGTATACAGTAGGAGTATTGACACATACAACATGGAACTACATGTATGTATACAGTAGCAGTATTGACACATACAACATGGACCTACATGTATGTATACAGTAGCAGTATTAACACATATAACATGGACCTACATGTATGTATACAGTAGCAGTATTGACACATACAACATGGAACTACATGTATGTATACAGTAGCAGTATTGACACATACAACATATACCTACATGTATGTATACAGTAGGAGTATTTGACACATACAACATGGAACTACATGTATGTATACAGTAGCAGTATTGACACATACAACATGGACCTACATGTATGTATACAGTAGCAGTATTGACACATACAACATGGAGCTACACGTATGTATGCAGTAGCAGTATTGACACATACAGCATGGAACTACACGTATGTATACAGTAGCAGTATTGACACATACAGCATGGACCTACATGTATGTATACAGTAGCAGTATTGACACATACAACACGGACCTACATGTATGTATACAGTAGGAGTATAAACACATACAACATGGACATACATGTATGTATACAGTAGCAGTATTGACACATACAACATGGACCTACATATATGTATACAGTAGCAGTATTGACACATACAACATGGACCTACATGTATGTATACAGTAGCAGTATTGACACATACAACATGGACCTACATTTATGTATACAGTAGCAGTATTAACACATACAACATGGACCTACATGTATGTATACAGTAGCAGTATTAACACATACAACATGGACCTACATGTATGTATACAGTAGCAGTATTAACACATACAACATGGACCTACATGTATGTATACAGTAGCAGTATTAACACATACAACATGGACCTACATGATGTATACAGTAGCAGTATTGACACATACAACATGGAACTACATGTATGTATACAGTAGCAGTATTGACACATACAACATGGAGCTACATGTATGTATACAGTAGCAGTATTAACACATACAACATGGACCTACATGCATGTATACAGTAGCAGTATTAACACATACAACATGGACCTACATGTATGTATACAGTAGCAGTATTGACACATACAACATGGACCTACATGTATGTATACAGTAGCAGTATTGACACATACAACATGGAACTACATGTATGTATACAGTAGCAGTATTAACACATACAACATGGACCTGCATGTGTGTATACAGTAGCAGTATTGACACATACAACATGGACCTACATGTATGTATACAGTAGCAGTATTGACACATACAGCATTGATCTTCATGTATGTATACAGTAGCAGTATTGACACATACAACATGGACCTACATGTATGTATACAGTAGCAGTATTGACACATACAACATGGACCTACATGTATGTATACAGTAGCAGTATTGACACATACAACATGGACCTACAATTAACCTCTTGATTAATTAGTCCAGTTTCTTTTGATTTTCAACCTGCTTGCATATTATTAAATTAAAAATGTTGAGTTTTCATTGGTTCTTTTTATTCTACCATAGGTTTAAATATACTATTGGTGCAATATAATCAACAATTAGATTTACTGGTTGAAACGTCTTTTAGAATGGTCGCTGAAATTTCCTTTGTATTTGTAGAGGTGTATTCAATAAAATGAAAATAGCACAATAGCTACCAGATATTGGAAGTTAGAGAATGGCAGGCAAATGAAATGAACATGCTGCAAAACAAACAGAGTCATTGTGTTGATTAGCTGACCTTCGATTAGTTGACTAGGGTGTGCAAATGACGTTTAAGGAGGTTGGCTGGGAAAGGACGTAGTGATGAGATTTTGTTTAAATTCATATTTAAAGCTTCTTTGGTATAATTTAGATTCAAAATTATCAAAAAAAGGCTAGGTCACCACACTTTTTTCCCCACTAGACGTCATTGAAGAAGGCACATATTTCTAACTTCAAAATTTCACTAAAAAGAGCAAATATATTGTCATTGAACATTTTCACAATTGTTTTCATAACATTACGTTTATAGAAAAACAACAATTAATTTTCGATTGCATATATACATATCTTTCAAATCATACAAAAGCAATTGTAAACCTCGTTCGTCTTTTTACTTTAAAAAGCAAACATATATGGACCGTACCCCACCCACTTTTGTTTTTACCGAAAAAATAATTCAAGATAAAAAAATATGTTCTAATGATCAACTTTTTTTAAAACTTGTATATGTCAAGGTCCTATGGCATTTCTTTCAAAACAAGTAAACAATTATATAGGTCACCAGGCTTCTAATGATTTTTTATTAAAAAATCTTTAAATTACACTCATTTTGGACTTATTTTGACATTTTCAATGTAAAATACTGTACACACAATATTGACATGGAGATCGAAAATAAAATTAGCTCAGTATCTACTTTTATATATGTATTCCACTACTAAAAAACAAAAATCTGATTTATTCTATAGCAAAAGGATAAATTCTACTCAGAGCTACCCATACCCCCTATTTTGTTGACAACAAAAAATGATCACAAATGACGGAAAAAATATGGAAAAAAAAATTGCTTAAAATTTGGTATGTTACCATCTTAAATCCTACATTATATCCATATCTAATATAATGGAAAAAATGAAACAATTCTGTTGTCAAATAAAACTATGATTTAAAAAATAAAATGTTTAGACTTGAAGATGTCAAAACTTGCCCAGCCAACATCCTTAAATCAATCAACCCGATGCGACGCTACTTTATCTATATATATTCAGTCAAAATTGTTTGATAAAAAATCACTTAAAAATTAGTATCTAAGTGTGCCTAGGTAACCACATGTATAATGTTACACTTATCAATAAATATCAGTGATACAAGAAATGACGTACGTTATATTTTGTTCTTGTCATATAGTACATTTTTTGTAAATGAGGCGCTTAAATATTATAACCAAATATGGTTGCAGGAGAAACACTGATTCACAGTTTCCAAGAATGAAGACTATTTTTAAGTAATAGTTTTAAAAAACGTCATTAAAATAAACCAATAGCGAATGCCTATATAAGTTAAATGAATGGATACTACCCTTACAAGGCAAATTCGTTTTAAGAATTTACTTTCGTTATGGATGATGATCTTCCTTATAAGGTAATTTTTGACTTCCGTTTTAAGAATCGACACTCGTTATGGATATTGACCTCCATTGTTAGGTAATTTCTATGTTCCGCTTTAAGAATTGACAAACGTTATTGATATTGACCAGTTTTACATGTTACCGAAAACAAGTATTTTATCAGCAATTTATAATGTCATAAAGTACGAAAAGTATGCCATCAAATGATTTTTATCCGCATGATCCATGGATATATAGTATTACAGATTTTGAACCGAAGTTATCATAGAAAACGTACATATAACGTTTAAAAAACTCAAACTATAATTATACTAGAGCATACGATGGGCGGAGTGGGAATATGGGGGAAGGGGATAGTGGTGGTGTTCGTGCTTGTATACGTGTTCGGGGGTGGGGGCATCGTAAATACCCACACTTCAAGTTCACATGTATATCCTAGTCAACCGACTGACACACTGACGGACGGACATACATGTACACCCACATGTAAACCGTAAACGGTAATTTCTCGTATGTGGTTCTGTCTTAAGTGGTTGAAACGAACAAATGATGTCTGTATTGCTACTTTAGTTCCCCTATACCCCACCCCTAAAAATGTTTTTTAACCACTTAGACCTATAACCACTTAAACATATAATGACTTCAAAAATATCTCTTGAACTACTGAATGTTAAGCACGGATGGACGGACGGGACCAACGACTGTATATCCGCTTGTTTCTTAGAAAATATACAAATATATTACTAACATATGTTGACAATGTTTGTTATAATTTTTCTGAAATGAAAAAATCTTTTCTTTTAACTATGGAAAAAAATAGCACACTCTTGGCATTATCAAATAGGACATTCATTTATTTTTAATTTTTTGTCAAGGTTATGAAACAGATGTCGTATTAACACGTAAACAAATATCATTTTCACATTATGTCTGTCTCATTAATATTTGCGTCATGTCGACGTAATTATTGCAGTATGGCCAAATATCTCAAGATTTCAAAACGTAAAAGTAGCGTAGTAGTTTCATATCGTTATATACGTACTGGGAGGTAACCGTCCTTAGACATCAAAGTTCGACTGTATAATGGTTGTGCAAGTTGTCTCACCTGTATTTCAAACGTTTGTTTTCTTAAAGGGACGCTGTCCGAAAGTAAAGCACATATTGGTGCATAATCAAATAACAATCTGATTTTTTATTCATTAAAATGCATACATGAACAAATTGAAATAGACCAAATTAAGTATACAGTAATCTATTATAGAGACTTAATTTTGAAAGAAATAAAAAGAGATTTTCTTTATTGTTTGTAAATTCAATTATTTATTGATGGGACCGCAATATTTATAAGTAAGTAAGTAAGTAATCAAATTAATGATCCTGTAATAAATATGACGGTAAAGTGAATATTACATTTTTTTGCTCACGTGATAGCCATTAACGCATTAAGTTTTAACTACAATATGTTTACAATATGTAAAGCTATATCCACAAGTATAGCTTTAATGTGGGCTTTGGGGTCAATCCCACGAAGTGATACTTTTTTGCACCGGTATTAAATTCCGTCAAAACCTCTTGTTTCTATTATATACAATTAAGGTATTGGTGTAATGTTTGTCAACGTATTAGTTTGTGCTTTATAAGCCAAACGTTACGGTTAATGCAGCTTTAATACTGAGAATACACAGAAGTGAAATTTTGCACGCTGGAGAGGACACAGGAAGTGTTATGTGCGCCCTTTGACAAGAAATACATCAAATATTTATAGTATAATTCCGTGCTTATTTGCATTGCTTTACCAAATAGATAAAACGTGTTTAACGTATTAAATGTCAGTATGCTTTTTAAATATTCTAATTGCAATCGTGTTCTCTTTAATGTTCAAACACTGCTTCAAATTAGTGCGCACGTACTCAATGAATCCCAACCCCCTCCACACACACACGCACACACACAAACACACACACATACACACCTGGAGTCTGGAAAATCGTAGTCATAAACACCTAATACGTTATCTAATTAACTCAAAGGGAGGAAACTGAGAAATGTTTTGGAGCGGTTAATCATCATATTTGTGTTTGTTCACGTACTTGTCCACAACAAGCTAAAACCTACAATATATGTGTCAAAGCCCGAGGGTACCCGTCTATCGGAAGAATAATTCATTAACATATTTTAAACAGTCATTTAGTCTATTATGTGTCGTGTTGTTAATTTGCAACAATGTTGACTTATATATGTTGGTAGGTGTTGGGTATTATAATTTTAGGCCTCAAATAAAATGCCACTGCACAGCTATTTGTTTTATTTTAGCGAGTCAATTATGAACCGATGCCATGTACGTCCATAAATGCAGAACGTAATTGTCTTCTATTGTATACGAGTTCCGTAACATTTACATTCAAATATTTGCAGTTTAACATGTTAAATTAATGTGACGAATCTACCATTGCAACCGACAGCACGGCGCTATGCATCAGTCCGTTGCTTTTCAAAATCAATGGTTATAACATTGAAGGTACATTAACCGTAACTTTTAACTCATAAAATACAAATTAATTGAGTTAACCAACATAAGACAACTACCATTTTTGAACATTTATTAAAAAGAAACTAGATATTTGGATGTTTTTTCAATAGCGGTACAGAAAGAAAGTGCCGCTTCGAGGAGTTTAACTCAAAGTCCACACTTAAATTACACTCGCGGGTAAATATTGACGAGCGCATTAGCAGCTGACCTACACGGGAAAGTAATGTGATGAAAGGAATAATATTATCAAAGGTTAATGCGCTAAAGAATGTCACGTGAACAACAGGAATATAATTACTGGGGTCCCAGTGATGATTACAGACAATAAATACAACCCTTTTTTAATTCCCGAATGTATTACTACATATTTGTTTGGCTCTATGCTTGTGTTTTTTTTGTATACATTTCACTAAATAATATTATACATATTATTTCGTATTCTCAATGTATGTGTTACTTACGGACTGTGTCTCTTAAACATAATCAAATTTAACTCGATGGTGTTAGTTGTATTTTGTTCATCATTGACGCTTGTGCATACCTAAACACAAATATTCCCCGGTTCAGGCTTAAAGCGTCAGATGGCGTTGGTGGAATATCAGATCAACACGTGCATATGTAGGAATTACGGGCTATGTTCGCTCAGGTTTCTTTGATTATAATATATAAATGTATAGTAATAAGAAATACATAGACATTCATTAAATATATGTTCATAAAAGCCTTTTAATTTAATTAACACTAAAACCATAGCTCTCTTCGATAATAGTTAACTGTATGTATGTCAGATGTATTAGGCACATACACCATGGACCTTCATGTATGTATACAGTAGCAGTATTTGACACATACAACATGGACCTACATGTATGTATACAGTAGCAGTATTTGACACATACAACATGGACCTACATGTATGTATACTGTAGCAGTATTTGACACATACAACATGGACCTACATGTATGTATACTGTAGCTGTATTTGACACATACAACATGGACCTACATGTATGTATACAGTAGCAGTATTTAACACATACAACATGGACCTACATGTATGTATACAGTAGCAGTATTTGATACATACAACATGGACCTACATGTATGTATACTGTAGCAGTATTTGATACATACAACATGGACCTACATGTATGTATACTGTAGCTGTATTTGACACATACAACATGGACCTACATGTATGTATACAGTAGCAGTATTGACACATACAACATGGACCTACATATATGTATACAGTAGCAGTATTTGATACATACAACATAGAGCTACATGTATGTATACAGTAGCAGTATTGACACATACAACATGGACCTACATGTATGTATACAGTAGCAGTATTGACACATACAACATGGACCTACATATATGTATACAGTAGCAGTATTTGATACATAAAACATGGACCTACATGTATGTATACAGTAGCAGTATTGATACATACAACATGGACCTGCATGTATGTATACAGTAGCAGAATTGACACATACAACATGGACCTACATGTATGTATACAGTAGCAGTATTGACACATACAACATGGACCTACATGTATGTATACAGTAGCAGTATTGACACATACAACATGGACCTACATATATGTATACAGTAGCAGTATTTGATACATACAACATGGACCTACATGTATGTATACAGTAGCAGTATTGACACATACAACATGGACCTACATAAATGTATACTGTAGCAGTATTTGATGCATACAACATGGACCTACATGTATGTATACAATAGCAGTATTGACACATACAACATGGACCTACATGTATGTATACAGTAGCAGTATTGACACATACAACATGGACCGACATGTATGTATACAGTAGCAGTATTGACACATACAACATGGAGCTACATGTATGTATACAGTAGCAGTATTGACACATACAACATGGACCTACATGTACGTATACAGTAGCAGTATTGACACATACAACATGGACCTACATGTACGTATACAGTAGCAGTATTGACACATACAACATGGAACTACATGTATGTATACAGTAGCAGTATTGACACATACAACATGGAGCTACATGTATGTATACAGTAGCAGTATTGACACATACAACATGGAGCTACATGTATGTATACAGTAGCAGTATTGACACATACAACACGGAGCTACATGTATGTATACAGTAGCAGTATTGACACATACAACACGGAGCTACATGTATGTATACAGTAGCAGTATTGACACATACAACATATACCTACATGTATGTATACAGTAGCAGTATTGACACATACAACATGGAGCTACATGTATGTATACAGTAGCAGTATTGACACATACAACATGGAGCTACATGTATGTATACAGTAGCAGTATTGATACATACAACATGGAGCTACATGTATGTATACAGTAGCAGTATTGACACATACAACATGGACCTACATGTATGTATACAGTAGCAGTATTGACACATACAACATAGACCTACATGTATGTATACATTAGCAGTATTGACACATACAACATAGACCTACATGTATGTATACAGTAGCAGTATTTGATACATACAACATGGACCTACATATATGTATACAGTAGCAGTATTAACACATACAACATGGACCTACATATATGTATACAGTAGCAGTATTGACACATACAGCATGGACCTACATGTATGTATACAGTAGCAGTATTGACACATACAACATGGAACTACATGTATGTATACAGTAGCAGTATTGACACATACAACATGGACCTACATGTATGTATACAGTAGCAGTATTAACACATACAACATGGACCTACATGTATGTATACAGTAGCAGTATTGACACATACAACATGGAACTACATGTATGTATACAGTAGCAGTATTGACACATACAACATGGACCTACATGTATGTATACAGTAGCAGTATTGACACATACAACATGGACCTACATGTATGTATACAGTAGCAGTATTGACACATACAACATGGACCTACATGTATGTATACAGTAGCAGTATTGACACATACAACATGGAACTACATGTATGTATACAGTAGCAGTATTGACACATACAACATGGAACTACATGTATGTATACAGTAGCAGTATTGACACATACAACATGGACCTACATGTATGTATACAGTAGCAGTATTGACACATACAACATGGACCTACATGTATGTATACAGTAGCAGTATTGACACATACAACATGGAACTACATGTATGTATACAGTAGGAGTATTAACACATACAACATGGACCTACATGTATGTATACAGTAGCAGTATTGACACATACAACAAAGACCTACATGTATGTATACAGTAGCAGTATTAACACATACAACATGGAGCTACATGTGTGTATACAGTAGCAGTATTGACACATACAACATGGACCTACATGTATGTATACAGTAGCAGTATTGACACATACAACATGGACCTACATGTATGTATACAGTAGCAGTATTGACACATACAACATGGACCTACATGTAGGTATACAGTAGCAGTATTGACACATACAACATGGACCTACATGTATGTATACAGTAGCAGTATTGACACATACAACATGGACCTACATGTATGTATACAGTAGCAGTATTGACACATACAACATGGACCTACATGTCTGTATACAGTAGCAGTATTGACACATACAACATGGAACTTCATGTATGTATACAGTAGCAGTATTGACACATACAACATGGACCTGCATGTATGTATACAGTAGCAGTATTGACACATACAACATGGACCTGCATGTATGTATACAGTAGCAGTATTGACACATACAACATGGACCTGCATGTATGTATACAGTAGCAGTATTGACACATACAACATGGACCTACATGTATGTATACAGTAGCAGTATTGACACATACAACATGGAGCTACATGTATGTATACAGTAGCAGTATTGACACATACAACATGGACCTACATGTATGTATACAGTAGCAGTATTGACACATACAACATGGACCTACATGTATGTATACAGTAGCAGTATTGACACATGCAACATGGACCTACATGTATGTATACAGTAGCAGTATTGACACATACAGCATGGAACTACACTCAGTACAAAAAGAAACGCAACTTTTTCGGAATTATTTTTTTCATGGTTATGGTGTGGGTGGAAATAAAACTGTATGTTCCATACATTCAATGGGTTAATTGTGTCCTTGTCAAGGTCAAAAACTGACCATATAAATTTCTCTTTCGCCTGAGTAACCACGACTATGCAAATCACATTTCCACATGTGCACGGTATGCACGAGCTACCCGAGCAATTGAATACATGTATTGGTGTAGCCCATGAATCGGCATGATTGAAAAACAAGTTTTATTTGGCCAGGGTATAGTTATAACTATGCCACGTCTTAGCGGAGACTTCAGGAACCAAGCAATTGGAATGCTTCAAGCTGGCGTCGCGAAGACACATGTCGCTCGTCACTTAAATTGTCATGTTAGCAGTATAACGCGTCTCCAGCGTCGTTACAACACGTTTGGCAACGTGAAAGACCTACCAAAGTCCGGCCGTCCTAGGGTAACTACCAGACGTCAGGACGTCAATGTGAGGGTCAGACACCTGCGCAATCGGTTCTTGCCAGCAACAGACACAGCCAAACGGACGGTGGGCACTCATGGGTAAGTTAAAACATCATTATCTTTCAACAATTCCATAAATTGTAACAAAAATCATCAACTTTACTTTTCATATTATTTTGCATTTTAATAAGATGATGCGTTACTTTTTAGGCGCAGTATCCACGCGAATACAGTGCGGAACCGCCTGAGGGAAGCAGGTCTGAAGTGCCGACGTCCAAAAAAGTCGGGGATCCTCACTGGACGTCACAAACAAGAACGTCTGCGATGGGCACGGGCACATTTGAGATTCACTAGGCGTCAGTGGAGCCGGGTCTTGTTTAGTGATGAATCGAAGATAGTGTTAAGTAGAGCCGATGGTAGAGTGCGCGTGTGGAGACGCAGAGGAGAACGTCACAGCGAAGCCTGCATCCAACAGTTCAACAGGTGGGGTGGTAGGTCAATTCATGTGTGGGCGGGAATTACCCAGTTCGGCCGAACGGACCTTGTTGTCTTCAACCGGAATGTCAACGCTCAGACTTACGTGCAAAATGTCCTGGCGCCTGTCGTCGTGCCCTTCATGAACCAACACTACCAAGGGCACGGGACGTTACAGCATGACAATGCCCGTCCGCACACGGCACTCCATAGGCGAAACTTCCTCGCCGCGAACAACATCAACGTGCTCGATTGGCCTGCCATGTCGCCTGACATGGCACCAATTGAACACATGTGGGACGAACTCAAGAGGAGGATCTACACCCGGGTACCAGAGCCACAGACTGTGGCAGTGCTCCAACAGGCAGCCATGCAGGAGTGGCGGAATATCCCACAGTCAGTAATAGCCCGAGTTATCACCTCAATGCACCAGCGATGCCAAGCACTCATAACAGCAAGGGGAAGTTACACCAGATACTGAACTTGTGACTTTGGAATTGATAGTGATGGTGTTTGAACTGTTGCCACTCTGAAAGTAAAGGTGATGTTAATGCAATCTTTATGTCTATTCTTAGATAAATCATTACTCTTTGAGTGGGTACTTTCTTTTCTTCTCTGGCCCTAGTAAATGTCAAGAAAAAAATAATTCCGAAAAAGTTGCGTTCCTTTTTGTACTGAGTGTACATGTATGTATACAGTAGCAGTATTGACACATACAGCATGGACCTACATGTATGTATACAGTAGCAGTATTGACACATACAACATGGACCTACATGTATGTATACAGTAGCAGTATTGACACATACAGCAGGGAACTACATGTATGTATACAGTAGCAGTATTGACATATACAGCATGGACCTACATGTTTGTATACAGTAGCAGTATTGTCACATACAACATGGACCTACATGTATGTATACAGTAGCAGTATTGACACATACAGCATGGAACTACATGTATGTATACAGTAGCAGTATTGACACATACAGCATGGATCTACATGTATGTATACAGTAGCAGTATTGACACATACAATATGGACCTACATGTATGTATACAGTAGGAGTATTAACACATACAACATGGACCTAGATGTATGTAAACAGTAGCAGTATTGAGACATACAACATGGACCTACATGTATGTATACAGTAGCAGTATTAACACATACAACATGGACCTACATGTATGTATACAGTAGCAGTATTGACACATACAACATGGAACTACATGTATGTATACAGTAGCAGTATTGACACATACAACATGGACCTACATGTATGTATACAGTAGCAGTATTGGCACATACAACATGGACCTACATGTATGTATACAGTAGCAGTATTGACACATACAACATGGACCTACATGTATGTATACAGTAGCAGTATTGACACATACATCATGGACCTACATGTATGTATACAGTGGCAGTATTGACACATACAACATGGAACTACATGTATGTATACAGTAGCAGTATTGACACATACAACATGGACCTACATGTATGTATACAGTAGCAGTATTAACACATACAACATGGAACTACATGTATGTATACAGTAGCAGTATTGACACATACAACATGGACCTACATGTATGTATACAGTAGCAGTATTAACACATATAACATGGACCTACATGTATGTATACAGTAGCAGTATTGACACATACAACATGGAACTACATGTATGTATACAGTAGCAGTATTGACACATACAACATATACCTACATGTATGTATACAGTAGGAGTATTTGACACATACAACATGGAACTACATGTATGTATACAGTAGCAGTATTGACACATACAACATGGACCTACATGTATGTATACAGTAGCAGTATTGACACATACAACATGGAGCTACATGTATGTATACAGTAGCAGTATTGACACATACAGCATGGAACTACATGTATGTATACAGTAGCAGTATTGACACATACAGCATGGACCTACATGTATGTATACAGTAGCAGTATTGACACATACAACATGGACCTACATGTATGTATACAGTAGGAGTATTAACACATACAACATGGACATACATGTATGTATACAGTAGCAGTATTGACACATACAACATGGACCTACATATATGTATACAGTAGCAGTATTGACACATACAACATGGACCTACATGTATGTATACAGTAGCAGTATTGACACATACAACATGGACCTACATGTATGTATACAGTAGCAGTATAAACACATACAACATGGACCTACATGTATGTATACAGTAGCAGTATTAACACATACAACATGGACCTACATGTATGTATACAGTAGCAGTATTAACTCATACAACATGGACCTACATGTATGTATACAGTAGCAGTATTAACACATACAACATGGACCTACATGTATGTATACAGTAGCAGTATTGACACATACAACATGGAACTACATGTATGTATACAGTAGCAGTATTGACACATACAACATGGAGCTACATCTATGTATACAGAAGCAGTATTAACACATACAACATGGACCTACATGTATGTATACAGTAGCAGTATTAACACATACAACATGGACCTACATGTATGTATACAGTAGCAGTATTGACACATACATCATGGACCTACATGTATGTATACAGTAGCAGTATTGACACATACAACATGGAACTACATGTATGTATACAGCAGCAGTATTAACACATACAATATGGACCTGCATGTATGTATACAGTAGCAGTATTGACACATACAACATGGACCTACATGTATGTATACAGTAGCAGTATTGACACATACAGCATTGATCTTCATGTATGTATACAGTAGCAGTATTGACACATACAACATGGACCTACATGTATGTATACAGTAGCAGTATTGACACATACAACATGGACCTACATGTATGTATACAATAGCAGTATTGACACATACAACATGGACCTACATGTATGTATACAGTAGCAGTATTAACACATACAACATGGACCTACATGTATGTATACAGTAGCAGTATTGACACATACAACATGGAGCTACATGTATGCATACAGTAGCAATATTGACACATACAACATGGACCTGCATGTATGTATACAGTAGCAGTATTAACACATACAACATGGACCTACATGTATGTATACAGTAGCAGTATTGACACATACAACATGAATCTACATGCATGTATACAGTAGCAGTATTGACACATACAACATGGACCTGCATGTATGTATACAGTAGCAGTATTGACACATACAACATGGAACTACATGTATGTATACAGTAGCAGTATTGACACAGAAAACATGGACCTACATGTATGTATACAGTAGCAGTATTGACACATACAACATGGACCTACATGTATGTATACAGTAGCAGTATTGACACATACACAATTACATGTAGGTCCATGTTGTATGTATCAAATACTGCTACTGTATACATACATGTAGGTCCATGTTGTATGTGTCAATTCTGCTACTGTATACATACATGTAGGTCCATGTTGTATATGTCAATACTGCTACTGTATACATACATGTATTTCCATGTTGTATGTGTCAATACTGCTACTGTATACATACATGTAGGTCCATGTTGTATGTGTCATTACTGCTACTGTATACATACATGTAGGTCCATGTTGTATGTGTCAATACTGCTACTGTATACATACATGTAGGTCCATGTTGTATGTGTCAATACTGCTACTGTATACATACATGTAGGTCCATGTTGTATGTGTCAATACTGCTACTGTATACATACATGTAGGTCCATGTTGTATGTGTCAATACTGCTACTGTATACATACATGTAGCTCCATGTTGTATGTGTCAATACTGCTATAGTATACATACATGTAGGTCCATGTTGTATGTGTCAATACTGCTACTGTATACATACATGTAGGTCCATGTTGTATGTGTCAATACTGCTACTGTATACATACATGTAGTTCCATGTTTTATGTGTCAATACTGCTACTGTATACATACATGTAGTTCCATGTTGTATGTGTCAATACTGCTACTGTATACATACATGTAGGTCCATGTTGTATGTGTCAATACTGCTACTGTATACATACATGTAGGTCCATGTTGTATGTGTCAATACTGCTATTGTATACATACATGTAGGTCCATGTTGTATGTTTCAATACTGCTACTGTATACATACAAGTAGTTCCATGTTGTATGTGTCAATACTGCCACTGTATACATACATGTAGCTCCATGTTGTATGTATCAATACTGCTACTGTATACATACATGTAGGTCCATGTTGTATGCGTCTATACTGCTACTGTATACACACATGTAGGTCCATGCTGTATGTGTCAATACTTCTACTGTATACATACATGTAGGTCCATGTTGTATGTGTCAATACTGCTACTTGATAAATACATGTAGGTATATGTTGTATGTGTCAATACTGCTACAGTATACATACATGTAGTTCCATGTTGTATGTGTCAATACTTCTACTGTATACATACATGTAGGTCCATGTTGTATGTGTCAAATACTGCTACTGTATACATACATGTAGCTCCATGTTGTATGTATCAAATACTGCTACTGTATACATACATGTAGGTCCATGTTGTATGTGTCAATACTGCTACTGTATACATACATGTAGGTCCATGTTGTATGTGTCAATACTGCTACAGTATACATACATGTAGTTCCATGTTGTATGTGTCAATACTGCTACTGTATACATACATGTAGGTCCATGTTGTATGTGTCAAATACTGCTACTGTATACATACATGTAGCTCCATGTTGTATGTATCAAATACTGCTACTGTATACACACTTGTAGGTCCATGTTGTATGTGTCAATACTGCTACTGTATACATACATGTAGCTCCATGTTGTATGTGTCAATACTGCTACTGTATACATACATGTAGGTCCATGTTGTATGTATCAATACTGCTACTGTATACATACATACAGGTCCATGTTGTATGTGTCAAATACTGCTACTGTATACATACATGCAGGTACATGTTGTATGTGTCAATAATGCTACTGTATACATACATGTAGTTCCATGTTGTATGTGTCAAATACTGCTACTGTATACATACATGCAGGTCCATGTTGTATGTGTCAATACTGCTACTGTATACATACATGCAGGTCCATGTTGTATGTGTCAAATACTGCTACTGTATACATACATGCAGGTCCATGTTGTATGTGTCAATACTGCTACTGTATACATGCATGTAGATTCATGTTGTATGTGTCAATACTGCTACTGTATACATACATGTAGGTCCATGTTGTATGTGTCAATACTGCTACTGTATACATACATGCAGGGCCATGTTGTATGTGTCAAATACTCCTACTGTATACATACATGTAGCTTCATGTTGTATGTGTCAATACTGCTACTGTATACATACATGTAGCTCCATGTTGTATGTGTTAATACTGCTACTGTATACATACATGTAGGTCCATGTTGTATGTGTCAATACTGCTACTGTATACATACATGTAGGTCCATTTTGTATGTGTCAATACTGCTACTGTATACATACATGTAGGTCCATGTTGTATGTGTCAATACTGCTACTGTATACATACATGAAGATCAATGCTGTATGTGTCAATACTGCTACTGTATACATACATGTAGGTCCATGTTGTATGTGTCAATACTGCTACTGTATACATACATGCAGGTCCATGTTGTATGTGTTAATACTGCTACTGTATACATACATGTAGTTCCATGTTGTATGTGTCAATACTGCTACTGTATACATACATGTAGGTCCATGTTGTATGTGTCAATACTGCTACTGTATACATACATGTAGGTCCATGTTGTATGTGTTAATACTGCTACTGTATACATACATGTAGGTCCATGTTGTATGTGTTAATACTGCTACTGTATACATACATGTAGGTCCATGTTGTATGTGTTAATACTGCTACTGTATACATACATGTAGGTCCATGTTGTATGTGTTAATACTGCTACTGTATACATACATGTAGGTCCATGTTGTATGTGTTAATACTGCTACTGTATACATACATGTAGCTCCATGTTGTATGTGTCAATACTGCTACTGTATACATTCATGTAGGTCCATGTTGTATGTGTCAATACTGCTACTGTATACATATATGTAGGTCCATGTTGTATGTGTCAATACTGCTACTGTATACATACATGTATGTCCATGTTGTATGTGTCAATACTCCTACTGTATACATACATGTAGGTCCATGTTGTATGTGTCAATACTGCTACTGTATACATACATGTAGGTCCATGCTGTATGTGTCAATACTGCTACTGTATACATACATGTAGTTCCATGCTGTATGTGTCAATACTGCTACTGTATACATACATGTAGCTCCATGTTGTATGTGTCAATACTGCTACTGTATACATACATGTAGGTCCATGTTGTATGTGTCAATACTGCTACTGTATACATACATGTAGTTCCATGTTGTATGTGTCAAATACTCCTACTGTATACATACATGTAGGTATATGTTGTATGTGTCAATACTGCTACTGTATACATACATGTAGTTCCATGTTGTATGTGTCAATACTGCTACTGTATACATACATGTAGGTCCATGTTATATGTGTTAATACTGCTACTGTATACAAACATGTAGGTCCATGTTGTATGTGTCAATACTGCTACTGTATACATACATGTAGTTCCATGTTGTATGTGTCAATACTGCTACTGTATACATACATGTAGTTCCATGTTGTATGTGTCAATACTGCTACTGTATACATACATGTAGGTCAATGATGTATGTGTCAATACTGCTACTGTATACATACATGTAGGTCCATGTTGTATGTGTCAATACTGCTACTGTATACATACATGTAGGTCCATGTTGTATGTGCCAATACTGCTACTGTATACATACATGTAGGTCCATGTTGTATGTGTCAATACTGCTACTGTATACATACATGTAGTTCCATGTTGTATGTGTCAATACTGCTACTGTATACATACATGTAGGTCCATGTTGTATGTGTTAATACTGCTACTGTATACATACATGTAGGTCCATGTTGTATGTGTCAATACTGCTACTGTTTACATACATGTAGGTCCATGTTGTATGTGTTAATACTCCTACTGTATACATACATGTAGGTCCATGTTGTATGTGTCAATACTGCTACTGTATACATACATGTAGGTCCATGCTGTATGTGTCAATACTGCTACTGTATACATACATGTAGTTCCATGCTGTATGTGTCAATACTGCTACTGTATACATACATGTAGGTCCATGTTGTATGTGACAATACTGCTACTGTATACAAACATGTAGGTCCATGCTGTATGTGTCAATACTGCTACTGTATACATACATGTAGTTCCCTGCTGTATGTGTTAATACTGCTACTGTATACATACATGTAGGTCCATGTTGTATGTGTCAATACTGCTACTGTATACATACATGTAGGTCCATGCTGTATGTGTCAATACTGCTACTGTATACATACATGTACACTCAGTACAAAAAGAAACGCAACTTTTTCGGAATTATTTTTTTCTTGACATTTACTAGGGCCAGAGAAGAAAAGAAAGTACCCACTCAAAGAGTAATGATTTATCTAAGAATAGACATAAAGATTGCATTAACATCACCTTAACTTTCAGAGTGGCAACAGTTCAAACACCATTCACTATCAATTCCAAAGTCACAAGTTCAGTATCTGGTGTAACTTCCCCTTGCTGTTATGAGTGCTTGGCATCGCTGGCGCATTGAGGTGATAACTCGGGCTATTACTGACTGTGGGATATTCCGCCACTCCTGCATGGCTGCCTGTTGGAGCACTGCCACAGTCTGTGGCTCTGGTACCCGGGTGTAGATCCTCCTCTTGAGTTCGTCCCACATGTGTTCAATTGGTGCCATGTCAGGCGACATGGCAGGCCAATCGAGCACGTTGATGTTGTTCGCGGCGAGGAAGTTTCGCCTATGGAGTGCCGTGTGCGGACGGGCATTGTCATGCTGTAACGTCCCGTGCCCTTGGTAGTGTTGGTTCATGAAGGGCACGACGACAGGCGCCAGGACATTTTGCACGTAAGTCTGAGCGTTGACATTCCGGTTGAAGACAACAAGGTCCGTTCGGCCGAACTGGGTAATTCCCGCCCACACATGAATTGACCTACCACCCCACCTGTTGAACTGTTGGATGCAGGCTTCGCTGTGACGTTCTCCTCTGCGTCTCCACACTCGCACTCTACCATCGGCTCTACTTAACACTATCTTCGATTCATCACTAAACAAGACCCGGCTCCACTGACGCCTAGTGAATCTCAAATGTGCCCGTGCCCATCGCAGACGTTCTTGTTTGTGACGTCCAGTGAGGATCCCCGACTTTTTTGGACGTCGGCACTTCAGACCTGCTTCCCTCAGGCGGTTCCGCACTGTATTCGCGTGGATACTGCGCCTAAAAAGTAACGCATCATCTTATTAAAATGCAAAAATATATGAAAAGTAAAGTTGATGATTTTTGTTACAATTTATGGAATTGTTGAAAGATAATGATGTTTTAACTTACCCATGAGAGCCCACCGTCCGTCTGGCTGTGTCTGTTGCTGGCAAGAACCGATTGCGCAGGTGTCTGACCCTCACATTGACGTCCTGACGTCTGGTAGTTACCCTAGGACGGCCGGACTTTGGTAGGTCTTTCACGTTGCCAAACGTGTTGTAACGACGCTGGAGACGCGTTATACTGCTAACATGACAATTTAAGTGACGTGCGACATGTGTCTTCGCGACGCCAGCTTGAAGCATTCCAATTGCTTGGTTCCTGAAGTATCCGCTAAGACGTGGCATAGTTATAACTATACCCTGGCCAAATAAAACTTGTTTTTCAATCATGCCGATTCATGGGCTACACCAATACATGTATTCAATTGCTCGGGTAGCTCGTGCATACCGTGCACACGTGGAAATGTGATTTGCATAGTCGTGGTTACTCAGGCGAAAGAGAAATTTACATGGTCAGTTTTTGACCTTGACAAGGACACAATTAAAACATTGAATGTATGGAACATACAGTTTTATTTCCACCCACACCATAACCATGAAAAAAATAATTCCGAAAAAGTTGCGTTTCTTTTTGTACTGAGTGTAGTTCCATGCTGTATGTGTCAATACTGCTACTGTATACATACATGTAGGTCCATGTTGTATGTGTCAATACTGCTACTGTATACATACATGTAGTTCCATGTTGTATGTGTCAATACTGCTACTGTATACATACATGTAGGTCCATGTTATATGTGTTAATACTGCTACTGTATACAAACATGTAGGTCCATGTTGTATGTGTCAATACTGCTACTGTATACATACATGCAGGTCCATGTTGTATGTGTCAATACTGCTACTGTTTACATACATGCAGGTCCATGTTGTATGTGTCAATACTGCTACTGTATATATACATGTAGGTCCATGTTGTATGTGTCAATACTGCTACTGTATACATACATGTAGGTCCATGTTGTATGTGTCAATACTGCTACTGTATACATACATGTAGGTCCATGTTGTATGTGTCAATACTACTACTGTATACATACATGTAGTTCCATGTTGTATGTGTCAATACTGCTACTGTATACATAAATGCAGGTCCATGTTGTATGTGTCAATACTGCTATAGTATACATACATGTAGATTCATGTTGTATGTGTCAATACTGCTACTGTATACATACATGTAGGTCCATGTTGTATGTGTCAATACTGCTACTGTATACATACATGTAGGTCCATGTTGTATGTGTCAATACTGCTACTGTATACATACATGTAGGTCCATGTTGTATGTGTCAATACTGCTACTGTATACATACGTGTAGGTCCATGTTGTATGTGTCAATACTGCTACTGTATACATACATGTAGCTCCATGTTGTATGTGTCAATACTGCTACTGTATACATACATGTAGCTCAATGTTGTATGTGTCAATACTGCTACTGTATACATACATGTAGCTCAATGTTGTATTTGTCAATACTGCTACTGTATACATACATGCAGGTCCATGTTGTATGTGTCAATACTGCTACTGTATACATACATGCAGGTCCATGTTGTATGTGTCAATACTGCTACTGTATACATACATGCAGGTCCATGTTGTATGTGTCAATACTGCTACTGTATACATACATGTAGGTCCATGTTGTATGTGTCAATACTGCTACTGTATACATACATGTAGGTCCATGTTGTATGTGTCAATACTGCTACTGTATACATACATGTAGGTCCATGTTGTATGTGTCAATACTGCTACTGTATACATACATGTAGGTCCATGTTGTATGTGTCAATACTGCTACTGTATACATACATGTAGGTCTATGTTGTATGTGTCATTACTGCTACTGTATACATACATGTAGGTCCATGTTGTATGTGTGAATACTGCTACTGTATACACACATGTAGCTCCATATTGTATGTGTTAATACTGCTACTGTATACATACATGTAGGTCTATGTTGTATGTGTCAATACTGCTACTGTATATATACATGTAGGTCCATGTTGTATGTGTCAATACTCCTACTGTATACATACATGTAGGTCCATGTTGTATGTGTCAATACTCCTACTGTATACATACATGTAGTTCCATATTGTATGTGTCAATACTGCTACTGTATACATACATGTAGGTCCATGTTGTATGTGTCAATACTGCTACTGTATACATACATGTAGTTCCATGTTGTATGTGTCAATACTGCTACTGTATACATACATGTAGTTCCATGTTGTATGTGTCAATACTGCTACTGTATACATACATGTAGGCCCATGTTGTATGTGTCAATACTGCTACTGTATACATACATGTAGGTCCATGTTGTATGTGTCAATACTGCTACTGTATACATACATGTAGGTCCATGTTGTATATGTCAATACTGCTACTGTATACATACATGTAGTTCCATGTTGTATGTGTCAATACTGCTACTGTATACATACATGTAGTTCCATGTTGTATGTGTCAATACTGCTACTGTATACATACATGTAGGTCCATGCTGTATGTGTCAATACTGCTACTGTATACATACATGTAGGTCCATGTTGTATGTATCAAATACTGCTACTGTATACATACATGTAGGTCTATGTTGTATGTGTCAATACTGCTAATGTATACATACATGTAGGTCCATGTTGTATGTGTCAATACTGCTACTGTATACATACATGTAGGTCCATGTTGTATGTGTCAATACTGCTACTGTATACATATATGTAGCTCCATGTTGTATGTATCAATACTGCTACTGTATACATACATGTAGCTCCATGTTGTATGTGTCAATACTGCTACTGTATACATACATGTAGCTCCATGTTGTATGTGTCAATACTGCTACTGTATACATACATGTAGGTATATGTTGTATGTGTCAATACTGCTACTGTATACATACATGTAGCTCCATGTTGTATGTGTCAATACTGCTACTGTATACATACATGTAGCTCCATGTTGTATGTGTCAATACTGCTACTGTATACATACATGTAGCTCCATGTTGTATGTGTCAATACTGCTACTGTATACATACATGTAGCTCCATGTTGTATGTGTCAATACTGCTACTGTATACATACATGTAGTTCCATGTTGCATGTGTCAATACTGCTACTGTATACATACATGTAGGTCCATGCTGTATGTGTCAATACTGCTACTGTATACGTACATGTGGGTCCATGTTGTATGTGTCAATACTGCAACTGTATACATACATGTAGGTCCATGCTGTATGTGTCAATACTGCTACTGTATACATACATGTAGCTCCATGTTGTATGTGTCAATACTGCTACTGTATACATACATGTCGGTCCATGTTGTATGTGTCAATACTGCTACTGTATACGTGCGAGATCATGAAGGTCGATTCACCTGAGGCTTTCACTTTTCACTCCTTGAGTTCACCTGCCGTACTCGTGCACTGGAGGACGTTACTATTATTAGTAGCACAACTGGAACCTCAGGAACAGGAAGACTTCAAGTACATGTTTGGAGAGGAAGTCCCATCGTCTGTTGAAGAAAGGGGAGAGATGGAAGTGGATGCGTACATCACGGAAGCATTGACAGCCATTTTCACACAGGAGCCGTTCTGCATTGAGGCTTGTAGACTCCGCAGATCTTGATACGATATGTGAAGCGGTTTGTCAAGACGATCGTTACCGTGTCAGGATTGTGTGGTCGGTTGCCAACTTCTGTGATCCAGTCTTTGTCTCTATATTGTTCACTAAACACATTTAGTCTTAAGTCACTGTAAAATGAGTAATTGATAAAAAAGTGACATTCACTTTCAGTTGTCATATCATCACAAAAACGACAAAGTCTTTCTTCGGGTCTTTCACCAATATCTCTTCCGGTCTCTATCCTTAATGGTAATATACCGCATCGGAACTGAGAAAAGTAATGACCGTTCAACCTTACTTAGGTTCAACTGCAAATACTTTTCTTGTAGTTTACGCAAATTAAAGGGAATGTACAGCCAAACAATCGTTATTATTTAAAGTTCTGAAATACTTGGAAAATGGTGAAAGAATTTTCAAAATCGGAGGATAAACAAAGAAGATAGAAAATCACTTTTAGTTTAAACTTATTTATTTTACATCGATTGTAACGAAAGCTCTATGAACTTATTTGAATCACTCTCGATGTCTCCTGGGTAGAACCAGTACTAAGCAATGCAGATAAAGTGTCTTGCTCAGGGACACAGTTGTCAACGCATATGGCAATGACGGGAATCGAACCCACGACTTTTGGATCATGGGTCCAACGCTCTAGGACTAGACCACAGCGTTCCACAAACACTATTTAAATTCAGCTGCCAAATGGTTGCATAGTATTGTAGTGCATTTGCCTTAGCTGTTTCTAAATTTATAATTGATTTGTTGGTACACTGTCCTGATAGATTAAGTTTTGCTAATACCTCCCGCAGTTCACTACACCAATTACTTGTACTGTTATTCTCATACTCTCTGATGAACACTTGTTCAATGTAAGACGATTATCATCGAACAATAGAATATAGATATAAAACTCGAACAGGAAAAGCAGCAGCATTCAAGGACGACAGTCAACCACAAATACACACAGAAACAAAGAACAAATTCAAAGATGAATAAAAGGCTAAATAAGACATCACAAACACAAAAGGGTTGACAATAGGGCTACTGCCTTGGAACGGTCACTCAGTGGCAAAAAAGCCGCTGGGGGTTTAAACCAAGCCTGTTCCAGTAGCGGATCATGCACAACCACCTTCGATAATTATCTCGTTAGCCACCCAATACACCCATAAAGTACCTGATGGTGCGGTTGTGCACATTATCAAAGATTGATACTTTCGCTAGCCCCAGACCTCAGCTCCGTAGTCTAATATTGGTATTACGCATGATTCAGATAGTTTTGCATATGATTTGAGACTAAATTCCTTCAGGTTATTAATCTTCGAAAAAATTTCCCAATTGCTCTTCCGGCAGCTTTCGCAAGAACGTCAGAATTGTATGAAAAGAATACGTATCAACTATTAATTCAATGGTATTATTTCCAACAGAAAAAACATGGTTTGTTTGGGCATGTTCGACCGAAAATGGATGCTCTTCGACTTATCAGTAATAATAAGTATACGCCATCTCATACTCCAACTATGAAGCGCGTTAAGCATCTGCTGGAGATCATCTTCAGACTTTCTTTTTTTTCGGCCATATTTAAAAAATAAAGACAGCCCATTTATTTTCCCCGTCATAGGTACATGGGGGTCGGAGAATCATCCCCGTAGTACCGTACAATAATTAGCGACTGTAATAGGGATATATCTATATAATTACAAACTGCGAACAAAACACATATTTACAAAAAATGAAAAACAATCCTTAAGAAACAACGTATGCATAGTACATGCCAGCCAAATACATACTCATACAAGAAAGAAGCTAACAAGTTTCTCTACTTATCTTAATCGAGATTGCTCATATTGCATGTATAAAAAACAACAATTAAAAAAAAAGTACTACTGAAAATGTTATTTCTCACTGGTAAAATGGTTCATAATTGGCCAGTGTATACCATAATAAACACACATTAACACATTGTATTACAATTAAATCCAACCAATGTTATGATGGAGAACGTTTTTTGTTGCCACAACAATATGCTATGCATATTAAAAAATGGGGGATAAATCATGCTATGTTCAGTCAATATTTAAAAAGCGGATTGTTTCCATTCTTATATACAAATGACATAATTGCTATTGTCTGAAACCACAGGAATTTGAAATTATATGTTGTGAATGAATAAAATGATGAAAAAACGTATTTTAAACTTTCAGAGAGAACTTTCTATACTGTAGAGTATAATAAAACGATGGGTGGGGTATATATTTTTATTTTTTTTCATCATTTTATTCCTACACAACATATAATATCGAATTCCTGTGCTGAAACAGATTGCTTAGAAAAAAAAAATACGTGGAAAAATAAACTTCCATTGATTTTAAGAGACCCTTATTCTAATTATGTTGAATAAGATTAGTGTAGTTTGCCATTTTTCATTAAATCTGTCAGCAGAATTTGTTCTGAAGGCTATTACATTTTCTGTGTTATATTGGTAAAGCACTGAGATTTTATACATTGTTAAACACGGTGATCTCCCATCTATTCTACAAGCATAAATACATTTCTTGGCTGCTAGAATAAGATAATTTAGAGTATCATCGAGTGCAATATCTCCAAATATAATTGTACTTATGTTTCATTTAAGGATTGTTTTTCATTTTTTGCGATGTTATCGAAACACGTCAATGATGGGTCACAAATTGTATAAAACCGCGTAGCGCAGCGAAGCGGTTTTATACAATTTGTGACCCATCATTGACGTGTTAAACTTCGATAACATCGCAAAAAATGAAAAACAATCCTTATAATTACAAACTTATATCAATGATAATCTTTGCTGACAGTGATTTTTATTTCACATGCCCCAGTAAGCTCTGAATTAAATTAATTTCAGTTGAACCGATGAGCCAAATCACACATTTTCAAATTTGAAATCTACTCCGCCCAACGGTACAATATAGATCTTTACGTTTCCAAAAAAAAAAAAATGTTTCTAGTGGCGTAGCTGCTTTTAGGCACTGCAAACCCCGACCGAAACCTATGCCCTGATAGGCTTTGCTCTTTTTATCCCAAAAGTTTCTCCCCAAACTCGCAAGAGTGCACCATTTTACCAGCGAAAAAAGGTTTAAAATATCGGTTGTTCTTATTGATTCACCTTTTTAAAATACTGTACACATAATCAAGCGTTACGATTGTAATAATTAGATAAAATGTTTACCTTTACTGAGTATCTATTTAAATCCGCTGTTTATTTACATATGGTTTAAAAAAAGTAACGTCATGTAACGTTCGTTACGTCACCGTGAATAGGAAAGAAAACCAGGCGCGTAGCCAGGTGAAAGGTCGGAAGCCGGAACTGTTCCATTTTCTTTTGATATAGTGTTTGGAAGCCCGAGCATACCCCGGATCACTTTCTCCGTTCAAATCAAATGTTGGGCTTCCATTTTAGACTGCGCCTGCGCAACTGGAACTATTTTATTTTGACGTGTTATTGAGAAATAACAGGACACTTTTAAGAATGACTAACCAATCAGAATGCAGTAAATATGTGTATTGTTCGCAGTTTGTAATTATGTTAAATTATTAAGATGTTCACATCCCTCTTAAGCCTGTCGCAAACTCTATTCCAGAAAGACTGCACATTTCTACAGTGCCAAAATAAATGGATTAATGATTCTGTGTCTGCATTACAAAATGAACACCTGCCATTATTAATAATCCTCATTTTAACAGGAAAAATAAGTATAAAAGTCGAACAGGAACTGCAGCTTTCACAGAACACAGTAGACTCAAAAACACGCAAACACAAACAAGAATGGCAATAGTAATAATAAAGGCATATGAAATCGCAAAACAAAAAAAAGGTAAACAATAGGGTTACCGCCTTTGAACGGTCAGTGGCAAAAAGGCCGTTGGGGGTTTAAACCAGGTTCTAGGGTGCACCCAACCTCACACTTACCCTACTGTCATCCACATAAAACGAGACAGTGTAAATAAAGAAATCCCCGCCATGAATTAGTCTCTAACCAACAAGGCAGCATTAATAGGCAATATAAGCAAAACACAAAGATGCTCGTGTATATATAAATACAAAAAAAAAATAGCCTAGAAAGCCACAAAGAATGTACTCGATGACTTGGTAGAAGCCAGAGCAACAAGAGAATAAACCACTGAGGGCACGACAATACAAGACCGCAGACAAACATCAAACGTCACCGTCCTTTTTGGGCTTTAGGTAGACGTCATCATAGGGTCCACAGCCTGTCCGGTCATCGCACAGTTAAAGAGGAAAGCATAGTGGCGAACTGTAAATGGGTCCACAACCAAGCATGCAGTACGTTGCAAAATGATAGGGTCCTAACCTCTTTTGATAAACCTTTTAACAAGTTTAACAAAGATAGTATGAGATTGATCATGACCAAGGATCTTACGAAGTTTGTAAATCACATCACCATAGAAGTCAGGTTGTGATAATCCTTGTTGCAGAAGAGTTCTAAAATTACTTTTATATTTGGAAAGAAGATCAGGGTTACGATAATAACATTTTGCAAAGGTTTTACAAAATTTATGGTAACGGTAGCCCTGATGGAGTAGCTTTTAGTGAATATTAAAGTCCTCAACTCGATTACTAATTTAATTGCAAATAAAAGGAGTAGTACACTGGGATTAGACTTTCACTTGATTTGTAATGATTGACTAATTACGGCTGTTTCTTCGTTACGACACAAGCTATAAATAAATATACAGTGGTTAAAACTTTTCAACACGGGTGAGATCTACTACAGGTATCTACTTAAATTATAAGGTTATTTAAGTTATTGATCAACTATTACATAAATAAGATATGTCAGTTTATAAGCATTAAACTTCTACAATACCTGAATATAAGGAATATATTATTTGGTACACATTTTCATTTTCATTTATTTGAAATTATGTAAAATCAAATTATCATAGTAATGTTTATGTAAAAAAAATATTTTTTTGTTGCATTTAATTAATTTATTATAATAAGATATTTTTGACAAATAATTGTTTAAGAAAACCATACTAATAAAATAATCACCTTGTATTGTCTTTGAGTTAATCCCTCTACCAAACACAACAAACTCGGTTATTATTAAACAAAAATACAATAAGGAAGACAGTACAGTACTTGTTTACGTTGGATTGCCAATTATCTATGATTAGAAATCGCCAATTAATTCTTCACACATAACGATAGCACAGTACAAAATGTTCACTATATATTAATCATGTAGACGAAACCACATGTAGACGAAACCACTTAACGAAGTAGATGAAACTGCATGTAGACGAACTTGTTGTAGACGAAACCACCAGAACTTAACCTAAAATTACGCCATTGTTATGACAAGTTCCCTAAGTTGAGTTAAAACATAATTAAAAGGTTATTATTACGATTATAAGAAGAACGTAAGTGTAACCTTTAGTTAAAGACCGGATCTCAAAATCTTCAATAACCGTACGGTAGGCCATTAAGCAAATGAGGCACAGTAGGAGTGGTTTATCCACTGGTCAGTTTGTGCTGTTTGTAAACATAAACACATGGTATGGCAGAGGCTGAGTGGCAGAGCAATAAACTTAGTGTGGTGAAGTCTGTATATCAGAGATAAAGATGAAGAGATAATAATTCTAGGCAATTATCTATTACCTATCAATAAGTGGAATTATAAACTTGAGAGTGTGTCCCTATTAACTCCAATAAAACAAATAATCACAACTATTTTCCCACAAATAACTAAACTTTTATAGAACTTTTTTTGTATACATTTATAAAGTGTTCACCAGGGTTTGTTCAGGCAATAAACTATTAATTAAGTTTCAACAAATATTTGCAGTTTCAGAAGAGCAACTGGAGACAATTACCCATTAATTTAAAGGATAACCTCAATCTCAAATACATAATTTATGTAGCTTAGTCTCTAGAACAAGAAACTGGATTAAAAACAGAAAAATGGCACTGAAATGACAAACGCTTCTGGAGTTATGTATGACATAGAAGGGATGTAATTATAATGAAAACGTGTGTTTTAGAAATGGTCAGGCAATGGTTCCCAAATTTACCAAGTGTTCCCAACAGGTCATTTATGGGAATAATTGAGTCAGGACACATGCACATGCGATTTTACAATCTCTGCATGTCTCTGTATGTTACTTCATAAGATGTCAGTGTACTGTACATGTAAACACTGTAGTATTTGTAGTAGTATTTTATTCCCGCCATATGTCAGCTGAATGAAAATCTCCAGCATCTCAACTCTAGTTGACTGGTAGAGAGGTCATGACCTTTCATCAACTGTCAATCACCAGTGGTGGAAAATTTGAATTTTACAACAGTTTTCAAAACATATTTTTGGGATATAACACTCACAAATGTCACAGTGCTTTCAAATTCACAAGGAATATTCATCAATCGTTCAAGAACATTTATGCCAAGTTTCAACAAAATGTGTGGGGTAGGTCTATTAAAATTTTGAAAAAATCCCCACTGGTGCTTTGCTTGTAGACAGCTTAGAGTGTTCAGTGATAGTAGCCATTTTTCAGTGTACCCAGCTTTTATAGTGTGACCCCGGCCTTTAATATGTGTTTTGATATCTTTACAAATTAAAATAAATCTTCTTGTATCTTGTATCTATTTTAATAATATGAAATAGGCACTACCGATGTAACGGGCAAAACACTTCGTTAAAATGTACATTTTGTACAGTTAAAGGCCTTAAATATATACCGGTATATGTCTCTATTCTAAGGGTGAGAACTAACTCTGATTTCTAAATTTGATCAAATCATAATGTTAATAACTATTATCGGCATAATTAGATTTTTTTTAAAGGAGTCGGTCGGGTCACAATAAACACAAGTATTATTTTATTTGGCCTAAGTATTTTGACCGCTGCAGAACCGGTCGTGGCGCTCGGCCCGGAGGAAGTGCATGTAGAGCCTGCGAGCGGCTGGTGCCTAGTCCGGACGAAACCGGGCGTGGAGCAGCGCTCTGTGGCGCATGCGCTGAATTTCCCCGGTCGACACTGCGGATCCATCCGTTTGCCTCTATGCGGTTTCACATACTCTTCAGTGATTCTTTTACCTTTTTTTAAAGGTACCTCTACCTTTTCAATTGGGAAAATTTAGCGGCATTTGGGAAAATTTCTAAATTCAATAATCAGTATGGTCTATATATAAAAAATATACTTTGAAAGTTTTATTGCTCGTGTTTTTACTATTGTAATTTAATCATTAAAAAATATTTTTTTTGTTTTTTTGTTATTTAAACATGTCCACAAGCGCTTCCATGTCTGCCTCTGTGAGGTCCTTATCCATGTGGCATATTCTCTTCATACCCCTTTGACTTGAGAAAAGATGCCCAGGAGGATCACACGATTTAGTTTAACTCGTATGTAATTTCACTTTCAGTAACTACAGAAATTTCTGACAAAGTCTGTTCGTCATCACCCATGATCTGATTCAGCTTTTTAAACACAGAGCTAATGCTCTGTAAGCCGTTTGCGTCGTTCTTTTTAAAAATTTATACGTAATATTTTGAATTATGGGACATGTTGATTGTTGATATCGGAGCAAATCTTGGTTAACCCATTTCATTCTGCAGGCAAATCTGATAAGTACTCCTGTAAATCTGAACAGTTTTGTGGTTTCTGCTGCTGCAGCAAATTACATTTCGGTGATGTTAGTAAAATGTGGTTTACTTCGTCAATTTTGAAAATAAATTAACAAAACTATATATCATTATGTAGGTATTTCAATTCCCTACACAGTGAAATAATTTTAAAAGCCATATTCATGCAAAAACTAATTTAATTTAATGAACATAAAAATCATACGTGAGCATGCGATTCGGGTCAAAATTTTGTCCTACCTTATTTTCACCCAAATTTTCTGTAAGATATATTCACCTTTTCTCTGATAACCCAGTGTGTAGATTGTAGAGAATTTAAAGTCATTTCTAGTGCTGAAAGAATCTTTAAAATCCATAGAGAACTTTAAAAGTTATACTGATTTTTATAAATTTGGTTGAATCCTATGCGTATCGAAGTCTTGGTGACCAACCGTTTCCAAAGATCATCTTCCCACTCATACTGAAGGAATAATGTTTTTTTTGCTTCTTCAGGGTGCTGGAAAAAGCACCCCATGGTCTAAATATTGTCTGAGATGGCATGGATGGAAGATTTCCCTAACACATTCCTCCTGAAACCAAACATTTTCATCATTTCCATAGTCATCCAAGTCAAAATCGGCAAATAAAAAGTTGAAGTTCCTTTCGGTCTAAATTCATTTGTTGTTTGTCATTGTTTACAGTTTCCTCTCGCTAAAAGTTGCAGGGGTCGAATTTCACTCTTCTGGACTCGCAAAATGCGAGTTGATTTTTCAGATTGCTACTGAAAATTTCGAACACTTGCTTTTTTCTGCGAGTAGAAATAAATAGCACACACTTGATTGAATATCACCCTAGACAGACTGACAGAACCAACAAATGGTCCGACGACATAATATGTAGTCAAACCTCTCTCCAATTGCACGATTATTTGCGTAATTTCATTGTCAATCAAAAATAAGTAAATGCAGTCTGTATCAGATTGACGCTTATCCAGTAAACAAGACTAGGGCAAGCGTCTATACGTAATGAATCGATATCAACTTCCGGTAAGATAACTGGACTTGGACCGATAACCAGAGAGGTCAAAAGTTGAAAATGGTCGTACTCGAAAGTAGTACCATAAGTGGTGTTATTTGGGACTGTGTAATTGATTAAGTACATAAAAGAGGTACGTATATTTACTGTTTTTGTTTTGAGGATAGATTTCCGAAGATATGGGTGCAAAAAGCAAAGGAATCAGTCATCAGAGTGCTGAGTGGTACTACTTTGTATGAGGTAAGATTTTAAACAAAATGAGGTGTGGTTCGGCTGTTGTTGTCAAAAAAGGTCATCTACTTTCATTTTGAGCCAAATGCTGGTTCATAGAGCAGTTATGGTCATTGTTGTTTTGCTATTTTTGTGTTTTGTCGTCACGTATATACATTTTAATGGATATTTGAAGTGTCACGGAGCATTAGGGTAAGTGTTATTCTGTGTAGAGCTAACATTACGGTCTATGTGAAAATAATGGTGGTCCAAATCCAACTCGGGACTTTACACAATCAATTATCATGGCAGAATCGTCTGCTCGCAAAATCACTTCATTTTTCAAAAGACAAAATGACGTCACGAGATGGAGTCGAGCGAACGCGGAGAAAGGTAAGGATCATAATTCATAGTTTCATACAGGAAAATTACCTTATCATCAACACAATAATCAATAATAAATAATAACAAACAAATGAAACAGTGCAGTAAACAGTACTGTAAAGTGACAGTCTAGTATATAGTCAGTTATCACATAATAAACGTCGAACACATACTAAAACACTATTTTGAAACAGAATTTACATCCCGTTATTCAGTACAGGAGCAGACAAGTCATTTCACGTGCCTGAACCGCATAACTCAAACATAAATAATTGGGGTTGGAGGCAACGTAGTTCCCATTTTGCAAGCACGTGCAGATGCGCGGATTTTATAGTACTCTTTTTAGAAACACTAGTTTAAAGCTTATACTATATGGCAAAGAAAACAAATCATATCAGAAGTCAGTTATTATGTCGGAGATTTATAAAACAATCGTGTTGACAGGTTTTATTGAGATATCATAGTCGGAAATCGCGGTACAAATGCGAAGATCGAAAAAAACTAGTTTTTGTTTTCTTCGAAATTGCCAATGTTTCAAAACGGGTACAAAATTTGTATATTCTTAAATATTGTTGAAATTGACAGGAGTCGAAGATCATTACCTGATCTACCTTTTTTGAAAATTTCTTATTTTTTCGTGAATATACATTTTGCGTGCCCGTTTTGAAAGTTGGTACCTGCATTTCACTCTTTCAGAGGCTATTCAAAATGGCGGCGACACAGAAAAACACCCAGCCCAGGGCCAGTCAGTCGCAGGCTTCTCCCTGGACAAATTAACATCATATGGTCAATACACAGTCACAGAAACTAAATATTGTGAATTGAACTGAACGTTTATAAATAGCCAAGGAATGTGCTAAAAATAGCTCACACACATTCAAAGGTCAAATAATGCTGATCCGTGAACATACACAGATAGATCGTTTACACATTCGGCCCGATTGACGGTGACCGATGGATTATTTCAATTTATTTGCACAGAAGTAGAATTAAAACAGTGTTACAATCACGATCGTATACAATTCCAAGTTTTGCATGAGTGCGTAATTTACAAAATACAAACAAATAGATCTATTACAGTAGACAATGTAGAGAATTAAAATTGAAAAGTGGAACACACCAGCAAATGCCTGAAATGGGTCATGGCATTGTCTGCACTGTAGCCTATGTAAGTAAATACACTTTTAATTTCTGTATGACAAGTGTTTAACGTTGAAACATGTAAAACGGTGGTGGTTGATATATATTAACTTAATTCTGATAATTTTTTAGAACACATGAGTGATGAATAATTGATGAAAATGTAAGCCTTGAAAATCTACTATTTGTTCATGAATGCCACCTGTGACTTACATTTTGGACAGTATCATCTTCTGGAAAGCACCACTTTCAATTCCAGTTGTGTTTTAAGTAAAATGTTATGGAATGCTGACATTGTTAGCATTGAGAAAGTTGGACAGAGTTATTAATATTAAAAACAAATGAAACAATATCATATATGACTTGTTTTTTTCAGGTCTGCTAAGACTAAGTTAGCTAGAGGCAGTGTGCAGTATTACCATAGCCAGATTCAAGTCAAATTTCCCAGTCTCACAGTATAACTACATCAAGAGCCTTGTATTAGCCAGTATGTAGGTAAGCGCAGCTTCAAAAAATCTATGAATTTATCAATGTTTGTTCTTTGCAAAATATGTGGCATTGTGCACCAGTCCTGCACCACAGACATAATAATAATTTGTTATTAGGTCTGTGCCTGCACTTAGTCTCAGACTTTTTATACTAAAAATAAAAATGGTGTTTTACAGCACATCGACACATAAATAGGTCATATTGTGCTTAGTACATATGTAAAATTAAACAAACAAAATAAAAAGGTCCCTGTATTACATCTAAATATTTAAACTTAACCAAGACCCCGACTTAACATAATGTGCTGGCATGGCCCAGCAATAGCATGGTGGATGATAGCAATCTGGAGCTTCCGGTTCAAGTCACACATGCACCACTGAGTTTCGTCTATGGTTTCGGGCAATACATCTTCCCTCAGTCTTGTTTGTTCCTCAGCCTCTTTTGTTTGATTGGGATTGAAACTGGGGAGTCTATCCTCCAAGCACGATAAACAACCATAGAAATTATTAATATATACATTAGTAAGAGTAAGACAGGTTCTCGAATTCCTATGTGTCATTTGGGGCGGCTCTAAATAAGGTATACCGGTAATAAATGTGTTGATTTAGCAGAAAATGATTATTTTTAATTTATTGTACATGTAAAAAAAGTTCTATAATCACTATTCATTTACATATTTCAGTTCTACAACTTGTTACCTATTTAAGTTGAAACAAAATATCATGTATGTCATTTTTAGCTCTACTGATCAGAGATCAGCAGAGCTTATGCCGTGGTGCGGCGTCCGTCGTCCGTCCGTCCGTCCGTCCGCCTGTCCGTCTGGCCGTCTGTCCGTCTGTCCGTAAACTTTTATTTGTAGCGACTTCACAGCTGAAACTACTGGATGGATATTCATGAAATTTTACAGAAATGTTGCCCATAAAGTCTAGTTGATCCTAGCAAAAATTCATGTTGATGTGAAATCCAAGATGGCCGCCAAAGCTAAAAATAGAGTTTAAAAATACAAGTTTGTAGCGACTTCTTCTTGAAAACTATAAGTGATATTGATATGGGACTTTTTCTAAAATGATCAGCATGACATGATGTTGATCCTAGTCAAAAATCGTTTTGATTCAACGTTAAACATGGCTGCCAGCGGCCATCTTTGTTTGCATAGAGTTATATAGTAAAAACTTGTAGCGACTACTTCTCTGAAACTACTTGGCGGATTGTCATGAAACTTTACAGGAATGTTGCTCTTGATGTCTAATTGATCCTAGAAAAATTTCAGGTCGGCCGGAAATTCAAGATGGCCGTCACAGCTAAAAATAGATTTTTAAAAAATAAGTTTGTAGCGACTACTTCTTGAAAACTATAAGTGATATTGATATGGGACTTTTTCTAAAATGATCAGCATTACATGATGTTGATCCTAGTCAAAAATCGTTTTGATTCAACGTTAAACATGGCTGCCAGCGGCCATCTTTGTTTACATAGAGTTATATAGTAAAAACTTGTAGCGACTACTCCTCTTAAACTACTTGGCGGATTGTCATGAAACTTTACAGGAATGTTGCTCTTGATGTCTTATTGATCCTTTCAAAATTTCAGGTCGGCCGGAAATTCAAGATGGGCGTCACAGCTAAAAATAGATTTTTAAAAAATAAGTTTGTAGCGACTACTTCTTGAAAACTATAAGTGATATTGATATGGGACTTTTTCTAAAATGATCAGCATGACATGATGTAGATCCTTGTGGAAAATTATTTTGATTCGACGTTAAACATGGCTGCCAGTGGCCGTCTTTGGTTACATAGAGTTATATAGTAAAAACTTGTAGCGACTACTCCTCTGAAACTACTTGACGGATGTTCATGAAACTTCACAGGAATGTGGCTCTTGATGTCTAGTTGATCCTAGAAAAAATTCAGGTCGGCCGGAAATTCAAGATGGCCTCCACAGCTAAAAATAGATTTAAAATAAATAAGTTTGTAGCGACTACTTCTTCAAAACAATAAGAGATATTGATATGGGACTTTTTCTAAAATGATCAGTATGACATGATGTTGGTCCTTGTCGAAAATCGTTTTGATTTGATTTTAAACATGGCTGCTTTGTTTACATAGAGTTATATAATGAAAACTTGTAGCGACTACTTCTTTGAAACTACCTGACGGATTTTCATGAAACTTCACAGGAATGTTGCTCTTAATGTCTTATTGATCTTAGCAAAATTTCAGGTCGGCCGAAAATTCATGATGGCCACCACGGTTAAAAATAGATTTTCAAAAAACAAGTCTGTAGCGACTACTTCCTGAAATCAAAATCAATCAGTAGAGCTTCAAGGTCATTGACCTCTTGTTATTTTCAGAGCCTGGAGTCCTGAGATGCTGGGAGTTAGCTGAAAATAGTTAGTGATGTCCCAATATATATGGGAGGATTTTATTGAAACAAGTAGTCACATATAACTTTTTACAACATTAACAACAGAATCAGAAATACTTAAACGAACAAGAATAGTATATAATAACAAGATGGTGTACAATATTTTTTTTTTTTTATGAATCATGAATCAGCAATACCTCATACGGACAGTACTAGCATCAACTTCAAGAAAAATATGTCTAGTAAGAGGATCACCAGTTCAGCCAGCACAATATCATATCAACATGCATATCCGACTGTAGACACAAGGTGGATCGTTGGCGACATTAACTGGATAGTTCATTGGAGTGGCTCAAAATAAGGGCTAATATGAAAATATAAATGTGTTTCTGTTAATCTGACCGGCCGTGCCCAATTTATTTATTGGATTAAAATGTTTTCTGAATTTTATTGGATTATATAAAAGTTTGTGGAATAACAGATGGCAGGAGGTGTATATTACCGGTTATACCCAGAAGAAAAGTGAGTGGTCTTCCTCACCAAAAAAATAACAAACAGATACATGTATATATATATAACCCCACATATGTTCAAATTGGCTTGCACCATATAAACAATTACATATTAAAGGGACATGCAGCAATCTTCTTTTTTTTAAACTCCAAAATGTTATAACTTATAATTTAAATATATGCAAGCGGGTGTAAAGTGAAAATAAATTACATTTTAATGCTTGATAAAAACTTGATAAATGCTGTGTGTCCCTTTAATAAATAAAAACAATTATTGTATGATGCAATTTAATTTTTTATGTAATACCCTTTATATTTGGGATGTTTTGATGTAAATATTTGAAATAAAATGTTTTAAATCAAATAAATAATTCATTTTGATATCTGACTTGTTACATATTTTTTACTTAGTCATGAAAGATAATATTTAAGGCCTTAATATGTACCTTAAATGTTTATTGTTTACCATTGAAAGGTGAGGCGGCATATGGTGTTAGTTGTCTGTGCGTCTATATCCTTCCACAGTTTTTAACCAATCTTTTCGAAACTTTACATGATCTTTATCTATGATGTCTAGAGGAGCATATCGATTTTGCATCAAAATAAAATTTATTTATGAATATATATTCTTGCATAGTACAATTTTCCACGGATTGTTTTCAGTGCGTTCATTCAAGTCCCATGGACATATTGAGTTGAGATGTTCGGTTGGCATTTTATATTTGTATACATTCTCATCTTCACCTCTCACCGCTGCGGGTTCAATTCCCACTGGGAGCTCAACTTGTAGGTGAGAAAGTGTCGATTCTTACAGATAGCAGTAAGTACACAGTACTGGTTCTACCCAGGAAATATGGCCTAAAATGTGCTATAATGACATAAAACACAATTCAACTTTAAAAATATAAAGTAAAAGAAATGGCCTTCTTTATTTTCCTTCGATGCTATCAGTATAAGTATTACGACAGTGTTTCTGTCTGATAAAAAATTCATCTTAGGTTTCAACCGACAAATGGTCTATATTTAAACTAATACAAGTAAGATGGGGCCCTCAAACCCTTTTATGTGTGGGTGATATATTCCACGGTTGATTCATGATACTAGCATGGGACAGCTATAGTACATATGACAGTGCTGAGTGCAGTTGCGGATGAATTGAATTGAATATTTAACGGCTCATCAACACAGTACAGGTTATTTAGAGCCGCCTCAGAGAGAGGGGAAGGATACATAGGAATCCGGGAACCGTGCACTACCCTTATTATCGAACAGATTCCTATGGTTCTTTAACATGCTCGGATGATAGACCTATAAGCGGGACCACCCTGTTTACGTCCCCATCCGACGGATGAGGCTAAGGGAATGTGTCTTGCCCAAGAACACACCGACAAAACTCAGTGGCACCACCTCCGGTTACAAATCCGCTGCGCTACTGACTGCGCCAAGTTGCGGATGACAATTAGACATTGGACAGTCTAGTCAAAAACACAGCAACAAATATATTATCAGAATATGTTTAAGAATGTACTGTATGCTTGGAAGAGCTTTCAAAAACAAACTAGCTTTCATGATTTTAGTTGGGGTGGGATGGGGATGGGGCGCATCCTTTTAAATCTCAGTTCAGATGCCCTCCCCCTCCTTCTCTCCATCCCAACTCCCATCTTGAACAGTAGCGATTGTTACGTAAACTTTCCACATATGAGAGGGTGCCCAATACTACCCGCTCCATCGAATATGCGCCTGCAGTTCTTGCGAGGTCAGTCGAGTCAAAATTACAGTTAAATCAAACAATTCGTATTTTCGTGTACTTTTGATAAAGAAATAACATGCTTTTCGTGATATGCAGCAAAATTCATGTAATGTGTTAGCTAAAACAACAATTCAAGTATCTCCTCGTACTTTATTTAACAAAAAACACACGGTTGTTGTCATTTTAATCGTATTCTAAAGATGGCATCATTTAGAGTTATCGCCCCTCGCTTCGACATTTTACAAGGCGGGTCTGAATTTATCACGCAGTAGAGCTTCTAAAAAAAAAGTCGGTACAGACGAAAATCACGAAACCTAAAGGGGAAATGAAATTTCATGATCAAAAATTGTCACAATTTTCCAAATTATGCGTTTTAAAAAATTCAAAATGGCGGACATTTTTTTTTTTTTGACGTTGCCGAAAGTTGACGTACTACTTTTCGTTGTCAAGCGTGGTTGCGATATTTGAAAGATGTAGGAAAATATCAAGGCTGCTCCCCTACTGATTACTTGAATAAAAATGCTAGTGAGAACCAATTTTAGCTAGTAGATTTTTTAGTCACTGGATATTTTCAGCTAGTGGCTAAATTTGTGAAATTCGACCCCTGAGTTGTCCAAAACATCGTCTTCTTCATCCATAAACTATAATTCGTCATGAAATCCCACATAAATGTATTTCCCTTCACTCGGTACATAAAATCTATCATCCATATTTACCGATTCACTCGAAAAATCGAGGAAATACACGCAATAAATAGCCGAAAAACATTTATTTTTTCACTTCCTGAAGTGTTTAAAATTCCCAAACAATTTTATATTTACTGCGCATGCTCACTCCTGCCTTCTATCTGAAGATTACCCACAAAGTAATGACGTTTTATACGGGGTTTCCACATGGAAAACAACGACATGTCAACAACAGTCAAAACGACATGTCAAAACTACTCGTGGACGGGTATCCCGAATGCAATGGGTTAAAGAATGCCTTTTCGTAATCGTATCGTATAAATACTATGCTACGATAAAGCGTTCCATTGATTCTGGTGACAAAATGTATATGCGACTCGCCCATTGGATAGTTGGTACCTGCGCGCGACTTACAAGGTGGGGGTAAAAGCGTCGAATGTTCTAGATAATGAACTAGCTATTCAGCTCTTGATTATTTTTATCAAGGTGCAGTACGGCTTTTACCCCAACCTGATAGTATGACAGTATCGGTTTTCGTGAAAAATAAAATGTAATAAGCTCTTTTACTAATACTTAAAGTGTAAATTTAATATTTTTATTGAACCTTTTGATTGGGAAAATATGACTTTGGATTGGGAAAATATGACGTTTTTTTGGGAAAATACATTCGATTTTTGCTAGGGGAAAGTGCCGATATTCGGCGGTAAAAATAACCAAAATAAATCACTGCCTTTAAATGTCAATCTCGTGTTAGAAAGGTTCCAGTACTATCTATCTATCTTTCGTTAATTCCAAACCCCTGCTGGGGACCTATCTGACATAGACGTGTTAGTAGAACAATTAAATTAAAAGTATGATTTTGTTAGTAAAGTCATAGATCTACATACACTGGATTTGAAACATGTCGTAAATTCAATTTATCCGCCGAATAATAATTTACCAATGAATACTTGCGCGTACAGGTAAGGTATTATCGCGCATGCGCATTGCGCTAAGTACGAATTGATTAAATGTAAGAAAACCTAGTATACATATTGTTAATTTGACGATAGTCGGCTATTTCAAAGACGAGTTGAAAGATAATTCTTTATTCTATACAGTGATGTTGGTTTTAGCTTTACTGAAAACGAACTAAATAACAAAATTAACGTTCGTTTGACCGTATGTGAAACTGCGACAGTGACGTGATTCGGCAAATTTAAAAAAAAAAAAATATATACTTATCGTTGCTGATTTGTTTATCTTGGGAAAAGTATTTAAGCTAGCTGGCTAATTCAAATACGAGCTGAAAGATAATTCTCAGTGATGTTTGTTTAAGCTTTACTAAGCAAGAACTAAATAAGAACAATTATGTTCGTTTGACCGTATGTGAAACTGCGACAGTGACGTGACTCGACAAATTAAATATATATATATATATATATAAAGGGATACCTTTATATATCTTTATATTGCAGCTACCTTTTTTAAGGAGTGAATATATACGCTTGATTTCTGTGTATCTCGTCATAGCTAGGCGCCCTGCCGTAGTTCGTCCGAAGGTTGTCTGTCCTTGGTAGTTCACAAATATTTCTCCCCATATATATATATATATATATATATATATATATATATATCGTTGCTGTATTATTTCTATTGGGAAAAGTATTTAAACTAGCTGGCAAATTCAAATACAAGCTGAGAGATCTTCATTCTATAAAGTGACTTCTGTTTTAACTTTAATAAACGAAATAAATATTATGACAGTAGGTGAAACTGCAACAATGATCATGTGACTCTGCAAATTGTACATATACATGCATAATGATACATGTAAGTACATAAGTCAGCTGGCTCATTAGGTAATTCGACTTGATTTTGGCTTCAGTTGTCTTGTTTAACTAAACTATGATGGATTTAGTGGTCTATTGTTCCATATTGCACGTCTGGCGCCTTCTAATTAACACCGTTTGATACCGAATATACAGTGCGGTCGACGTGTCTGTGTCGGCATTTTGTATTTTCATGCAATTCAGTTTTGTCACCATGTGTGCCAATAAACAGGATGTAATAATCGGTGGAATGCTTTCCGTTTTGAGCTCTACTGGCCGAAGGCCAGCAGAGCTTATGGGATGGCGAGTTGTCCGTCGTCCGTCCGTCCGTCGTCCGTCTGTTAACTTTTGCCTTGTGAACACTCTAGGGCCTTCATTATTAATCGAATCTTTACGAAACTTTACCAGTGTCTTTATATCAATGAAAGCTCGGACAAGGTCGAAAACCAGCCGGATCGGATAAATTTCACCGGAGTTATGGCCCTTGTTTTGCTGAAAAATGCCATATTAAGCCTTGTGAACACTCTAGCACATTCATTTATTATTTGATCTTTACCAAACTTGCACAGATTGTTAATATCAATGAAAGCTCGGACAAGTTCGAAAACCAGCCAAATCAGATCAGTAACGCCACAGTTATGGCCCTTGTTTTTTCTGAAAATTGCTATTTTCTGCCTTGTGAACGCTCTAACACCTTCATTTATTATTTGATCGTTACCAAACTTGCACAGATTGTTAATACTAATAATACCTTGGACAAGTTCGAAAATCAGCCAAATTGGGTTAGTAACACCAGAGTTATGGCCCTTGTTTTTTCTGAAAAAGCCATTTTCTGCCGTGTGAACACTCTAGCACATTCATTTATTATTTGATCTTTACCAAACTTGCACAGATTGTTAATATCAATAAAAGCTCAAATAAGTTCGAAAACCAGCTAAATCGGATCAGTAACACCGGAGTTATGGCCCTTGTTTTTTCTGAAAAATGCTATTTTCTACCTTGTGAACACTCTAGGGCCTTCAATATTAATCGGACCTTTACTTAACTTTGCCAGTGTCTTTATATCAATGAAAGCTCGGACAAGTTCGAAAACCGGCAAGATCGGAATAATTTCACTGGAGTTATGGCCCTTGTTTTGCTGAAAAATGCCATATTAAGCCTTGTGAACACTCTAGCACCTTCATTTATTATTTGATCTTTAGCAAACTTGCACAAATTGTTAATATCAATGAAAGCTCGGACAAGTTCCAAAACCAGTTAGAACGGACCATTAACAGCGGAGTTGATGCCCTTGATTTAGTTAAAAATGCTATATTTTGCCTCATTAAGACGATAGGGCCTTCATCTTTCATCCAATCTTTACCAAACTTTACCATATTGTTTATATAAATGAAAGCTCGGACAAGTTTGAAAACCAGCTAGATCGGACCATTAACAGCGGAGTTATGGCCCTTGATTTAGTTAAAAATGCTATATTTTGACTCGTTAAGACGATAGGGCCTTTATCTTACATTCGATCTTTAAGAAACTTTACCAGATTGTTAATATCAATGAAAGCTTGGACAAGTTTGAAAACCATCCAGATTGGACCATTTACATTGGAGTCATGGCCCTTGATTTTCTGAAATATGCTATATCTTGGCCTCATTAAGACGAAAGGGCCTTCATTTGGCCGGATTTCATTGAAACTTTGCAGGGATGATCAGTACCAAGCCTAGTTGTACATAGTCACCGTGTTCTAGTTGAATGATTAAGGCGGAGTTATAGCCCTTTAAAAGTTTTAATACACAAACTTTGTTCTGACTAGTTCTCTTGAACCCCTGGCCGGATTTAAACGAAGCTTTTTAGGGATGATCAATTCCATGTCTAGTTGTGCAAGTCATTGCCGTATTCCAGTTGAATGATTTTTTTGGCAGAATTATGGCACTTTAAAGGTTTTAATACACAAACTTTGTTTGATCTACTTCTCCTGAACCCCTCTCCAGATTTCAATGAAACTTTGCAGGGATGATCCGCACCAAGCCTAGTTGTGCATGTCGTCTTCACGTTCCAGGTTTACGGATATTTGGCAGAGTTATGGCCCTTTAAAAAGTTTTGATACCACAATTTTTTCCGGGCTAGTTCTCCTGAACCCCTGGCTGGATATAGACGAAACTTGACAAGGATGATCAGTATCAAGCCTAGTTGTGCATATCATCGCCATAATTCGGTTGAATGATTTTTGGCAGAGTTGTGACCCTTTCAATGTTGTAATACACAAACTTTGTCCAGATTAGACTCTTCTGAACTCTTTGCCAGATTTCAGCGTATCTTGGCGAGAATGATCAGTACTAAACCTAGTTGCAACTATCATTGCCATGCTCTGGTTGAATGATTTTTGGCCCCTTATACATAAACTTTATCTTGAGCCAGTAGAGCGTCCACAGGCCCTCTTGGGCCTCTTGTTTATTACACCCTTCCACCCCTAAGTCAGAGGTGTCATACCGAATATACAAGGTGGTCGTGCGCGATATTTCGGCCTATTGTCCCCTTAGAAGGGCGGTAACAGATATAATTCAAAGGGTTGTTTTGTGTTACAAATAACAGGATGTTGGTGATCGATATAATAGTTCTGTTTTATTGCATGCAAGTACCCCAAAAGTCAAACGTGTCATGCCGAATACACAGTTATCGCATCGTAATACTATTTTTTAACCAACTTAAAGGGAGTACATCAGGCTTTTCAAAGGGGTCTAGGGGTCCGACTTAAAATTGACAAATAATGATATCTTCATCTTCTATTTTAAAGCGCCTTAACATAATGAATGATCCTAAAAATGACCCCTTAGTTACAAGGAAATTCATTCTGTACAGTAATACGTGCTATCCTAGGTTACGCACCAGGGTTAATTTCAGCATTGTATGCCCGATTCAGTCCTAGCTATATGGTGTATTCGAAGTTTAAACTTTAACAATATGGTTCAAACATCATATTTTGATGGATATAAGTGTTTTATCATGAAATGGAACAATTTTATAATTAAAGATATTTCTAGAAAAATCCTGATGTACTCCCTTTAAACAGCAAAATTTGAGACGAAAACAAAGGCTATACAGACATTCAAGTCTACACAATAATGGCAATGCAAAGGACTAATTATTTTGAATATCAAACCATAAATAAAACAGGAGTTTCACTTAGAATGTGTATACATTTTTTTTTGAAAAATAAAGGCGATTTTATTTATGGTTTTCCAACCAAATTCAACTGCGTAATTTGAGAACAAAACAAAGGCTATACAGAAATCCAAGGCCGTCATTCAAATCTACGCAATAATGGCAATACAAATAAATAATTATTTTGAATATCGAACCATAAAAAAAAAAGGAGTTTCACTTAGAATGTGTATACATTTTTATGAAAAATAAAGGCGATTTTATTTATGGATTTTCAACCAATTTCAACCAAATTTAACTGCGTAATTTGAGAACAAAACAAATCCAAGGCCGTCATTCAAATCTACACAATAATGGCAATACAAAGAAAAAATTATTTTGAATATCGAAGCATAAATAAAACAAGAGTTTCACTTAGAATGTGTATATTGGCGAAAACTGTAGAAAAAGAAAATCAACACAGCTATCGAGCGTATTTTCGCCGCTAAAATCCAAGTTATAGTATGAATTCCATCATTTTAAATTAAAGAGGTTGTTACACTATTCTGGAACTAGCTTCATTTAAAAGGGTTTTAAAAACCATGGAAAAAGCTGAAAACATTATCAAAATATCTTAAAAAATATAGGAGATATGACCTTTTGAAAATGTGCAAAAAGACTTCAATGGAGGCAGCCATCTTTGAATGATGACGTCATCGCGCCTTTTTCCATATATGGAAAATAGTTAATACATAGTGTTTAAAGCAAATAAATGTATTAAATTATAAATACAAAGTAACATATTGATACTGTATATGCTCTTTTTATTATTTACATGTATTTACAGTGATAGTCTTTGTTTTAAATGATATGTATCAATATGCAATAAATGGTAAAAAGGCGCGATGACGTCATCAATCCAAGATGGCTGCCTCCGTTTAAGAATTTTTGCAAATTTTTAAAGGATCATATCTCCTGTATTTGTTATGACATTTTGATAACTCTTTCAGCTTGTTCCATGTTTTTTAAAGCCCTTTTAAATGAAGCTAGTTCCAGAATAGTGCAACAACCCCTTTAAAAGCATTACATGCAGATTTAAATAACTTACTTCGATATTTGAAATAACAGATTGTGTAGTAGTATGTTAATAATTCATTTGTAGGTCAGCATCAACTCATTTCAGGATAATCGATCGCCTCAAAAACGGCCGCCGCACTGACTGGTACCCTGTTGTTTACCGCAGAATAATCAGGTAACCAGGTTATTGGCCATTCGGCGGATAAATCGGTTATTAACAAGGGGCGTATAGGGAGTTTCAAATCCAGGGTACCTGTATATCCATGGTGAAGTACCGTAGATATTCTCAGTGAATCTAGAAATGTGTGGAGATCTGCGTTTTAATTTTAGAGTGAGAGAAGTTATGCAGCAACATGGCATTTTGTTAATTCTCTCGCATTTATAGAATACCAGATTTATTTATTCTTTTTGTGGGGAGAGGGCTGTGGAGGGGTGTAGGGAGACGGGGGTTCTGCTTAACTTAATTCACCCTTAAGTCCATATAAGTGTATACATACAATTGGAATATCAAGATTATATTTATTTGGCATTAACACCCATCAAAATATTAAGGATGTTTTTACTATGTCTTAATGAATGAGACTCATAGGTAGTAGTAGGTAGGTAGTGGGGAGAGGGAGGAGGATTTATTTTCTTTCTGTTAAGGTGTTATTGGCGCAATTTCTATTTTGTTGTCTGTTATTAAGAATATTTTTACCTGTTGTCATCAAATTCCCCCCCCCCCCATATGAGTTTACCATATTCATTCGCATGCATACGTGTAACATATAGTCGGGCTTTCCTCGGTCGAGCTTTGCCCATATTAGTATGGTATCACGGTACATAAATGGTTTGATGAAAAAACAAAAATGTAAACAATTTTACGTAAAAATACAAGACACAAGAATATTTATTTTAAGTCGGTTTTCAAAAATGTCAAAATTAGATTTAAAAAGAAGGGTATTGAGCTTATTATTTTAAAACTTCTATGGTATCAAGGTATGCACATATTGTGTATCCTGTATTTGTTAGTACTTGGTATAAGATTTAATGAGTGACCATGTTTAGAAACAATATTGTACAACAGACTCATCAGACTAAAAAATAATGAAATTTATAACCTTCTAGGTAATGGAAACTGCATTTATGGAGACTATAGGGGTGATGAATTTTAAAGATCATAAGGAAATTGTCAACATTTTTGCATTATTTTGAAATATCCTTTCATTTATGATAAATTATAATATACTTACTTTTTTCAAATATTTTATTATATGTACAGTGTTCGACTTATCTTTTTGACAGAGCTTGCCCACAGGGCAAGTTCAACTAAACAACAACTTGCCCTCACAGATTTCAAGTTGCCCCAACCAATTTGAACATTTTATAGGCAGTTTGACATATATATATATATAATAACATAGATTTGCATAGATTTTTCAATTTACTGAAAAAACAAGATTCATTAAAATAACCATTTTGAACATTTCTTAAACACAACTCATTACCCTCTAAGAAGTTTTATGATGAAAACTGAACTATCATATTTATGTAGTTCAACAAATGTTCAACAAATGTTTATTGAGTTACTCCCTTAATTCTGGCACAGTGCACACATCTAAAAATTTGGCAAAAGCGCTCCACTCTAGGACTTGGAAAGTGATTTCATAAATAAAAGAAGGCTTAATAGACTGGTACCTGAACTTCATTGACCTTCATTCACTTATACATCATTGTTTTTAACAATGTTGAAGATTGCTATTTTTTAATGAGTCCCTCTTGGATGCCTCAAATCACACATCTAATTATATATTCATATTACATCCCTTTTAACCTTGACATTCATGCCCATACATGGAAATCTGTCTATTGGTCTAAAATAAAATATGCAAGTGGACCACCATGGTACAGTGAATCAAAAAATGGTGGCGCACACCTGATAAATTCAATGATGTATAATCCATAACGTTCGATTGCTTAAAAATAAAATGGCACTTATTTAATAGTAAATTAGGGTCTATATTTATGACCTATTTACTATTGTGACAGATATAAACTGGGCATTCGCATAATGTATTGTCATCGCTAGCATAAGCCGAACACACGGCACATGTCATGCCCTTTGAAGAATCATGCCGTTGCCAAACAAACTCGTTTGACCATTTCGGAAGAAAGACCCTGTTCCTATCTTCCTTCTCATATAGGATGCACTCCTTTCCTTTTTCATATCAGTTTTTAGCTCGACTGATCAGAGATCAGCAGAGCTTATGCGTGGTGCGGCGTCCGTCTGTCCGTAAACTTTCATTTGTAGCGACTACTTCTCCGAAACTACTGCATGGATATTCATGAAACTTTACAGAAATGTTGCCCATGAAGTCTAGTTGATCCTAGCAAAAATTCATGTTGATGTGAAATCCAAGATGACCGCCAAAGCTAAAAATAGATTTTTACAATACAATTTTGTAGCGACTACTTCTTGAAAACTATAAGTGATATTGATACGGGACTTTTTCTAAAATGATCAGCATGACATGATGTTGATCTGAGTCGAACATTATTTGGATTCGACGTTAAACATGGCTGCCAGTGGCCATCTTTGTTTACATAGAGTTATATAGTAAAAACTTGTAGCGACTACTCCTCTGAAACTACTAGACGAATGTTCATGAAACTTCACAGGAATGTTGCTCTTGATGTCTAGTTGATCCTATAAAAATTTCAGGCTGGCCGGAAATTCAAAATGGCCGCCACGGCTAAAAATTGATTTAAAATAAATAAATTTGTAGCGACTACTTCTTGAAAACTGTAAGTGATATTGACATGGGACATTTTCTCAAATTTATTTCGATGCAACTTTAAACATGGCGGCTGGCGGCCATCTTTGTTTACATAGATTTATATAGTAAAAACTTGTAGCGACTACTCCTCTGAAACTACTTGACACATTTTTATGAAACTTCACAGGAATGTTGCTCTTGATGTCTAATTGATCCCAGAATTCTTTTAGGTCGGCCGGAAATTCAAGATGGCCGCCATGGCTAAAAACAGATTTAAAAAAAAAAATTGTAGCGACTACTTCTTGAAAACTGTAAGTGATATTGATATGAGACTTTTTCTAAAATGATCAGCATGACATGATGTTGATCCTTGTCGAAAATTATTTTGAATCAAAATTAAAAACTGGGCACCAGTGGCCATCTTTGTTTACATAGAATTTGTATAGTAAACATTTGTAGTGACTACTCCTCTGAACTACTAGACGGATTTTCATGAAACTTGCTCTTGATGTCTAGTTGATCTTAGCACAATTTTAGGTTGGCCGGAAATTCAAGATGGCCACCATGGCTAAACATAGATTTTTAAAAACAAGTTTGTAGCGACTACTTCTTGAAAACTGTAAGTGATATTGATATGGGACTTTTTCTGAAATGATCAGCATGACAAGATGTTGATCCTTGTTGAAAATTATTTTGATTTGACATTAAACATGGCTGCCAGCGGCCATCTTTGTTTACCTAGAGTTATATAGTAAAAACTTCAACTTGTAGCGACTACTCCTCTGAAACTACTTGACATTTTTTTATGAAACTTCACAGGAATGCTGACCTAGCTATCAAAATCTATCAGTAGAGCTTCAAGGTCATTGACCTCTTGTTAGCTCTACTGGCCGAAGGCCAGCAGAGCTTATGGGATGGCATGTTGTCCGTCGTCCGTCCGTCCGTCGTCCGTTAACTTTTTCCTTGTGAACACTCTAGGGCCTTCATTATTAATCGAATCTTTACGAAACTTTACCAGTGTCTTTATATCAATGAAAGCTCGGATAAGTTTGAAAACCAGCCAGATCTGATAAATTTCACCGGAGTTATGGCCCTTGTTTTGCTGAAAAATGCCATATTAAGCCTTGTGAACACTCTAGCACCTTCATTTATTATTTGATCTTTACCAAACTTGCACAGATTGTTAATATCAATGAAAGCTCGGACAAGTTCGAAAACCAGCTAAATCAGATCAGTATCGCCGGAGTTATGGCCCTTGTTTTTTCTGAAAATTGCTATTTTCTGCCTTGTGAACGCTCTAACACCTTTATTTATATTTTGATCGTTACCAAACTTGCACAGATGTTTAATACCAATGATAGCTTGGACAAGTTCGAAAATCAGTCAAATTGGGTCAGTAACACCAGAGTTATGGCCCTTGTTTTTTTCTGAAAAAGCCCTTTTCTGCCTTGTGAACCCTCTAGCGCATTCATTTATTATTTGATCTTTACCAAACTTGCACAGATTGTTAATATCAATGAAAGCTCAAATAAGTTGGAAAACCAGCTAAATCGGATCAGTAACACCGGAGTTATGGCCCTTGTTTTTTCTGAAAAATGCTATTTTCTACCTTGTGAACACTCTAGGGCCTTCAATATTAATCGGACCTTTACTTAACTTTGCCAGTGTCTTTATATCAATGAAAGCTCGGACAAGTTCGAAAACTGGCAAGATCGAAATAATTTCACCGGAGTTATGGCCCTTGTTTTGCTGAAAAATGCCATATTAAGCCTTGTGAACACTCTAGCACCTTCATTTATTATTTGATCTTTAGCAAACTTGCACAAATTGTTAATATCAATGAAAGCTCGGACAAGTTCAAAAACCAGTTAGTACGGACCATTAACAGCGGAGTTGATGCCCTTGATTTAGTTAAAAATGCTATATTTTGCCTCATTAAGACGATAGGGCCTTCATCTTTCATCCAATCTTTATTAAACTTTACCATATTGTTTATATAAATGAAAGCTCGGACAAGTTCAAAAACCAGCTATATCGGACCATTAACAGCGGAGTTATGGCCCTTGATTTAGTTAAAAATGCTATATTTTGACTCGTTAAGACGATAGGGCCTTTATCTTTCATTCGATCTTTAAGAAACTTTACCAGATTGGTAATATCAATGAAAGCTTGGACAAGTTTGAAAACCATCCAGATTGGACCATTTACAACGGAGTTATGGCCCTTGATTTTCTGAAATATGCTATATCTTGGCCTCATTAAGACGAAAGGGCCTTCATTTGGCCGGATTTCATTGAAACTTTGCAGGGATGATCAGTACCAAGCCTAGTTGTACATAGTCACCGTGTTCCAGTTGAATGATTTAGGCGGAGTTATAGCCCTTTAAAGGTTTTAATACACAAACTTTGTTCTGACTAGTTCTCTTGAACCCCTGGCCGGATTTAAACGAAACTTTTTAGGGATGATCAATTCCATGTCTAGTTGTGCAAGTCATTGCCGTATTCCAGTTGAATGATTTTTTTGGCAGAATTATGGCCATTTAAAGGTTTTAATACACAAACTTTGTCTGATCTACTTCTCCTGAACCCCTCGCCAGATTTCAATGAAACTTTGCAGGGATGATCAGCACCAAGCCTAGTTGTGCATGTCGTCGTCACGTTCCAGGTTTACAGATATTTGGCAGAGTTATGGCCCTTTAAAAAATTTTGATACACAATTTTTTCCGGCATAGTTCTCCTGAACCCCTGGCTGGATATAGACGAAACTTGACAAGGATGCTCAGTATCAAGCCTAGTTGTGCATATCATCGCCATATTTCGGTTGAATGATTTTTGGCAGAGTTGTGACTCTTTAAATGTTTTAATACACAAACTTTGTCCAGATTAGTCTCTTCTGAACTCTTTGCCAGATTTCAGCGAATCTTGGCGAGAATGATCAGTACCTTATACATAAACTTTATCTTGAGCCAGTAGAGCGTCCACAGGCCCTCTTGGGCCTCTTGTTTTCTTTTTTGGAGGCGGACTATATTGACTGGTAAAATCTGCCATTTGGATAAGAGAGCCTATGCAAAACTGTATAGCGCCATACGATTGGACGAGGTACATTTAACAACCAATCAGAATCGCGATAACATATTTACAATTAAATTTAACCCAACAGAAATTGAACGGAAAGAAACTACCGGTATATACCAAAAAGGGGCCTAAACAGATCAAGATTTTCGGAGCTTGCCCGCCGGGAATGTTACTTTGGCGAGCAACTTGCCCGCATTTTTAGCTCTCAAGGGCAAATGGGCAGATCCTTATTTCGAACACTGTATGTGCCTAAAGTCATCACATCTATAAAATAATTATATTTTAGCAGAGATGCATACTGTTTTATAGATTGGACACTACCGTGATACCATAAAACCCTTGATATCATAGGAAGCTAGTATACTTTAATATGAATTTTAGGCACAAACCTAACCGAGAAGAGTTCTTAAAATTAATACTTACACGATATCGGGTTGCATGTAAAATTTAACTTGTAAGCCAAATATTTTACTCTTAATAATTATTCTATACTGTTGTTAATATGAAATAGCAGTGCCTAGATAACGGGCAAAGTAATTCGATATAATTAATTGTGTTGTGGAAGGGAGGGGGAGTTGTGTGTGTGGGTGGGGGTAGAATTTGATAACAGGTAATAAAGATAAAGTATTAATTCCCAGTAACAGATAACAAAAAAAGAAATTTCGCCATAACAGCTTAACAGAAAAAAAAACTTTCCCCCCTCCCTACCTACCTACTACTACCTATGAGTTTCATTCATTAAACATAGTAAAAACATCTAAGTATTTTGATGGGTGTTAATGCTAAAAAAATATAATCTTGATATTCAAATTGTATGTATACACTTACATGGACTTGAGGGTGGATTAAAGTTAAGCAGACCCCACGTCTCCCCATACTCCCTCCACCCATCCCCACCCTGCTCTCACCACAAAAAGAATAACAATTAAATCTGGTATTCTATAATGCGAGAGTATAACAAAATGCCATGTTGCTGCATGATTTCACTTCACTCTAAAATTTAAACAATTGGATCTGCACACGTTTCTAGATAATGATTCATTGAGATTATTCTACAGTACTGGAACTTTTCTAACACGAGATTTACATTTAAAATACGTAGGCCAAATAAACTAATACCTGTGTTTTACTGCAGGGTTCTCAATAGACACACGCGTTTTGACGCATGGAAATTTCAATTTGTCGCAATTCTGACGCAGCTAATTTACAACCTGTGAGTTTTTATGACACACAGTAACTGTGGACCCGACCACTCCTTTAAATGCTTCCGACAACCTCTTTTTGAGAATAAAACAAATTAATCTAATTATTCTGACAATAGTACCGGTAATTAAGATTATAATGTGATCAAATAGATTTTTTTTAAATAGTTATCACCCTTAAAATAGTGACAGGCGTATATTTTAGGCATTAATTTAACTGTACAAAATGTACTTTTTGGCTTGACTATTCGAAGAATAAGAGAGCTTAATATGTAATCACCCCGGCGTCGGCGTCCACATCAAGGTTTGCGTGTAGGCTGTGTTTACAAGTCTATGTCTCTTACATTTCTTATCCTAGCACAAACCAAATTTGCCCATGGGCTTCCTTATAAAATTATCTAAGGGCTGCATAAGCAATTTTGGTTCCTGTAACCCATGGGCTCCCAAGGAACCCAAATCCTGATAGCCCTTAAAATGTGTCTTATTTCACATCAAATTTTGCGAGTAAGCTGTGTTTTACAGTCTATATCTCTTACATTTCTTATCCTAGCACAACCACATTTGGCCATAAGCTTCCTTATAGCATTATCTAAGGGTTGCTTAAGTAATTTTGTTCCTGTAACCCATGGGCTCCCATGGAGCCTAAATTCTGATAGCTCTCAAAATGTGTCTATTTCACTCAAATTTTGCCTGTAAGCTGTGTTTACAGGTCTATATCTCCTACATTTCTTGTCCTAGCTCAACTAAATTTAAGAATTAGTTTCCTTATTGTACGTTGTAAAGATTGCATAAGTAATTTTGTCTTCTGCAAATTCTGGGCTCCATGAAACTCAAATTGTGATGGCCCATAAAATGTGCAATAAAGGTAGATCAAGGTTTGCGTGTAAGTTGTTGTATATACAGTCGAACCTCGATAGCTCGAACACCGGTGATTCGAATACCATCGGTAACTCGAACACATTTTCCGGTCCCGACACAACTCCTATATAATTCAATGTAATTTAACCTCGATTATTCGAATATTATTTCTCGAATACCCCGGTTCGCTCGAATACTTTTTACGGTCCGAAGATCCATTTTTGTGTGAATTTAAACCTCGCTTAATCGAAGGTGATGATCCGTTGCCATGCGACGTCGGCCATAATAATTGTAATGGACGCGTTTGTATTTGTTTGCAGCAAGTTCGATGAAGTGCGGAAAACAGATAAAAGTTGGTTGTTTAAAGGTGCGAACATTTATGATTGAAAAGCGATAATAGACAGATAACATTTATATTTAGTAAAACCTTGATTACTGTTAATTACGATAAATTAAACACGGTTGATTTTACTAATTAAAATAATGTACCGAAACCTCGTCTTACCTTGTTCTCATTATTCGGACTTCCGGAATGTATGTTAAAAATCTATTAGTGCGATATTTCTTTAAATAAATAATAAACAAACACATTATTGCAGTTATTCTTGTATTTTCAAGTGTAACAATTACATGTTATATATCCGTACAAACATGCATGAAACATAAAAAAACATACCGAAAACGATACATGTATCCAATCTCTACCCAGAGTACACTCCGTTCCTCATTTGACTCTGTGCTCAACGTCAAAGGAAGTAGGGCGAACGGTTAGGTCACGTGATTATTCAAAAAGTTATGACGATGTTTATAATAAATCCTTTTGCTGTGATCTACAAAGATAAAATATAGACCTATATTAAATAGTTTCAATTTTATTTCTATGAGGAAATTTGTTTACCGGGTAGTAGTTTTCTGCTATCGAGCTTCGGTTCTCGAAATGTTTACATATGCGTTTCGATTGAGGAGAACCTAAGTACGTATTATTTTTTAGTTAAATAGTCCGATTAAAACTAATTGTTTTCATGCATTATTTCAATATCTTGCAACATCTAATTTGCAGATATTCTGAAATTATATTTACACAAGAAATAAATAAGTTTCAGACAAACATATTCCAATTTAACAGTTTTACCAAAATCTTGTAGTTAGTAGTTAGCAGAGTTATATGTGAGTGCAAAGAACGATAACTCTGCGTGGAGATTGCGATACATCACGTACACAAGTAACACTATTTCGGGTGGTACACAAATTCGGATGGATATTTTGGTTTTTTACCGTTACCTCGACGCCTCGAAGCCACCGATAGCTCGAACATATACCCTATGGCCCCCTGACTTCGAGCTATCGAGGTTCGGACTGTATCTTTTAATTTTGGTTGGGATTTTTAAAGCATTATGCATCTTATTCATACTTCACCACTATTGGGGCATGGGCTCCCTCCTCACCACCCCCTCACCCTTCACTCCCCCACCCCCTTCACTCCCCCCATCCCCATTTGTGTTTTTTTGTCATATTGCTTTCGTGGCGCGGCGGATTTGTAACCGGAGGACCCCGGGATCAATCCTCCGTGGTACCACTGAGTTCCGTCGGTGTGTTCTGGGCAAGACACATTCCCTTAGCCCCGTCCGTCGGATGGGGACGTAAACCAGGCGGTCCCGTGTATCGGTCTATCCTCGAGCACATTAAAGAACCATAAGAATCTCTTCGATAATAAGAGTAGGGCAGGTCCCGGAACTCCTATGTATCCTTCCCCTCTCCTCTGGGGCGGCTCTAAATAACCTATTCTGTTTTGATGAGCCGTTAAACAACATTCATTCAATTTCAGTTGTCATATTTCTGTGTTGTTTGGTCAATCTCTACACATATAGCTATGTTGCCCCCCTCCCCCCCCCCACACACACACCCTTCCCCCTTCCCTCCCCACTCGAACGCATATTTTTTTATTTGGTCAATTTTTACAGATATAGCTATGTTGCCACCCCACTCCCACACACTTTCCCCTCCCCGCCCTCCCCCGCCTTACCCCGCATATTTTTTTTTTACATATATTTCTGTGTTGTTTTGGTCAATTCTTATTTTTTTTTTTACATATTTCTGTGTTGTTTTGGTCAATTCTTACACATATAGCTATGTTTCCCCCCCGCCCCCCTCCACACTCCACCTTCCCCCCTCCTCCCCCCCTGCTTTCCCCACCCCACCAACATTTTTATTTACATATTTTTGTGTGTGTTTTGGTCAAATCTTTACACATATAGCTATGTTGCCATCCAGTCCCCCTCATCCCACACTCCACCAGCATATAAGGTATGTTGCGCAGCACGCCTCCTCCCCCCTCCCACACTTGAAACACGTTTTTTGTTCTTACATATTGCTCGTGTTATTTTTGGTTCAATTCTACACATATACACATGTAGCTATGTTGCCCCCGCCTCCACCCCACACCCACCCCCTGCGCCCCTACTAGAAAGGCATATTTTTTCCCACACTCCTAAACATTTTTTTTTTAAATATTCTGTGTTATTTGGCAAGTCTACACATATCTATAGCTATGTTGCCCTCACCCCGCCTTCCCACAACCCCACACTCGAAATGCATATTTTTTAATTATTTTTTTACATATTTCTTACATGGTTTTGCTTTATTAGTTTATCATATGTTTCGCCCCCCCCCCCCCCCCACCCCCAACCCCATCACCATTTTTCTTTCTTTGTGTAATTTGTTTTATCAAATCTACTCCTTTTCAATAGATGCGCCCTGCTCCCCATTGGTTTATGGCTCCCTCACATGGAGGACA